>JAJIBD010001155.1:0-431069 GCA_021461705.1 Cryptotis parvus | reverse complement strand
CCAAAATATTAGTACATTATTCCCTTCCCTGTCTTAAGTAACATCTGACTCTCACACACTTTGGGTAGATTCCACCCACTGACAAGACCTCCTGATCCATGTTTTGCCTGACTTTTGATATTGGTATCATACTGTTTTTTATATTCCGCAAATAAATGCCGTCATTCTATATTTATCTTTTTCCCTCTGGCTAATTTCACTCAGCATGATCCCTCTTCCATGTCCATCCATTATAGGCAAATTTCATAACTCCCTTTTTTCCTGACAGCTGCATAGTATTCCACTGTGTAGCTGTACCACAGTTTCTTTATCCAGTTGTCTGTTCTCGGGCACTCTGGTTGTTTCCAGATTTCGGCTATTGTGAATGAACACAAAAGTGCAGAAGGTGTTTCTGCTGTGTGTTTTTTGGCCTCCCAGGGTATATTCCCAGGAGTGCTATTGCTGGATCAAATGGGAGCTCAATTTCTAGTTCTTGGAGGAATGTCCATATTGTTTTCCTAAAAAGGCTGTACCAGTCTACATTCCCACCAATAATGAATGAGAGTCCCTTTCTCTCTGCATCTACACCAGCACTTGTTGTTCTTGCTCTTTTGGATGTGTGCCAGTCTCTGTGGTGTGCGATGATATCTCATTGTTGTTTTGATTTGTATCTCCCTGATGATTAGCGATGAGTGTTTTTTTATATGCTTTTTGGTCATTTGAATTTCTTCCTTTTGGAAGTTCCTGTTCATTTCTTCTCCCCATTTTTGATGAGGTTGGCTGTTTTCTTCTTGTAAAGTTCTGCCAGTGCCTGATATATCCTGGATATTAACCCCTTATCAGATGGGTACTGGGTGAATATTCTTTCCACTCTGTGGACTGTCTTTGTATCTTGGTCACCGTTTCTTTTGAGGTGCAGAAGCTTTTAGTTTCATGTAGTCCCATATGTTTATCTTTGCTTCCAGTTGCTTTGTTAGTGGTGGAGAAGCTGATTTTTTAAAGATCAAAACCTGGTTAAATAACAGCCACATTTAAAACACTCATTTTTTTTAATTTGCTCCAAAGATTCTGTTATACATAAAATATTATCCTTAACATTGCCAGTCTGTCTCCTTCCCACTTTCTAACTTCAACCATCTCTGTTTGCTTGCACTAAGGGTCCCACCCCATTAGCTTTATATTCCTTCAAGTCCAAGGACTTCCATTCCTCTGGCTTTTCACATAGTTACGCTTGTGATATTTATTTGATTCTTTTCTTTCCCACATGACTAGAATGAAGACATTGGCATATTATAACCATCTTCTTCCTTGTTTTAATACAGTGCCTAGCAGAATGTATTTATGTTGTTAGCACTCAGTAAATATGTGATGAATCAATGAAGAGAGGGAAGTAAAGAAGGGCTTCCATAGTGGAAGAGACAAACTCTGAATTTGGCTCTAGAGGATAGCCCTGGAAGATATCTTAGGTAGAATACTACCAATAACCTTAATTTATGGTCAAGAAAACTAAGACTCTGTTAGTTCAAATGATTTTCCCAACTCATACAGCCAGTTAGTGTGATAAGAATAAAATCCAGATTCTCATGCCTATTCAATTAATTATGTATTTCTTGCTCTATCTTCTAATTTTCATATTTGTCAACTCCTCAGACTTAGAGGTAGGGAAGAATCTGTCACTAAATGAATGAGGATCCTTGATGAGATTTTAATTGTCAAATGCATTTGCTCTGGGTCAGTTTCTACCAATGACTACAGTCCTGGAGAACAGAATGAACATCAACCACTGCTTCCTGGAGGAAGCAACCCATGATTCAACAGTCTTACTTGTTATTACTCATGAGACCAGAATAGTGCCTGTAGCAAATGACTAGATTACTGACTCGTATATGCCAGTGTCATGTTTTAGACTATCCCTGAGAGCTGCTTCTTCCTCACTGCCCAAGTGGTTGGCACTTCTGTTCCCTTGGCTGGTCCTATAAACTTCCAGAGTATGCTGAATAGTTTCTAGGACCGACCTGAAAAAACTTCCAATCTCCCCTGGGAGTTGGGATATGGAGCACTTACCATTCTGTGCTTGGTTCTTTCCAAGGCTGACTCAGGAGGCGCCCTCAGCCAGGGAGCTGAGTTCCCTGGATTACTGGAAACATGTGCATAAAATCCTCTGATCTCCATGGGGAAAAAGGACCATGTAAATCCCAGACATGATGTAGCCCCTCCTGCAGATCTCTGGCTTAGCAGCTAAGCAAGTTCAGAAGCTTCTTAAGATCGTTTTTACTTCCAAATGGGCCTTGAGGATTGCCAGGGTGATGTGTAGGATACTCAGTTGGAATGGCCCTTAAATCCCCACTTTTAGGCTGCCCTTTAGGAGGTGGCTATGGAGAGAGAGGCAGTCTGACAAGACTGTTTTTCCTTTGTCAAAACTGGTGCATGGCCACATGCAGGAGGTAGATTTTGCTTCCCTCTCCACAAGTTTGCAGACTGCTAGCTATGGGGGAGAGGTCAGTTCTCACAGTACATTCCAGAGGCCTTCCAGTTAGTGCCAGGAAGCTGTGGGGAGCTGAGTTGTTTGAATAACTGAGCACCCAGAAGTCCTCCAGTCTTACACTTCTGGGTTGGAGAATAGGGCACCGGACTAGGTGAGCTACCATTTCTTCTATTTCCTTTGGGAGGGAGGAAATAGAATGTTCCTTTGGATACTCATGGATTGAGGACTTAGTCTCAGGAATCAGAGTGTTCACTGGGAGGGCCTCTGTATCCTGAAATTTCTTTCTTTTTACCTCCCATGCAAGAACAAGTTGTCAAGATGAATGCTTCTACTTCTATAGTCATCCCAAGAGATTGCTTCTGAAGACTGAGCTGGGTGGGTTGTGTGCGCAAGGGCAGAAGGCAAGGGGAACACCCCCCAACATTCAAAGTCTTCCTCTTATTTTCACGCCAGGCATAGAAAGAGGGCTACAAGTAGTCCCACCAACCCCCACGGTCACTTGTATCATTTGGTTTGACAGTGCTCTCCTTTCACTTAGTCAGATACTTCCTCTTATCAGGGAGCCCTAGATGGAGTAGACAGGGATACCCTACACCAAGTCTTCCCCTTTTTAATCTCCTCTTTCTCCTTCCCCACCTGTAAGAACTACATTGATCTCCAGATAGAGGCATGGGGTTAATAGCTCTTCGGGAGCTGAGAACTAGGAATAGAGAAGAATGGGGGAAGAGGAAATCATAATAGGAGAAGCATCTCCGGTTCTTGGAGTTCACAGGTCAGGTCTCCAACAACACTTTTTTTCTCTGTTATTCTGAGAGACAGACCTTTCAAGCACCTCAGCAACCCCACACATCAGTGGCAAGGCTAGAATCAAGCCCAGGACTTCCAAGCTCCAAAGTCTGTGTCCTTTAAGATTACTAAGAATTTGAGGATTTCCAGAATTTTTTTCTCTCAAGGCCAGAGACTGGCCTTTCTTTGCAGCAGAAGCTCTATTCCCTTCCATTCCTCCATATTACTTTCTGGGACAGTCATTTTTTATTGAGTAGACTTGTGCACTGGTTACTGACCACACCATAGATTTAGCCCAAACCCAGTGACTTACGACAGCAGCACAGTTTTACTCTGTCATGGTGTGTGTGGGCATGCCAGACATTGTAGAAGGGCTCTGCTGGGTGGTTCATGCTCAGAGTCTTTCTGCAGGTTTCAATTAAGTTTTGGTTAAGGTGGCAGATGTTCACAGTATTGATCAGGACTGGAAATTCTGCTCTAATTATGCTCCTTTGGCCCACCTCCCTTACCCCCTGCCTCAGTTCCTTGCTCTGTAGGCCTCTCCATAGTATTACTTAATGAGTTCATACCTACGGCTACCTTCCCCCACAACCAGTGATGGAAAAGAGAGAAAGGAGGAATTGCACACCTTCTGTATTCTGCTCTTAAAAGTCAGACTCTCATTTCCACCCAAATTTCTTTCTTAAGTCTCCACTTCCTAATTGTGCTCACTTTCAAGGAGGGATGGATGAAATTCTATTTCCCAAGAAAGAGAACAGATTCAGAAATCACCATAGCTTATAACCTGGGCACTCCAATTTTAGTGACAAGTGTGATTGACCTCTGTACCAAGTGAATAAGAGCATGAGACTGCCTTGCTATGACAAGATACAAAGCCTTTTTGGTCCACTGAGGTTACAGTGTGACAGGGAAATGTGGATGGGCAGCCCATGGGCCTGCCAGGAACCATCTTCCAGGGCCCTGCCCACTGGGACAGGGGTGAGATGAGGTCCAGTTCTCACACTGGAATCCTCTTAACCGAAAGCCCAAAGAATATGCTTGCCATGCCGAGTTCTCTCCTTTGGGCCCTTTCCTTGACACAAATGCCAAGCTTGAGACCTTCTACTTGGCATAGTCAGTGGGTTTCAGGAGACTTATGGGAGGATTGAAGACACCAATAAGAGGCCAAGTCTAGGGCTGCCCCAGCCATTCCTCTCTTGGACAGAGCTAATAACACTCAGAGCACACTTACCTCCTGCTAGGCCCCGTTTCAAGTATGTTACACTGATTTTCTTTTGTACTGAACTCCTGTGAAACAAGATTTGTCCATTTTCTAGATGAGGAAACAGAGAGCCCAAAAGAGGCTTCTGAACAGACACAGCATCTGTAACACTCTATCAGCAAAGCGCTGTAACCCCACACAATATCTTCCCCCTCAGTCTTTGTGGCTTTACACAGAGCCTCAAGTGGGAGCCACACCCTTTTTCTCAGTTTGTGAAGCGATTCTGATGCTCTGGGTCAGGAAATCCTCTTAACATTCAGGTTCCAAAACAACAATTCCACCAGGGGACTGAGATACTGCACCTGTGGGTGTGGTGGGGTGGAGGGTGTCTCCCAAGCAGTGCTCAGAGGACTTATACTCCAGGGCTACCAGAGTCACACTGGTCAATACTCAGAGGACATGTTGTATCAGAGCTTGATCTAGGATGAACTTCGGTTTGCAAGGATGAGGCCTTTACCCTTATTTTATCTCTATAGTCTGAAGAGTCTACATTTTAGGGACCGACCAAGTGGCAGGGGGGGGGCCAGTTTGGGGCCATATCTAACTGTGTTATGGGCTTTCTCCTGCCTCTGTGCTCAGGAATAACTCCTGAAAGTGCTCAGGGGACCATATGTTGTGCCAGGGATTGAACCCTGGTTGGCTGCATGCAAATCACTTACATACTCTACTGTCTCCCCAGTTCTCTAAGCTGCATCTTTAACCAGAAAGATGAGTCATCCCTCCCCATCTCCATTTTTCTTCTCATCCTGAGAAAAGCATCTTCACCTTGAATGGTCTTGAACATCTCTGGGATGGGGAAGAACAGAGATGTTAAAGAAACCAACCTAGACCCAAACCTCCCAGTTCGAGGGTTCACCCTCAACATTCTAAGCCTTTGGCTGTCTTTTGGAAGAGCAACTTTTGTTAATGCCCTCCAGGTGATTCTCATGCGTGGTAGGGGTATGAGCGGTGCTAGGGGTAAAATCGTCTCCAGGACCAGATTGGTTCTGTGACCCAGTTCCCTAGAGTCAGGACTCCCCTTCCCCTCCACTGGTCACAGGTAGTATAGTACCTTTTATCATCCCTGCGCTGCTGAAGGCATCAGAGAGAAGCTCTGAGCTGCATTACTTATGCATTAGAATGCTCTTGGGGCACTCATAGAACTACTGGTTCTGGGGGAGAACTGCGTGGAGTGGGCATGGAAAGCCAACACGCTGCCCCCCGCCAGTCCACTGAAGATGCAATGCACGCACCGGGCTGGGCTTCTTCTAACGTCTTCTCTTGTATAACACTTTTTGTTTTCATTAGGCCTAAATTTGGCCTGCCCAGGAGCGTGATTAAAATGAAAACCTTATTCTAATAGCGCTCAGGAAATGAGAGAAGAAATCTAAAAATAGGCCACAGAAGAGAGAAAAAATTTTAATGGTATTAGGACCGAGTTGGTCCTAATACACACTCAGAGTTTTCTCTTGGGGAGAGACAAACAGTGGGGCCCTCCATGCAGGTATTTGTCTAATCCAGGTCATATGGAAACTGTTTTACAAATCCCAGACACTGGGAAGAATGGATGGAAGCAGGAAGAGGCGATAAGAGGGGATAGAAACCTAACCCTTGCCTCTTGCCCAGTGGAATCGGCTGAACTGGGAGGAGACTCTTCTCTGTGGATTAATGCTGGTGGGGAGGCAGTGTGTCTTTAGCCTTCTGGCACAGTGCCTGAGGAGGCCTGTCTGGAGGTCGGTGCTTTCTGGTCTCATTTCTTGCTCTTTCTAACAGTTGATCACCTGCACTCACCACTCAACTTCCCATTGGAGTATCCCCAAACCTGGACCTAAGTTAAGCAATCCAGTTTCAAATTTTTATTATTGGTGTTTAGTGTGTTTTCAGCCATGGTCAAGCACCATGTGAGAGATGGGTGGTATCCCGGGAGCATCCACTTAGGTTCTTGGGCACCTGTGTCTGAGTCTTAAGAGAGGATGGTAGAGAGGATGGTGTCTGATGGTAGAGAGGAGTTTGGGCATATGATCTAACTGCACCCTTTCTCTTCTGAGGCTCCATTGCTTGGTTTTCTGGCTGGAATGGTCCACTCTGCAGGGATGGAGTGGTTGGCTAGGCAGTCCGGAGGCAGAGGATCTAGTGCAACATTGTTCAGAGGAACAAATAAGTGCAACTGAGAAGAAAACATCTTATAGTCACTCACATTCATGGAGGGTGGTTATGATCAGTTCATGGTTGGGTAGAGAGTAGACTGTGGAGTCTTTTTTTAAGGCTGAAATCCCAAGCCTTGCTCCTACTACATGGTGTGATCTTGAGCTCAGGGCCTCTGTCATCCCCTGTAAAAGATCATCTCTTACCTTATAGAGGTACAAGGGTTTAATGAGTAAATGCACATGAAGCACTTAAAGTGGGGCCCACTGCAGGCACTCAATAAATGTCAGCTCGTTTTATTGCTGCCTATTCTTGTATGCTCCTCTCTGCCTCTGCGGCTTTATCCATGAGCCCTCTCCCACCCCCTCCTCTCCTGAAATATGATTCAGCTTTCAAGGCCCAGCCCTCACAGGCTATAGATCACAGCCTGGCAGGCAGGGAGGAGCCATGTGGATAATTGAATCTGACCTATTCGTTTTGCATACAAGAAGTCAAGGGCACCAAGAAGCTTGGCCAACTGCTCAAGGTCACAGGGTGTAGCCTTTGTCCCAAGAAAACCCTCAACCTTGAAGCCAGGGATTTTATTGTTTGTCTTATTCCAATAGGGCATCCCTCCCTCCCTTCTATAGAACCTAGAAACCCAGAGCCCACTGTATTGGCATCTTTCGTGGAGGGCTTACATCTTGGGACATCTTTTCACTTGGGTGAGACTAGTGGCTGCTTTTAGAATACTTTTTACTTGATGGATGATCTGTGCCCACATGCTTGGCATGTTGTGTCATTCATAGTAGGTGCTGCTTGATACCAATAATAGCAATGGGCCATCGTGGGCTTGGAGGTCATCCTTATGAAGCACTTTCAGGTACATCACTACCTCTTGATGCGACTGTGCTGAGAGGCAGCAATTATTTATTTTTTCTCCTATGGAAGGGGAGGAAGCAGAATTGTCAAAAAAGAAGAATATTGTTTGGGGCCACCCAGCCAACAAAAAAAGGACCCCGTCTCTCTGCTAGTTCCTGTGCATGGTTTGTAAGAGTGTGTGCCTGTGAGAAAATGTAAGCATGTGTGTGTGTGTGTGTGTGTGTGTGTGTGTGTGTGTGTGTGTGTATTCACTGTCTGCAAATGTCTTTCCTGAACGGAAGAATCTGTTAAAGTTCCGTGTGACTTGGCCTTGTTTCCTTCACTGCAATTCTGGGCCATGTATTCACCTGTGTTCTAGTCTCAAAATATCTACAGGAATCCCCGCTGACACACAGTCCATGTTTGTTGAAGAAATTAGTCACTGTGCTGGTGCTGCCTCCAGTCCTGAGCACTTGGAGTCTGTCCAGATACGAAGATGGCTGGCTGGGTGTCCTTCATCCACTTCCTAGCTTTGCGTTTCTCTCTTTTTTTTCTGAAAAAAAAGTAGCTAAAGCCATTTGCTTCTTTTTAAGTGCTCCAACAGCAGGTGAGTAGCTAAATGTCTGTAGACTCCTAAGCTGGTTAAACACAAAGCCATGAGAAAAGTCGGGTTGGGGGAATCTTTAGGAGACAGTCTTGGGTCAGTATTTCGCAATTATAGCAGGAAACAAAACTGGGGGTTAGGGCATAAACAGGAGGTAGGAGGTGGGCCTCTGCTTCACCCAGCCCATTCCTATTTCCTTGAGCCATAATTGCACCATTATTTCATAAATTAATGATGGCACCTTAATATTATTCATTAAAGCAGTTAATTTCAGGGGAGCTTTTGTGGCTTCCTCTGAGGATTGCACAAGAGACATGTCTCCATATCTGTCCACCTGAGGCTTTGGAGAGCAGTTTGGTACAAGAGGGCCAGCGAGAGTAAAGGGTCTCTCACCTTCTGGGCTCTGACAAAAAGGAGCAATTGAAATTTGCACATGATGCTGGATCAAGAACAGCGACGTTGCTCAAAGATGCTGGTGAATGGTCACTGCCTACTCTTTAATTTTAATAAATTAGGACTATTTATAGCAGTACAGACACATTCAAAGGGGCCCCACACTTAAATGTCTGGAGGCTCAGAGGAGACGAGTCTGACACAGGGGCAAGCAGTCATCAGGGAGAGGCACGGCCTGGTGAATTATTCCTCCTTGGTAAATTGGAAACTTACAGGAGCACTTGCTGTCTGTGTTAGCAATAGATGAAAATGCGAACAGAGCATAGACACACAACACGCTGTTTGAAAGGAGCAAGATTGTGGGTCAGGATACAACCTGGGCTCCCGCTTTCAGAGGTTGTGATGAATATCCCAACCTGGTTTCAGGAGATTCTGTGCCTAGTCTCCCGTCTTATGAGTCTGCTGGGCAGGCTGAAAGGGATGGTCCCAGAACAAGCCACAACACGAAGCCCAGAGGATGGTGAGCTGTGAGCCTCTGTATATCCACACCGCCAGCAGGCACGGCACGGCCTGGAGTGGTGATGGCGACGGCCTGAGGGAGGAAGGTCCCCAGCTCTGGGCTCAGAGTCACCCACTCTCACAGGGTCTCTTGGCTCTCCATCATGTCCCTGGGTTGTACAGGTGGTGGTTCCTTTCAGAAGTAACAGCGCCTGTCTGAGATCTGGGAAGGGACTCTCCTCCTTTTAAAAGATCCCTTCCATGCAGAGTCTGGTGATTTTTGCTGCCTGACAGGATGGTGTCTTTCCTGTCAGACCAGTTTGGCAGCAGATTTGTCTCAGTGTAGTACCCAGTCCATTTGTGTATGTATGTGTGTGTGTGTGTGTGAGAGAGAGAGAGAGAGAGAGAGAGAGAGAGAGACAGAGAGAGAGACAGAAAGACAGAGAGGTAGACAGTATTTTCTCCATAAGGGAATAACTAAATCTGTTTCAGCCACCAGACTGGAAGTTCTACTAGGCTGGAGATTAAGTTTTACTCATTGTCTTAGTAATATTTTTGGCCTCTATGGCAGGATCACATATTCCTCATGTAACAGCCCTTATGTGACACTTGTCAGCTCTTGCCAGGGGTGCCCATTTTGACACTTTCTTCAAAACCTGGCTCAGTTACTCCCTTGTTGCTGGTTAAGATCCAGGGGAGGGGCATTGACTCCTTTTTGTGTGCCATCACTGTCCCCAGTAGAGAGACTGACCTATAGTTGCTGTGCAAAGAAAAGAGTTGAATAAATGACAGAGGATCGATAGTTTCTAAACATTCACTGACTGTGTGATAGCGGGCCAGCAGGGAGCCAGACTCCATCGCGCAGTTAGTCACTGCATAGTTTGTCTGTCTTCTCAACCCAATTGATTCTGTTTCTGTGTGTTTTCCCTCCCCTCACACCCCTCAACTTAATTTTTTTTCAAGCCTTTTCACTATTTGTGCTTTGGCTTTACCACTGCTGTGCACACACACGTCTGTGTGCAACTATATCTCTCTTGTGCCTGTGTGTGCACAGCTCAGGGCTAAACACATAATATTCTGATGCACAAATGCAGCTTGAATATGTACCACCTGGGCCGAATATGATGGGGAAAACCATAGCCATTGGTGCTGGGAATAACAGTGAAAGATTTTGAAGGTGATTCCCTCCCGTGCTCTGACTCCTGGACAAGATTCTACTCCTCACACACCATCATCAGTTTGAATTGGTTGAGCTTCAACAGTGCTTCTTGGTGTCTTATAGAGAGTTTGGAGCCAATCACCATTTTGATGACATTGAATTGCTTATATTGGCTCATTGTATGGCAAATAAAATCTAATCTGAAATTTCGTAAGAGGAATGGGATTTAAACATACTCATTTACATCATGAGATATTATGACTCCATCCCTCCCTATTTGTATATGTGTATGTTCATATAAAACCATGTGAAATTCTGGGGTAAGAGATGCATGGGAGATCACATGATCACTTGAATCCCGTTATTCATCGATTTGCTCGAGCCATTGGACCCTATCACGTGCCAATGTAGCCCAATGGCATCTGGTTGATTCAGGAATATGAAGAGCCTCAAACCGTTCCTTCAGTGTCTTTACAAGGAAGTCAGACCATCTTGTAGGTGGGCGGCCACGTGATCTTTTGACATCCCGTGGGATCCAGTCGGTAACGGCTCTAGTCCAGCGGTTGTCTCCAAATTGCATTACATGTCCAACCCATCTGATTATCGATGCCTTGGCAAACGAGACAGCGTCCCTGATTCTGGAATAGCGATAGAGGTCAGAACTCCGGATTCCTTCTCTCACTTGAGTGAGGCGTGATATTCCAAGCATAGCTCTTTCGATTCCTCTCTGGGAGACCCGAATAGCATTCTCATCCTGCTTTCATAGGGCCCAGGTCTCTGAGGCGTATGTTAATGCAGGGAGAATGGTGGAGTCAAAGAGATGTGCCCGGAGCCGGAGGTTCTTTGTCCTTTTAGCTATTTCTTCGATGCCTTTGAAGGCATTCCATGCTGCTCTCTTCCTCCTGCGCAGCTCAGGTTTTAGGTCATTCATCATGTTGACTTCTCGATCTAGGTACACATAACTGCTGCATTCAGAGATGTTTGTTCCATTGAGAGTGAATGGGGCCTCTAGAACTAGTTCATTCTTCATGAACATTGTTTTCTTTAGATTCAGCTGTAGACCTATCTTTCCACATTCGTGGTCGAAGTCAGCCAGCATTTGTGCCACTTGGCTAATGTTTGGTGTTATTAGAACGATGTCATCAGTGAAGAGGAGGTGGTGTAGTTGCCGACCATCTATCTTCACTCCCATTCCTTCCCATTCTAATTGTCGCATGATGTTCTCGAGGGTGGCACTGAAGAGTTTTGGTGAAATGGTATCACCCTGTCGAACCCCTCTTTTTGACATCAATGATCACTTCTTTGTAGAATGATGAGATCCTGGTGGTGAATCCGTAATACAACTCACGAAGGATCTTGATGTATTGGGTTTGAACACCCTGTTTGGCTAGGGCTTCGATGACTGCTTCAGTCTCCACAGAATCAAAGACTTTCTGTAAATCAATGAATGTGAGACAGAGGGGCATCTTGTACTCCCTACAAACTTCGATGAGCTTGGTGACTGTGTGGATATGGTCGATTGTGCTGAATCCTTTCCGGAAGCCTGCTTGCTCGCATGGTTGTCCTTCATCTAGTGTTCAGCCAATCCTGTTCAGGATGACTTGTGTAAACAGCTTGTAGATGACGGACAACAGGCAGAAGGGGCGATAGTTGCCGATGTTGTGAATGTCTCCCTTCTTGAACAGTAGAACTGTTCTGCTGGTTTTCCATTGGGAGGGCACCTTGCATTCGGACAGGTAGCGTGTAAAGAGCCGAGCTAGTGTATTGATGAGTACCGATGGCAGATTCTTCAGGTGTTCGGGTCTGACTTTGTCTGGGCCTGGTGCTGTTCCCTTCTTTACCGGCGAGATGGCATGTCGGATTTCAGAAGGGAGAACGTTGGGAATGGCATATCCATCCTGTGGAATTTGGTATGTGGGCAGGTGGATGTGGCTATCAAAGAGATTTGAGTAGAAGTCCTGGATAATCTTCTCCATTGCCTTTCTGGAAGATGTGATAGATCCACAGGGCGTCGGAGGGCAGTCATCTTGGTCTTATAGTTGGCAAAGGACAGGCGGGCAGTGTGAATGCTTTTCCCAGCTTCTGCTGCATCTTCCAGTATTTCTGCTCTTCTGTCTTTGAGGTCTTCTTTTATCGCTTCTCTGCACCGTTTAGCAAGCTTGGATGTTAGCATTTGGTCTCCTGAGGCTCGCGCCTTGCCACGTTGGTGAATGAGCTCAAGAGTTTCTGAAGACAAGCGTCCTTTTGTGTCTTTCTCTCGGCATTCTTCACACAATCATGGAGGTGCTGAACCAGTCGGTTGTATTCTTCATCGATGTAGTCACTGATGGTATCTTCCCATGTTGCTGCAATGGTGCCAAAGAGTTCCCAGTTGGTGGTCGTTCTGGGAGTTCTCTTCTTAAACTTTGCAGCCTTTTCTCCCCGTTGCGGGAAGTAGAACTTTGCACGAAGGAGACGGTGGTCCGATCCTGTTTGGAATTTGGGGACAACAGCAACATTGGTCAGACAAAACCATCGATTGAAGATGATGTGGTCAATTTCATTGTGGAACTGTCCACCAGGAGATTCCCATGTCCAACGTTTCACTTCAGCTTTCTGGAACTGTGAGTTCCCATGAATGGTCTTGGTGGACATGATGAACTCAGATAGTCTCTCACCCTGCTTGTTCCATTCTAGGCCATGGGTCCCGATGTGGAGTTCTTCAGCCGATCTTCTCAGTCCTATCTTTACATTAAAATCCCCGACTATGATCTTGTAGAAGGTGTGATCTTTTTTATAGAGCTCCTCCAATTCCATGTAGAATTTCTCAATTTCATCTTCTTTGTATGTGGATGTTGGTGCGTAGACAATGAAGATAGAAATTGCTGGCAGTGGGCCACATCTCTTCAAGTGTAATCGTCTTATCTGGTTTGTTAGGCATTCAAATGAATCAATGTTTACGGCCACGTTCGTGTTGACAAGGACACCAATGCCACCGACGCCTCTTTTCGTTGCATGTTCCAAGGAACAATTCTTCTCCGGTGTCAAATACAGCATGTTGAAACTGGCGCCTCCTCGTCTCAGTCAGACTAATGATGTCGTACTTGATCTTTTGCGCTTGCAGCATCAGATCCTCAATATATGCTTCTGATGCCAGCATACGTGCATTGAAATTACAGACAGTCATTTTAGTCCTTCTTCGCTTTGGCAGCCTAGGATGGCCATGAAATTTTATCAGGCACTCCTTGTTTGCCTTTCTTACTGCTGTCATATTAAGGGCTCTTTTGGGGTCAGGAAAATAAACATTTCTGTTACTGGATTTGGCATATTGAACACGCATCGGACAGCTTGCCAGGCTCTGCCAGGCGGGCTCTATATTCTCATTACTTTGTGGGGCTCTCTCAGAGGGGTGGGTAGAATATTTATGGTAATTTGGAGGTAAATTGCGGCGCCGCAATGGGGGAAAGCTGGTTTCTGCTCTGCCGGGAGAGATATCTCTGCATGGGAGATACTTTTCCATTTTTTAGTGGCTTTGTTTTTTCTCTCCCCTTGTTGGTATCTTGACATTTGGTTCCTGTAAAATCCTCAATGCCAAATATATGTGTTTCTTTCAAACTGTTCAGTGAATTTTTTTTCAACAGCTAGAATTGATTATAGTGGGACTGTTTACACCACAGAAATTGGCAAATACTACAAGTTATAGCTTCTCTTTACCTTTCTCCAAATCCATATTTAGCAGCACTCACTGCGCATGCTCCACTGCACTCCCTGGGGGGCTGATGTGCACCTGACTTTGTTGTGTGTGGTGAGAGAGGCACAGAACCACCAGAATCTATGGAAGAGGAACAGGGTAAATCTAGACTGTGCTAATGTCTCAGGAGCTCACATGTTCACCTCTTGGGCATCAGCACCTGCCCCAGCCCCCATCGGGTGGACACCAGGAAGCATCGGTGACCAGAATCGCTGCCATTTCCAGCAGAGACTTACTTTATGGTCCTTCCCCTTTTGGCTTTCTCTCCTTGACACCCTTAATTGTTTCTAAGCCATTACTCTATTTGTGCCAGCATGAATTTGTCACTTTGGCCTCACAGAATCTGAGCATAGTTGAGTTGGAAGAGACTTAGACAACATCTGAACTCATAAAGGTAAATCGGTGTCTTTCCTTGTGCCAGATTGAACCTGTGGATTGAGGCAGACCTAGGAGTCTGTGTCTGAGCCCAGTGGGAATGGATCCCAGAGTTGGTTATTTATGGTTGACAAGGACCTGGGATTTGGGAGTGGGGCTGATGTGGTACTTCCTGTGTACTTGCGGATCCTAACTTTAATCCCCCTCAGGAAATGGTCAAGAAATCAAGGAACATGGTGCCTAAGAGCTTCCCAGCATCACACCGATCACAGGTGATAAAGCCAGATTCACATCTACTCCCTCTCGGCCTCAACTGGGGGTTCATTTCTCTAAGGAGATATTTGGTTTTGAGAAAAGAATTGCCAACATGAAATTTAAATCCGGATCAGAAACAGGAATGGAGGAGAGAGATTACAGACCTTCCAGCCCAAGCTGCCATCCTCTGCTGAGTCCCTCTGCTCTGCTTCTCAGAGACTCCTTCAGGTGTGAAATCAACTTATGGTAGAAGAGCAGGCTGTTTCCTGTGGGAAGTAGGCGGTTTGTCCCACCTCACACCCTCTGTGTGAATCTTTGCAGTGAGGCTCCAGGCTGAGGAAGACTGATTTGGCCTCAACCTCATGATGCCCATACAGGAAATTAGCATAAAGATTATTTGAACGATCTCAAGGGCTTCTGCTCTTCTGCAGAATTAGCCACAGATCAGGAGGTTGAAAGAGAAGATTGTTTTCTTCCCATTCTGGGTACTTAAAATAGAAACCATAGTTGCTATCAGGGTTGGCTTTGGCTGAGGCGTCATTTTCTGGCCAGTGGACAGCCACATTCTCTCTGTGTCCTCCCATGGCCTTTGCCCTGGATGTTGAGGAGGATGTTCAAGGGCCTCTTTCTTTTCTTATCACTTACATCACTTGTATCACTTGTCTTCTTGATGATCATAAATTTGCTCGAGCGGGCGCCAGTAACATCTCCATTTGTTGGGAATGAAGTCCATTATTGTTACTGTTTTTGGCATATCAAACATACCATGGGTAGCTTGCCAGGCAGGACATCAATCCTGCTGGATAAAGGACCCACCTACGTTGCTTCCCTTCCTACCCCCCCTAAGGCTTTGTCTCCAGATTGAATCACGGCGTGAATTAAAGTTCAGCCTATGAGTTCTGAGAAAAACAGTTCAACCCATAAAGTCTCAGGGCTTGGGACAGTCAGGACAGGAGTGGCTGTTGCCATGTTACCAGATAGGATTTGAGGCTCTTGAGTTCAGTGACTTGTGTTATGTCGCCAGGCTTATCAGTGTTGAAACTGAAGAGAAAACGAGTTTATGACTCTGCCTCTGACAACTTGCCATTGTTCACCACAGTCCCTTACACAACTCCTCTCCACTTAAAATAGAACCAGTCTCAGGCCAGAGCAATAGCATAGTGAATAGGGCATTTGCAGGTTCGATCCCCAGCATCCCGTATGGTCTCCCGAGCACCATCAGGAGTAATTCGAGTGAAGAGCCAGGAGTAACCCCTGAATGTCACTGGGTATGACCCAAAAAGCAAAAAAAAAAAATAGAATTAGTCTCTGATTAATCCTTATATCCTTGACAGCATTTATGAAAAGAATTGTCAAGGAACTCTTCCAGCGGAGGATCTCAGTTGCATTAAACTCAGGGAAGCAACACCATGGTCACCACCTTCTAGATGTTATCACTATTCATCTTTCTTGCATCACATTTTGGTTCTTATAAATTCACTAGACTCAGTGAGTGTATTGGAACTTGTCAAACTCCTCAAACCAAAGACTTGGGAAGAGTCCAAAGCCACAGGCAAGGCAAACCCCTGTGGTAACAGCTGGACACAAAATAGAATGCCCTGACATGTAGGGCAGAACTGTGCAGCAGCTACTTTATGCCCTCTTCAAAACTGGCTAATATTAACTTCTATCTGGAACTATCTGTCCCCTCTGTCTCTGGGAAATCATCATTTGAATTTAGAATAGACAGTGGAGGGTACATTGAGAGCAAGAGAAAACCTAAGCTCTCTGTATTTCAGACGAGAAGTGGGTGTCACTGGGATTTCATACTCTTCAAAATGGCCTTTACTCCAACTTCAGAAGGGACAGAGGGAGCAAGATGCTAGGCTCATGCTTCAAGAAGTAGCACTTCCTGTCTGCCTTGAAGCCAAGCTTCCTCGAGGAGGTGCCGTGTAGAGAATAAGTGTGGATGGAGTCAATGGCGCCCATTCACATCCAAGCTGGACTGTGTTGTCGTTCATTCTCTCATACCCACCTCCTCCAGAAGACTATTTGGTGGTTTTACCTCTCAGATGCTCGATTTGGGGATAACGTTCAGCAGAACTCTAGTTTCTGATGATCAGTATAATGGTAATATGAATACCTTCCTTGCATGGCCAGTTGCAAGATTTAATAATTGAATATATCTAAGTTCTAAGTGTAACATGTAACTCCTAGTGTGTTTCCAGCAAACGAGAACCATTATTTAAACTATGGAAATGTGTAATTGACCTATGTTTGCATGCCTGGTATAAGAAAATAGTCTCTCATTCATATTCTTCTTTAAAAGTCAAAAGTGGGATCATTAGTTTAGAGATGAAGGCACATGTCTTCATGCAGTCAAACTGTTCAATCCTTGACACCACAGGGTCCCCTGATCATTGATAGGGATAGCCCTGGAGTTTCTAGAACACTATCAGGACTGCCTGGGCAATCTTCGGTACCACAGGGCCCAAGAAGCTTCAGGCCCTCACATTAAAACCGAGGGCCTGGTCAGCTGAAAATTTCTGGGAGGGGCCCTAGACCTCCAGGGCACACTTGGGACACCTGAAAATGAATAAAACAGAGCCAAAATGACTCCTAAACTCTTGAATGAAGCTTGACTTCTGCATAAAGTTATGATGACCCAGTATCATCAATAAGGGACTCACTGTTTCATTGGCTGGGTAAGTCGTCCCTGGGAAGGTATTAGGGTTTGGAACAGCAGGTGATTATGGATGGGGCTAAATTATTTACTTCATCAAAGTGTCTTGGGCTTTCTCGTGCAGGCCTGTCATAGGAAGCAGTACATAAAGATGAATAACAGTCCCTTTAACTTGGGGATCTGAAAGGTCACTGGGGCCGTGGCAGACATATAAAGTTGTGTTTGCTGCATCCATCAAGATGCAATTGTGTCTGGAATGTGATGCATGGTGGGCAGCACGAGAATGGACTCCTGCTTTCCTCTTTGTATTCTAGTCACGCCGGGCTGCCTTGCAGAAAGGCAGTGATTACCTCTCCAGAGGCCCCGGGTCCTGTACTTACTCTACCCAGCAGAGCCGCAGTCTCCTATGGCAGAGTACTCAGGACAGCAGGGGTTCGGAGAACGGATCCTTCTGTGTAGGGTCATGGGGTGCCTGTTTATCCCTCTGACGGGCCTCCTGGCTTGAGCATACTCATCATCTCTCAGGGATAGAAGAAATTGAAAAAGGAAAAGAAATAAGGTGTAGGGACTAATTCCGTTACGACTATGTGATATAAGCCATTGGGGGAGGGGTCAGCTGACTCTTGGTTGTAGGTCTCTTAACCAGGGAAGTGGGGAATGACTCCTGCTGAGTAGGCTGAGATCCGGAGCTTTGAAGAAGACTGGTTTCTCCAAGCATGCTTTAGAATGAGACCTCAGCTTCATCTTCTTTCCTCCTCTTCCAGGGCCCAGCAGTTGAAGTGTACGATACCAACTGAGTGTGATGATGGGTAAATGGTTTCCTACTTTGAATGAATTAGCTTTACTCTCTGAGCACCATCATGGCTGTCCCCTTCATCCTTAAGCCATAGTTTTTAAAGAACTGAGTTTAATATTCTAGAAGAAATCATCACTTGATCACTTGAATCCCGTTATTCATCGATTTGCTCGAGCGGGCGCCAGTAACATTTCCATTGGACCCTATCATGTGCCAATGTAGCCCAATGGCATCTGGTTGATTCAGGAATATGGAGAGCCTGAAACCGTTCCTTCAGAGTCTTTACAAGGAAGTCTGACCATCTTGTAGGTGGGCGGCCACGTGATCTTTTGTGGCCTTTGTGATCTTTCCCAAAAGAAAAGACACAAAAGAAGAAATCACAAAAAGAAGAAAACATATTGTTATAGAAAAACACTGGGAAGAATTAAATCCAAGCAATGAGATGATCTTTTTTGCTAGATGCTTTCATTGACTGAAAGTCTCTGCACTTGAAGCTAGCCCTCTTTTCTTTAAGTAAGTGACTTGACAAATGTTAAGGAAGTGTAAAGATGTAGAAAAATGCATTCGAGACTTTTTCTTCGTCTCAACTCCTAGTGCGACAAACGAATACAGGAATGATTTTCTCACCTTATAGTTTAATGACAGAATGCCTCGTCCTCTGTATCTCAAGTATTTTTCTAGTCCATCCAAAGTCATATGAACAGTGGTGTAAACTATGTTTTTAGGGGCCCATGAGTTTCCTTTTTTATCTTCACAACTTTTATCTAACGTCCCTACAAATCACCTACTTGGCCATTTCCATTTCCATGTACTCTTTTGATACTTGCTGGCTCCTCTCAGTCTTGTATTTATTTGATCTGCCCACTCTGCACTTTGTACCTTTACACAATGTCCAGGAGCTAATGAAAAACCTTTGACAAATTCCATGAATGATGGAGGCTGGTAGCACGCCTAGGGAGGATCTCGTGAGCAGCCTGCTGTTGAGCCATCAGCACTGAGCTCCTGGTGGAAGGAAGGAAGGAAGGCTCCTGCCCCTTCCCCAGGCACCACCATTCGAGTGAGTAATGCATGGAGACAGGTATGGAATTGATTATACTAGACCCCCCCATTGCTCTGGTCACCTCCCATTCTTTTCCATTCAACCTCCCTTGGCTTCCCTAGATGAGAGTCTGGGGGAGAGATTCATCTCCTTTCTTGTTTCTTATATCACTATTGTCACTATGGGGGAGCATAGTGACAGATATTTCCGAGATTGTCAGGGGATAGATTGGAAAGATGAACCCTTTGTTGCATATAAGTATTTGCCATAAAGATGGAAAATGCAGTCTGTGAGGTTTAGAAAATTTCATGTTTTTTTAAAAAATATTATACCATCGTGAGATATACAGTTACAAAGATGTTCACAATTGGGTTTCAGTTATACAGTATTCCAGCACCCATCACTACACCACCCTTCCCAACAACAATATCCCCAGATTCCCTCCCCAACACTCCTGCCTGCGCCTATGGCAGGTACTTCTTTTCTTCTCTCTCTCTCTCTTTCTCTCTCTCTCCCTTCTCTTATATATTGTAGCTTGCAATACATACATTTAGGGTTTATCATGTATAACCCTTTGCCTGTGTTCAATTATCAGTTCTAGTCTGGGTTTACCATTTCCAAAAATTACTAGCACAGTGGTCCCTTCTCTATCTTACCTAAATTCTGACCCACACACACTTGTGGGAGATTCCAACCATTGGAAGTCCTTCTAGTCCATGTATTGCCTGACTTTAGATATTGATCTCATACTATTTTCATTTATTTATTTATTTATTTATTTGTTCATTCATTCATGCATTTATTTATTTGATTTATTTGTTCATTCATTCATTCATGCATTTATTTATTTATTTATTACTGGAGGTTATTCTGCAAGGTGTAGATGAGAGAGGGCACTGCGAGCTTGAGGGTGTCCACATACTGGACCAGGACAGCCTTGTGGAGGAAGAGAACCAGATGTTTCACATTACCCCTCTTCTGTGCAAAAGTATGCCACCTGCATGGCAGAGCCTGGCAAGCTACCCGTGTCTTATTTCATATGTCAAATACCAGTAACAATTATAGACCTCATTCCCATTACCTGATGGAATGGTTTGAGGTTCTTTATGTTCCTGGAGCAAGCGGGTGCCCTTGGGCTTTACTTGCATGAGACAGGACATATGGAGATGTTACTGGTGCCTGCTCGAGCAAATCGATGATGAACGGAAAACAGTGATACAGTGATACAGTAATTTACTTATTTGCTTTTTGGGATCACACCTGGTCATGCTCAGGGGTTTCTCCTGGCTCTGCACTCAGGAATTACTCCCAGCGGTGCTTGGGGGACCATATGGGATGCCGGAGATCGAACCCGGACCGGCTTGGGCTGGGCTCGTGCAAAGGCAAACGCCCTACCCATTGGGCTATCGCTCCAGCCCCACTATTTTTATTTTTATATCCCACATATGAATGCAGTCATTCCATATCTGTCCTTTTCCTTCTGACTAATTTCACTGAGCATTATATGTTCCATTTATAGGCAAATTTCATAAATTCGTTTTCTTCTAACAACTGCATCGTATTTCATTGTGTAGATGTGCCATGGTTTCTTTAGCCAGTTATCTGTTCTAGGGCACTCAGGTTGTTTCCATATTCTGGTTATTGTGAATAGTACTGCTATGAACATAGAAGTGCAGATGGTGTTTCTGCCGTGTGTTTTTGGTCCTCCACGGTATATTCCCAGGAGTACTATTGCTCATCAAATGGTAGCTCTATTTCTATTTTGTGGAGGTATGTCCATATTTCCCAAAAAAGGCTGGACCAGTCAACATTCCTATCAAGAGTGGACAGGAGTTCCTTTTCCCCTGAATTCATGCCAAAAATTTCATGTTTTAATTGTCATCCTCAGCCACACAGATTGTAATTTTTGCTGGGAAGAGCTTATTGAAGTTTTGCGCTTAGGTGGTTGGGTTGTCTAAGATCTCTTTTATCAAAGGGTTTGTGTGTGTGTGTGTGTGTGTGTGTGTGTGTTTTTAGACATAGACCAATGATCCTTTTTTGTTTCCAAGACCCGTCTTGTTCCTCTACCATTCAGCTCTAAACTTCTGTCTCTGAGCTCCTCTTTTTATTTTCTATCTCTTAGCCACA
This sequence comes from Cryptotis parvus, assembly GCA_021461705.1. Lineage (NCBI taxonomy): Eukaryota > Metazoa > Chordata > Mammalia > Eulipotyphla > Soricidae > Cryptotis > Cryptotis parvus. The sequence goes on along the minus strand of JAJIBD010001155.1, from coordinate 409,956 downwards.
GGAAAGGCCTTGTCTGTGCTCAAAAGCTCCCTGAGCAGTGGGACACATTGCAAACCAATCGTTCCCAACTCACTTAATATTGTATCACCCTCTTTCTCCTGAAAGCTTTAAATTCTCATGTCCCTCTGCCAGCCTGTGTCTGGGGTTGACCAGAAATATCATCATACAAATTGTTCAGGTAGGGAAATTTTTGCGTGCGAAGTTCATCTGAAGAAGGACTTTGACTGGCCTCTTCTGCCAAGACCTACGAGCCACCATGTGGTCTTCAGCTGTATCTGTCTTTTCACTGCCTGGTCTTGATCCTCCTCCTCCCTAAATTCCAATGAACTCTACTGTAAGTCTTCTCACACTCACTGGTCTTCTCTCTCCTCATCGTTCCTCTTTTCTAAGAGTGCCTCTTCCTCAACCCCAGGTCCCCCTCCCCTTTAGATACAGTACACTGAGTCATTCTAAATGTTCAGAAATCATAGAGTTCTTTAATTGCATCTATTTTTTGAAAAGCTTGTCTCTGGCCCACACCCCACTCCCCACCCACTGCGCCACCATCATGGCATAATGTACGCATGTGCACTGGGCACATTCGGGCTGTTAACTCCATTCTCTTAGGCCCTTAGTCTCAGCCTTAAAACTTCCCCCAAAGCACTCAGGCACCAAAACTAGAAGATAAGCAAAAAGCATAATAGTGTGCTGGGATAAACCATCAACATTTGCTTATCTACAAGCTCCTAGAAAATGCACCCTAACCGGGTGGGGGTGGCATCTTCCATCTGCCCAGGCCAACATGGTGACTATGCGTAGATGTGGGGGTCTAATGTTGTAAGTCGTGGAACTCAGAAACTGAGAGAAGGTGGGCATATTCTTCAAGGTCAGAGGTAGGACAATAGGGCAGTCCCACTACTTCTGGGCTTTCTCCAAAGGAGGAAAGATAGCTGAAGCGTAGAACCAGCTTCCTTTTGATCAGAAGTATGTTATTAGTTCCATGGCCTCTCCTAACCTGTGTCATCTTATCTGCTGAATGCAGACTGTCTTCCTGGCTTCACTTATGTCCCATAATCATTGTAATAGCTGCAGAAGAATGTTATGCTGGAGTGTGGTATCAGGGGTTAATTCATCCCCTCCACTCAGGTTCACAGTAGTTCTCATTCTTCAGTTCCAGATGAATTGGACTAATGTCAAGGGGACAATGTTGGCTGCCCTGCCTATACTCACTTGGGACCTCCAGTCACCTTTCTGGGGCTGGGGCAGCAGACAGGTACCACGCATGTTCATTTAGAAACTCATCAGCAAAAGATAGTAGGTGGTTCTTGGAGGAGCGATGCTGTTTAAACTGTTCTAGCTGCTGGCTTCACAGATAGGCAGCTTTTACGTTTCATAATGAGGGAAAAGAGAGATTTTGTTTTCTTGGTTTGCCTCTGAGTATTGCCTAATTGTCTTGAGAAACAATTGACTCGGTGTTTCTTATCCAGCTTCTAATACTAAGCATACATATATTATGTCTCCCTGCTCACTTATCTATTTACTACTATTGCTTGGGGAGGTTAATTTCTCTTCAATCTTAGTTGTTTGTTTCCTAAAAATGCTGCCTTTCAGGACCATCAGGCTGAAACCACGGAGATGTGGGGATATGGAGCACCGTGTGATTTACTGGGGACACATCTGTGGAAGGGTTTGGACTCCGTGGACCCCCGTCTTCAACCTCTAAGCTTGGGATCCCATTAACTATCTTCATAACTGTCCTAAATCCACATTTCACTTTGTATACAACCCAAGACAATGTTTATTCTACATGAATGAGTCAACCCTGCTGAAGTCAATTTATTTCTCTTAGCAGGATAAAAGACAATTTCCACATAATGCCTCTGCTCAAGCACACGGCAATGTGAATTAACGGTTAAGAAGGTGAAGACCAGCATTCTGACAGCCCAGTGTTGTTTTTCTCTCTAAACAAAGACCAGGGACAGTTAAGACACTACTTCAGTTTTCTACATTTTGACTATGAAGAATAGCCCAAACGTGATGGTGGGGTAGTGAACTCACACAAACAGTGATTACTGTTTTATGATTTTAATGACCAGTTTCTGGTAATTATTATAAGAACAGTTGGTGGAACTCCATCTCTTTTGGCCTAGTCTTTTTTCACTTGCTGCTGAATTAACTAAGTTGTGGCAGTAGCAGATTTCTTTTGGTCTGAATTACATGGAAAATTGCCCAAATTCCCACTTGTTTTGTTGGCATGGGCACAGCTTCTCCAGAGCAGGCATCTCCTTGAGGTCGCTTTGAACAAGATTTGACATTTAATGAAAACAAGCTTTTTTTTTTACTTGAAGTACCATTCAAATCATTTAGATCATTAAGAAAGAATTCCTTTGAATATATCTAAACTATTTATTTTTAGATTCTCTTATTTTATATAAGGCATCATCTAGGTTACTTGCACATTTCGGGGAACATTTGATATAAGTTAGGATGCATCGTTTGGGTGTGGGATTAGAGGCTTCATTATAACCATCTAAAACATGTCTTGGACTTTAATTTTGCATTGCAACCTATTTTTCAAATTGGTGTTATAAACCACAACAGATCATCAAATGCATTAGTGTCAGAGTTGGGTTCATTTCATCCCTTTTCCAGTGCAGGTACAAGGCAATAGGATAACGATGCAAAAAATATGTTGGCAGGGGTATGGGAAAAGCAAAAAAAAAAAAAAAAAAAAAAAAAAAACAAAAAGAAGGCAAAAACAACACCAAAAAACTACCAATTCCCTACCAACTAGCTAATGAGCCCTTGAAGACAGAATGGGATACAAGCCTCTACCCTCTCTCTCCCATCCACCCATGTGGTAGACAAGATCTTGCAGTTGCTCACCACAAACAACCACAATCAACTGAAGCTTTCTCCTCTCTTCCAATATCCATACTTGACTGAATTAAATAGGTGGCTATTTTAGGATATGAGATGTGTGTGAATTTCTTATGTGACCAAGCAAAACATATTTAATCATAATTAGGTTGGGGAGATTTTATTTTGTTTTGTTTTGACATTTAAATCAAGTCAACATTTGAAACAGCACTTTTCCCCCTGGATAACATAGTTCGCCTTACCAGAAGTGATTTTGATCTGGAATCTATGATTAGGGCCATTATTATTTATGCCCTTCTAGACCTAGCTGTTAAAAAGTTGTTAACTCTATCATTTCTCAAGCTGATTTGCCTGGCAACTGCATTGCAGTGCTAGAATCAAAACTGGATGTAGGAGTCACTTGGGATCCTGAGGTTGACTTAAGAAATAACCATAATTCTAAGCTGTTAGGGTTCTTTAGGATAAAGAGAGAGGTTATTGCAAGGTTTCTAGAGGCTGATTTAATTTGACTCCTAGCACTTGAAGAGATGTGTTCCTTTTCTTCTAGAAAAATAAGGTCAAGAAGATTCAGGTGGAAGAAAAAGAAAATAGAGAACATTAAGGGAAGGAAAGAAAGCAAAAGCAAGAAATGGAGGCCCAAATCTACTAAAGGGGCCAGTGGGCCCTCCCTGGGTCTTTACACTCTGAAGAGAAGAGAGCAGCAGTGAATACAGATGCAGGCAAAACCGAGACTTCTCAGAGCCAAATTTATAATCACTAAAAGTAAATGAGAAAATTGGAAGCATCCCTCAGTCTAGGTAACAACTAGAATGTTTTCTCTGAGTGTGTGTCTCTCTCTGTGTTTTATTATTATTATTAATTTCTAAACAAAGCTGTCTCTGGGACCAAGCGATACATGACTAGTCATTGAGCTTAAAAAATTCTATGCATTTTTCAAATTAGGTGCAATGAAGGGGAACTACAAATTGGGAAAGCAAATGGGCTATTGTTTCCCATGTTTCTTGTTCTCGTCTCTTACCCTTGGTGGAAGACATTTCTAACGCCCTCTGCTAGTTGTTATATATAGTGTTTGTATTCCTTTAGCCTTGAGGAGGAGAGAGATCTTCCTGGACCTTAAGAGAGATTGGGGTGGAAAGGGGCATTGATTTAACACTTGCCCCTCCCAGGGTTGGGAAAGAGAAAGACAGAGATAGAGATGCAGGGAGAGAGGGGGCAGTGAAAAGAGGGGGCAGTGAAAAGCACAAACTAGAGAAAGGGGTGAAGGAGGGAAGGAAGGACAGAGAGAGAGTGAGAGAGAGATAGAGGGAGAGAGAGAGAGAACTAGAGTTGAAAATGACTTAGCTTGGTGGGGCCGGAGTGATGGCCCAGCGGATAGGGCATTTGCCTTGCACACGGCCAGCCTATGCCAGCCCAGGTTCGATCCTCGGCATCCCATATGGTCCCCTGAGCACTGCCAGGAGTAATTCCTGAGTGTAGAGCCAGGAGAAACCCCTGAGAGTTGCCGGGTGTGACCCAAAAAAAAAAAAAAAAAGAAGAAAAAATGACTTAGCTTGGGGTCAAGGGGGAAGAGCAAAAGGAGCTGTTTTTCAAGCCCACGAATTCAGTCCTTGGCACTGTGTGCCATGACTGAGCATTGGGTGATTTTGGTGGCACCCAAGTCCACTAGGACTGAGCATTGAACCATTGTGTCTGGTTGTCCTAGAATCATCAGGAATGATTCCTGGATACCCTGAGCATTGATTGAGAGGCTCCTCCTACTTTTAAAAAAAAAATAAAAATAATTAAGCTGAGAATCTGTGCTTCACATTATTTTGCTTGGGACCTGGAATCCCCAGCCTTGGAAACATCACAGTTCTCCACTTAGGTCTGTATCCTTGGTGGTCAGAGAGGGTAAATGCAGATCTCAGCCAATATAAAACTTCTTGGATGTCAAAGGGAAGAACCTGATAGAAGGTCAGGGACCTTCAGTGTCCTGAACTTTCTGCTAGTGGTCGGATGCCAGTACATCCCCCTGGAAGCTCTAATCCCATTGATTGTAGAGCTCTAATCCCATGGATGCTTTGGTGGGAGAACCCTATAGGAGGTTGTGAGTCATCTGTCCCTGTGAATTAGCTGCTCCTGTAGGAGCCCTTTTCTGTAGCAACTTAGTCCTTGCTCGGCTCTGAACCTTCCTAACAATTCTATGAGACCACCTTAGATAGCTTTTGAAACATGCGGCATAAAAAGAATAAGAATTAACTTAAGCCAATGAGCAGTTGGGTCCTTGCCTGAGCTTTGGGGAGTGCTAGGGATGGCAAAGATACAGGCAAGAATGTATTGCTCTGTTCACTGAGAACCTGTGTCTGCGGGGTCACTGCTCTTTCCTTTGCCCTGAGTGGGGGGCTGAGCCTACCTCACATGTTCTCTGAGACATTGCGGATGCTTTCTCAGTTCAAGAGAGCCTGCCCTAACTTTCATCCTCCCATTGCCTTCTCTGAGGCTCTGACCCCTTCAGGTTCCACCCAAGCCCCTCACATCTGCCTCCAAGCTGGGCCCCATCATTTAAAGAAATTTTTATTATACTACTGTGAGATATACAATTACAAAGGTGTTCATAATTGGTTCTTGGTAATACAGTGTTCCAGCACCCATCCCTCCACCAGTGCCCCATTTCCACCACCAATGTCCCCACATTCCCTCCCACCCACCCCAGCCTGCAAAAGTAGATACCTTTTTCTTTTCCTCTCTTTCTCTCTGTCTGTCTGTCTGTCTGTCTCTCTCTCTCTCTCTATATATATACATATATCTATATGTGTATATATATATATATATATATATATATCGCTTCTTTTTACACATTGTGGCTTGCCCTACAGACATTTAGGGTTTATCATGTAAGTCTCTTTGTGTATATTTAATGGTGAGTTCTATGACCTCACCATTTCCCACACTTAGTAAAACACTGGTATATATTTATATCCCATTACCTTCTGACTAATTTCACTCGGCATGATAGTCTCCATGTCCATCCATTTGCAGGTAAATTTCATAATTTCTTTTTTTTCTGACAGTTGCATAGTATTCCATTGTGTATATGTACCACAGTTTCTTTAGTCAGTCTTCTGTTCTCAGGCACTATTGTTGTTTCCAGATTCTGGCTATTATGAATAGTGTTATGATGAATAAAGTACAGATAGTGTTTCTACTATGTGTTTTAGGGCCCCATCATTCTTAAGAGTGTAGGAAGCACAGTTGTTGCTTTGCCCATTGGTCTCTCTTCTGGAGGTTGGGGTTTTTCCCTAATACTCTTAGAGTCTTTGCACTGAAAAACTTGGGAACACAGTGCACTGAAAGAACAGGTGAACATATGGCAAACTAGCCCCTACCTGGCCATAAATTAGTATTATGCCGTGATGTGGTGTCCATTTGTGCATTGCATTCTTTGCTCTATCAAATGTACCTTGTTAATAATAGTACAATAGTCTGTCCCTCGCTGTATGTATGTCATGTATTCTAATGACACACAGTAGTATCCATCATGTTGAGGTCTTCTTTTTATAAAAGTTTTTACAGTCATAACTCTATTTCTTGTTTTTTTGACAAATTAGTTTCTATCTTTTTTTTTTTTGGGTCACACCCGGCGATGCTCAGGGGTTATCGGCTCGACCAGGAAACCGCGGGCGCGGAGGCAACGCCTACCGCTGGCCATCCGCCCCAGTTTACTTAAATGAAAGCAAAAAAGCCAGCCCCGAGGTTCTGAATGTCATTTTTGCTAACTCCTTGGCCATTCTCTCTCTGCAGCCTCTTTCAAAACCACTTTTATATCTTCTTCACTGCCTGCTTGCTCCGACTCAGGTGATCATTCAGGAAGCTTGTTTGTTTTTAATGAGATTATCCTTTGCTGAAAATGTGTTTTCTATTGTTGTCATTGTTGTCATTTGCCTTACCGTTGTTCATCGATTTGCTTGAGCGGGTGCCAGTAACATCTCCATTTATTGGGAATGAGGCTCATTATTACTGTTTTTGGCATATTGAATACACTACGGGTAGCTTGCCATGCTCTGGGTTCATCCCACAGGACCCAGTCTTTTTTCTATGTCAGACCATCAATCATCCAGGGGCCCACGGGCAGAGCCCTGGATGTAGACAAGTCTGTCTCCCTGTCTGCCACCTGCCAATGCAGCCGGACACTGCAGCCACACCTGCAACACCTTGTTTTCTATAGTCAAAAGATATATGACATGGACAAAAAAAGGCATATGAAGAAGATGTTCTAGAAACTTTATTGACTGTGTTGGGTAATCAGGCCGGTAAGGAATATGGCATATCTGTTTGGAGCTATGGATTCTGATTACATTTTTTATATCACCTCAACATGCTTATTCCTGCAGTGAATCTCTTATTTCCCATTTTACTGGTGGTAAGACTAAAACTTAGACTCAGTGGCAACTCAAGCTATCATGGAGTGTGAGTACAGAAACCTCAGGGTACAGAGTGTGAGTTGAAAAGCGTCCAATTCTCCTTCATGGAGACACTCAATTCTCCTGGAAAGTGAGCTTGAGCTCAACTGGCCTATGGAGAGATGACAGCATGTTATCAGTTTACCCTCCCAAACTACCCTCCCTCTTTATATTTTTTTTAATTTTAATATAAATTTTAGGAAAATTTCAGAAAGATCCACTTCCATCCCAACCTTCCCTTTCATTTGCACTCTCAGTGGTAGTACAAAAACCTTTTTGCTGCTTGGACATGGAGGATGAATGGAATTTTGAGGTTATTACTGTTCCAACTTTAGCTGTCCATAGTTTGTCAGGTTCTACTTATGTTGCAGTATGTAGGCATGGTGAAGGAGCTTTTCTTTCTTCTCAAGAGTAACTGTTATCTTGAATCACTGGCAGAAGTTTCTTTGCTAGGAAGCTACAAGTTGCAAGCTGGAAATTTTGTTGTTTGCCGTGCAAAGACCCTATTCTGAGTATTTCTATTTAATCACAAAATATCTCTTTCATATGTAATTTCTAAATCCTGACCAATGATTCTCATTTCAGCAATACTTGAAGCCACAATTTTCCAACTGTGATAATAAGAAAATCTAATTCCCTAGATTTTTCTTATAATGGGACTGAGGGAGATAATTTTGTCCCTGGGCAGGAAACTATATCTAAGAGTACTTGCCTATTTGGAAGCAGAGAGAGGCTAATGCAGGTACTGATTTAGTCATAACCACCATCACCCAATACTCTCTCTCTCTCCCTCTCTCTCTCTCTCTCTCTCTCTCTCACACACACACACACACACACACACTTTAGCCACATTGAAATGACCAAAGTGATGACAGCTATTTCTCCTTTGTATTTAGGCTTTGAATTTCCATGTGAGTTAGCAGTATAATGAAGCTACCTGGTGGGTGTTCTTGCCCTCAGTCTTCCAGATCACTTCCTGACGACAATACAAATATAATGATAATCTGTCAGATTCACAGTCACACATCTTTACACAAGTTTCCCATTTCTCAATCTGTAGAACTTACTTACTGCCCAGGGTGATTCAGGCAATAAGTATATACTGCATAAAATATCACTACCAAAGTCCTACCCACTCATTTTTACCCTTGCATGCTTTGAATGGCAAGATTAACAAATTCATTGATTTTTAATTGTTAAACCAATGACTGATAATGGCATGAAAATCATGTGAGTCTTTTCTGAAAACAAAAGAGCATATATATATATATATATATATATATATATATATATATGTATATATATAAATAAAGAATGTATCTCATATATCTCATTTTGGGGTCACATCCAGTTCAGTTCATGAATGTCTGGGTGACTGTCCAGTGTTAGGAATCAAACCCAGGGCCTCATACATGCAACACCAAAGCTTTCTCTCTTACATTGAGAGATCCAACCATATCGCTGCCTTCCCTTTCATTGTTTTTAAAAATTATTCATTTCAAGAAATGTTGATTGAATACAAACTTTAGGTGTGGATATAAATGTGAAAAGGAAGAATACCTGAGGTTCTATCCCTGGCCCACCACCCCAGCAGAGCCTCACAACAAGCCAGACGACCCCCCCACTCCATGAGGACCTCCATTTTCCACATCCGGACTTCCCCTCATCAGAACTCCACCCAGAAGACCAGCCTATCACAGCCCACCTCGCCACAAGCGGCCATGCAGTTCATCAGTAAATGCTGGATTTTAAGATGACTACAAGAGTATGCTACCCGCACGGCAGAGCCTGGCAAGCTACCCGTGTCATATTTGATATGCCAGATACCAGTAACAATTATAGACCTCATTCTCATGACCTGATGGAATGGTTTGAGGCTCTTTATGTTCCTGGAGCAATCAGGTGCCCTTGGGCTCTACTTGCATGAGACAGGTCATATGGAGATGTTACTGGTGCCCGCTCGAGCAAATCGATGATGAACGGAAGACAGTGATACAGTGATACCTGATCTTACAGATTTACAATCTAATAGCAGACAAATGACTATACAAAAGTACTTAGTAGAAATTTATTCATTCAACAAATAATTAGTGAACATCCCATGCCAAAAATTGCCCTAAACATTTGTGATATAATGATAAATATATCCAAAATGTTGAGGAATGATCTCTGACTTCAGAGAGTCTATAGATATAAAAAGTGAAAAAAAATTGGACGTATATTGATAATAAAGAGTAAAAAGTAATCTGTGGGGGGAAGGTAAGAGAACTTGGGATATCTCATAACTCAGGAACCTCCTAATATGAACCTTATACTGGGTCTGAAGAGATTAAATCATAGGAAGTTAAATACACTTGGGGGGCAATCGAAAGGAAGAGCCCAAAGAATCATACAATGGGAAGCATTTAAAAACCTTGTGAAAGATTCATGAATAGTGCAGGAAGAGTGTTTCTGGTGGAGAGCACACCATGAGATAAGGCATAGAGGAGAAGGCAAAAGGATGTGCTCAGGAAATACAGGAATCTGGACAGGGAACACTAAGAGTGTCCACTCAGTCATGGAGGCTGGTCTGGTTAAAGATGGTGTGCAGCAATTTTCCTTCAGAATTTGACTTTGATTTTTAAAATGCCTTTGCATTTTTAAATCATTTATTTATGATTCCAACCCAAAAAATATGTTGCTTGGATAGCATTTTAAGTCTCTTATAACTTTGATTAGTTTTTTCAATTAAACTTTTCTTCCAGATAGTTATACATACAAATGTCTATTTATATAATATATGGACATAGTCAGATAATATTATTTTGTTGCTCATCCCCTTAAAGAGCTTGGTGGTAAGTGGGCATGGCCTTATTTCTTTGAATTCTTTGAATTAAAAATTGCTTCTGCACCCAATCATAAACAGCTTTGTAATGGTCTATCTCGCAGCTTATGCACAGGTAGCTCAGGGACCCAAGAGATAGTATGGTGGTTAAGGAGGTTGCTTGGTATGTGGCCAACCCTGGTTTCATCCTGGCACCACACGATCCCTTGGGCATTGACTGCCAGGTGCAGCCCTGTAGGCGCCCGAGCTTTGCTGGAGGACGAGAAGCACCGAATCCGTAGGCAATGCTACTTAAGTGCAGGCCACATTGGCCAGTACCAGAGGGGACTCAGCCTCCTGGAGCACAGCTGTGGAGGTCCTTCCTCTCCAAAAAGTAAATAAATAAATGAATGAGTAAATAAACATTCAAAGTTTTTTTTTTTTTTTTTTTTTTGCTTTTTTGGATCACACCCGGCAATGCTCAGGGGTTTCTCCTGGCTCTGCACTCGGGAATTACTCCTGGCGGTGCTCGGGGACCATATGGGATGCCAGGGATCCAAACGGGCCTCCGAGTGCAAGGCAAACACCCTCCCCGCTGTGCTATCGCCTCCGGCCCCAGGCATTCAAGTATTGTGTCATGTCCTTTTCTCCCAGATCCTTCCCCCAGGTCTGTGGCCTTTAAGGCAAGTTTCATCTCCACCTGCATATGTTTGAGACTCATAATGAACAGCTGCTGAATGGCCAGGTTGCTTGGAGAAAAGGAACAAGCTTAAACAACTCCAAAGTGCTTCATGGTCGCTGCCGAGATGGAGGCAGGCAGCCATCTGTGCTTTCTGCTTGTGTCTCAGGACCTGAAAGAAAATATTCTCCGAGACTTAGGGAGAAAATGACATAAAATGAATCCATTCTGCAGTCAGAGATCATAATGAAACTGGAGGAGAGGTATAAAATCAATTCATTCTTATTATAATGTTCAGATTGCTGTCTTCCCGTTTGTTCAGATGCAGGCCCTGATAGCTCAAATTGGTCTGTGGAATCTTTAAGGAGCTTTTTGGGGCCCTTAATATTGGTTTATCAGTTTCAGCCATTTTACCTCCTAGAGTGAAATTGGTTGCTAACATTCGGAGAAAATCCTTTGCTATATTTTTTGAGTAAGTTTTGCTGATCGTCACCCACCAGGCTACAGTCAGTGCGTTCCTGGCTTATTAGGGAGATAGTGTGCAGATGGCGAGTATATCGCAAAACTGCTGCTTTTTCTAGAACCTGTCCCCCAGCTAAAAAGCCTTTGTTAAGTATTTATATATATTTTCTTTCTGCAAAATACCATTGCTCTGCTGGTTAGAGGAAGTTTTCTCATTTTACTGCTAGGATAAACGAGAAAAATATCAAATTTGCTACAAATGGTCCTTTCATTCCTTCCTGAAGGCCTATGTGTTTGGGCCATGTAAAGAGAGATGAAGAAAGGAAGAAAGAACAGAAAGACTGGGGGGACTGAGTTTGAAGACCCCCTTTCATCTCTCTCGTGTTGTAAATAATTGGAATTATTATAGGCTAGATTTATACACAGACCAGAGATGTATACTTCTGGTTTGTATATAAAACTTCATTATTTTAATTATATAATTGCTGTTATTTTTCAGTCATTGAAGCTTACAGAACAAAATTAGTGCCCGTAATTCTACCAACCAGTAATAAGGTTCAACAATTTAAAAAAACACACAGTTGAATTCAATTAAACCAACTGCTGCCAATTCCTACTTGGAGAGCTTTACATACAGATTGGAAAGCATGCCACAAATAAAATTGTTAAGACGATATTTCATTAGCATAGCATAAACTCTTCAGAAGCAGTTAAGATATGACGTAATAATCTGTGTCTGTAATTTCTATTTTGGCAGTTGGTTTGCATCTGCATTTCTGGTTAGTTTTGTTTTGACTGCAGTCATGAATAACCTTATGCAATAAGCATTTTTTTTTAAACGCCAGATCATTTTCTTGGGCTAGAGTTCAGTAAGCTAAATAGTAGGCCAATAGGTTCCCCCTCTGCTTTCAAGATGACATATTCCCTTTTAGAGGGTTTTTAAAAATGCTGTGCCAGATATATTTTCACTCCCTTTTAGCAGTATATACTTTATCTCATGGTAATATATTTTAATTTAATAGGTAAAGAAAAAATCTTATATCTTAAATGGTAATTCTTTGCTTTCTAGTAAGTTTGAATAACTTTTTGTGTTGTTAGCAACTTGTGTGAAAATTATGTGTGAATTTTCTAGCCATGTTTATCATATTCTTTCCCTAATGATAGTGTTTCCCAACATCACTTAGACGACTTAGGGTGAGCTTCATGTAGAGTGTTTGTTGTAAAATTTCCCCAGTTTGAAAATCTTATCTATAATGTTTATACATAGTGTTAAAGTTTCATATGGTCACATTCTTCTCCCTTTCGTATCTCTTTTTTAAATTAGTGCTTTAATTTTAGACCTTTCTTACCTACTTTGCATTTTCCTGAATTTTGCTATAGGTTAGTTGTTTCCTTTTCACATTTAATCTTATTCTGTCTCTCATTTCACTGGATAATTGGAGTTGAGGTTCCAAATGAAATTTCATCTGAAGTTAACCCAGGGCTCCCATGATGTTTATTGATGAATTTGCCATCCTAGAAGACCCAAAATATTTTCTTGGTCTCTTAAATTTCTCTGAGACCTGGGCCTGCTCCTGGAGTCTCCATCTAGCTCACTGCTCTGATTTTGTGCCAGCATTGCACCCTTTAAGAACTTTATAAAATACTCTAATGTATGGTGAAAGTTTCCCTCATACCTCTGTTAATTTTCTTTATCCAAAAAGGTTAAACCTATTTTTAATCATTTGTTATAGCAGAAGAATTTTGGAATCATTCTTCCAAATTCTAAGGAAATCTCAGTGGTGTTTTTGTTAGAATTTTCAGACTGATATTTGAGCACAATCTTGAAGTGGCCACTATGACTCTTTATTAGCTGAATTTATCAGCTCATGTCACGATTGTAATTGCACATTCCTAAAAATCTGTAGAAAACTCTGAGGTACAATTTCATATCACATGACTTCTGAATTACTCCAGTTGTTTGAAGAAAAGTTTTAAGTGAAATATTAAGATTCTTTAGAATTTCAGTCATCAATTGATCATTAATGACAAAGTCTGTCTCTGGATCTATATAGATAAAACAAAAAATCAAGCTGATAAAAAATGAATGATGGATGGGTGGATGGATGATGGATGGATGTATAGATGGATAGACGGACAGATGGATAGATTAACTATGATAAACAAGAGCTCTAGTTTGTCAGAGATCTTCAGTGCCTTCTGGATAGATTGACAATTACTAGGAATTTCTGGATAACAAATCAGATTGATCAATAGCATTCACTTATGGTTCCTGTTAGCATAAGAAATCGCAGCTTTATTGATGCATGCTAGACTTTTTATGAGCTATTATTATAGACCTCATTCCCATGACCTGATGGAATGGTTTGAGGCTCTTTATATTACTGGAGAAAGCAGATCCCCTTGGACTCTACTAGCATGAGACAGGACATATGGATATGTTACTGGTGCCCGCTCCAGCAAATCAATGATGAACAGGAAGACAGTGATCTCAGAGAATAAAGTAAGGTTGAATAAAGTAAGAGACAGACCCAGAGGCTGTAAGACAGGCCAGAGCCAGAATCTCAACTCACTGTCTAGAAGGTCTTTGAGACCTATTCCAGGTCCTACAGCCTGTGTCAGACAGTTTGTGTCTAGGTTCTTAAAGAGAGATGACTTTGGCTGTTCCAATTTCAAAGTATCTGAAACAGCACAAAAGAGTAGCTTCAGGTAAATTTTATGACTTCGTCTTTTCTGACAGCTGCATTGTATTCCATCATGTTGCTATACCACGGTTTCTTTAGCCAGTCTTCTGTTCTCTGGTATTTAGGTTGTTTCCAGATTCAGGCTATTGTGAATAGAGAAGTGTAGATAGTGTTTCTGCTGTGTGTTTTTGGTTCTCCAGGGTATATTCCCAGGAGTGGTATTGCTGGGTTAAATGGGAGCTCAATATCTAGTTTTTTTTAAAATTTTTTTATTATACCACCGTGAAACATACAATTACAAAGGTGTTCATAATTGGTTCTTGGTAATACAGTATTCCAGCACCCATCCCTCCACCAGTGCCCCATTTCCACCACCAATGTACCCCTCCCCTCCCATCCCCCCAGGCCGCCTTAATAGCAGGTACCCCCAGTTTCCCTCTCTTTCTCTCTCTATCTCTCTCTCTGTCTCTGCATTTCAGAGGAATGTCCATATTGTTTTCCAAAAGAGCTGGACCAGGGCCGGAGTGATAGCCCAGCAGGTAGGGCATTTGCCTTGCATGTGGCCGGCCTGTGCTGGCCTAGGTTTGATCCCCGGCATCCCATATGGTCCCCTGAGCACCGCCAGGAGTGATTCCTGAGTGCAAAGCCAGGAGTAACCCCTGAGCATTGCCGGGTGTGACCCAAAAAGCAAATAAATAAATAAATAAATAAAAATAAACAAAAGAGCTGGACCAGTTGGCACTCCCACCAATAGTGGATGAGAGTCTCTTTATCCCCTCATCCATACCAGCACAGGTTGTTCTTTCTCTTTTGGATGTGTGCCAGTTTCTGTGGTGTGAGATGATACCTCATTGTTGTTTTGATTTACATCTCCCTGATGATTAATGATGAAGAGAACCTTTTCATGAGCCTTTTGGCCATTTGAATTTCTTCTTTTAAAAAAAAAGTTTTTATTATACCACCGTGAGGTATACAGTTACAAAAGTGTTCATATTTGGGTTTACACGGAGACTATCATGCTGAGTGAAATTAGTCAGAAGGAAAAGGGCAAATATAGAATGACTGCATTCATTAATGGGATATAAATATATACCAGTGTTCTACTAATTGTGGGAAATGGTAACACCAGACTAGAACTCAGCATTGAATATACACAAAGAGACTTACATGATAAACCCTAAATGTCTGAAGGGGAAGCCACAATGTGTAAGAGATAGATAGATAGAGAGAGAGACAGATAGACAGAGACAGAGACATACAGAGAGGAGTAGAAAAAGTGCCTTTTAAAGATGCAGGCTTGGGTGGGATGGGAGGGAATGTGGGAATGTTGGTGGTGGGAATGGAGCACTAGTAGAGGGACGGGTGCTGGAATACTGTGTGACTGAGACCCAATTATGAACATCTTTGTAATTGTATATCTCATGGTGTATAATAATAAGAAAATCACTTGATCACTTGACATCCCGTTATTCATGGATTTGCTCAAGTGGGCGCCAGTAACATTTCCACCCTTCAGAGACCCACCCTTCAGAGGAGAGTATTTCAAGCCAAGAAATGCTTGAACCCCAGATGCAGATACACCAGGCAGAGCAGATACCAGCTCTCCCCATTGCATGCAGCTGCTATGCAGCCGCACTAATTTATCTACAAATTACCATGAACATTCTACCCACCCCTCTCAGAGAGGCCAGCAAGCTGCTGAGAGTATACCACCTGAGCGGCAGAGCCTGGCAAGCTGTCCTATGTGTATTCGATATGTCAAAACCAGTCACTGTATCACTGTCACTGTCTTCCCGTTCATCATCGATTTGCTCGAGCGGGCACCAGTAACATCTCCATATGACCTGTCTCATGTAAGTAGAGCCCAAGGGCACCTGATTGCTCCAGGAACATAAAGAGCCTCAAACCATTCCATCAGGTCATGGGAATGAGGTCTATAATTGTTACTGGTATTTGGCATATCAAATATGACACGGGTAGCTTGCCAGGCTCTGCCGTGCGGGTAGCATACTCTTGTAGTCATCTCAAAATCCAGCATTTACTGATGAACTGCATGGCCGCTTGTGGCCGCGCGAGGTGGGCTGTGATAGGCTGGTCTTCTGGGTGGAGTTCTGATGAGGGGGAAGTCCGGATGTGGAAAATGGAGGCCGTCATGGAGTAGCGTGGTCGTCTGGCTTGTTGTGAGGCTCTGCTGGGGTGGCGTGCCAGGGCCAGAACCCACCATCCCTCCCAGGAGCCTCATGAGCCGCTGGGCACAGGGAGAGCCAGTAGCAGATCTGCCCCCATGTCTGTGAGTCTTTTTTCTGCCCAGCTTCAAGCAGAGTGGAGTGTCCCCACAACCCGTCTGCTGTGCCTTGGAGGAGGTCCTTTGGGATAGTACTTTTATTTTAAGGATTTTTTTTGGGGGAGCTGTGGTGGAGTGGGTTTGCGAGAAGACACCTGACAGTGTGACAGTGCTCTGGGCTTGCCCCAGGCTTTGTGCTCAGGGAACAAAACCAGTCAAATAATAAAATAAATAAATAAATAAAAAATGGAGTTCCACTGATCAATATTTACTCCTGGAAAAGGCGCACAGGATCCATCCCTTTGTCCCTGTAGAAATTGAACTCCAAAGACTTGGG
This sequence comes from Cryptotis parvus, assembly GCA_021461705.1. Classification (NCBI taxonomy): domain Eukaryota; kingdom Metazoa; phylum Chordata; class Mammalia; order Eulipotyphla; family Soricidae; genus Cryptotis; species Cryptotis parvus. The sequence continues at coordinate 393,409 of JAJIBD010001155.1, read as the reverse complement.
TCCCCAAGACAACTTCTGGGTTGAACTTAAGAATGGAGGAGGCTGTAAAGGTGACCAGCTTAGGACAGTTGTGATTTCAAAGATGATGAGCCTCATGAAGACTGGACTGACATCGAGTCTTAAAACAAGAAGCACCGCTTTAATCTACTTTCTAGCACACTGCTCGCCATCCACACAGGATGGTCTAATTATGGCAGATGTGGGGCTGGGAACTGTGGTTTACTCTTCCTTAAAAAATGACATTAACGTGGCTGTAATCATTCTTTAGCTGCATATATTAGAGATCCCTTCCCCAGAGCCCAAACACTTTGCAAATATGATCTCATTAACCCACTAGCCAACCTTCTGTGGTAGGTCAGTCGTCTTGGCGGCAGGCAGGAATTGAATTATGCAAAGAGCAAGTGGACTTTTCAGAACTGCCCTCCAGCTGGAGATGGGATCAAGATTATCAGGGAAACTTCCCAGTGTACAGAGCCCTAGAGACCACCTGGTCCAGCATCCTCCCAAGTAAACAGAAAACCAAGGCCCAGCGGGTTCCTATGCTGAACCCCAATGATAGTGATAATAGTTCTATGTTACTGTCACCTAGGAGCCGCTGTCCTTCCCCCCTTTCTCTCACCCTCCTCCCCACTCTCCAATGTGTCCCAGGCTCTACCAAGATCAATTTCACCACCTTCTCTGCATCTCCCTCCATCAATGACCCCAATAGCTTTTAGGTGATTCTAACTCTAGCTAGCACTGAAGTTTAGCTGAATGGAAGCAACATGGGGGTCAGCAGGATCTACACTCCAGTTTATAGTTCTGTCTTTGACTTTTCTTTGTCACTTTCTGTCATATGGTTTGACTCCTGTCTGAAGCTCTTGTAGCTTTAACAGCTGAAGCTCTTGTAGTTTGACCCAGGAACTAATTCCACCAGCAAAAGTTCCTTGAAAAACTGTGGTAGCATAGCTGTCATTATTATAAAGGGGGTTATTATTAAGAGCTTTGTCTTTCAATGTATATACAAGACAAACCAGTAGACTACCAAGGTGTCTAAGTGAAACCAGGACACGCGTAGTCCTTGTGATACTCTATTAGTCACAGATTATTTTCTATTATAATAAGCACAGGGGGCTCACTATTAGCCCTACAGAAGCATGAAATCTGATACTTAGGCAATGTCAGGTTTAGCTGTTCCAGAGCCCATCCCAGGACCATGTAGGTACTCAGGAATGGCAGAGATTATTATGTCCACAGAGGAAGATGCAGATCAACACACATGTGTGTGAGCACACACATCAGCACTTTCATTCTCACACACGTTCACATCATGTGCCAAGATAGAGCATGTTTTTCTTGGTTATGTGCAGAACTTGGCAAATGTTGAGAAATAACCAGTTCATTAGCCCCTAAATCTCCCTTTTCCCCTTGCTAAGTGTCAGTACTGAATGTGGCTTTGGCTGAATGTGGCAAATGTTAACTAGATTCCTTCCTCTCGGGTCTGATTCTTTCCCCGTCCAGTTCCTGGAAATCGAGCCCTCTGGGCCTGCAGCTCTGTCACTGTGTGTGGAATAGAGCCAAGGCTTCTGAAGTCCTGCCCAGTGGTGCTTTTCCTGATCAGCAGCACCTAGATTAATTTCTAGAACCTCTCCTCACCCTTATTCAGGAATCGAGCACTTTTCCTTATGGATCCTAAGTCCTTGAACAGTTGTTCATCCTCAAGGCCTCGGAATCCTGCAAAAGAAAGCTGAGAATTGTGCTCCTTGTCCCCTTACCCTGTGGTGGACTGCCACGGGTCTGCCACGGGTTCTGGTTTTAACAACTGTATGTCTACATCATCCTCCCTCTAAGACTATTAACTTGTCCACAGAACTATCTCCTCACTGCCCACCTCCCATGCCATTCTTGCCTTTTTTTTTTCTTTTTTGGTCTCAAAACCTATAGTGACAGATACTATGGCCAGGTCACAAGCTATGTCATTGACACTCAACAAAGTCATCACGAATTTCTTTAAACAGCTGCTCCACTGTCAGAGGGTTGGATGAGCTTAGACAACTCCATTCATTGTCCCAAAAGATAGGTTATAGCTTAAAGCTGATGCCACAGAGCAGATCTCATATCAACTGTAGTCACTGCTGATTCTCCAGAAAGTCTGTTTATAGGAATTCTTCATACCTACAGTATGGATTCTTAAGTTGTGTGCACATATGGGACTGTGGAACTTAATGTGAGAGTTGAGAAATATCTTAAAAGTTGGTTTATAGGGCTGGAGCCTAGTTCTCCTATCCTAACTCCTCAGTTTGATAGACTAAGCACACACTTTGCATGCAGGTTTGATCCAAGGCACCACCTGGTTCCCTGAACACTGAACTGACAGTAGCCTCTGAGCACAGCCAGGTGTGGTCACTCCCCAAAAAAATGAAACAAATTTTTAAAATAGCTTTATGTATGATTTATTATCAGTGCATTTGTGATTTTTATACTTATTTTATACACCTGCTCGGGATCAGAGGTGACTACAAGAGTATGCCACCTGCACAGCAGAGCCTGGCATGCTTCCCATGTCGTATTTGATATGTCAAATACCAGTAACAATTACAGACCTCATTCCCATGACCTGATGGAATGGTTTGAGGCTCTTTATGTTCCTGGAGTGAGCAGATGCCCTTGGGCTCTACTAGCATGAGACAGGACATATGGAGATGTTACTGTGCCCACTAGAGCAAATTGATGATGAACAGGAAGACAGTGATACAGTGATACAGTGATACAGTGATTTTATACACCTATATACTGAGTTTGTGGGAAAATTTCTATGGAAGATAGGGATTTGAGAGTAAAAAATATTAAGAAGTCATGGTCTATTACAAACACAGGAATTGATGGTTTCCATTTTTACAACTATGCTTGCATTCCATAATCAATATTTCCATATGCCGACACTTTCCACAGAGACAGAAATTATAGCCTCCCTTTACTGGTAGTGTTTTCAGAAGAATACCAAAGAGGGTCGCTGGTGATTTGGGAGAGGGGATGGCCATCCTGGAAGTATTCAGGGCTTATCCTGGCTCTGTGCTCATGGATTTCTCCTGGCAGTGCTTGGGGAACCAACTGTGATGCCAAGGATAGAACCTGGGTTAGCTACATGCAAGGCAAACACCTTACTCTTGTGCTATCTCTTGAATCCTCTTCAGTGATTTTGATCATACTCTCTTAGACTAGGGTATACTTGGTCATTTATTCTCACCCTCCTTCTTAGCATCATTTCCTACCTCTCCTTAAAACCATATTAAATGGGGCCAAGAATATGGTTCCAAGGGCTGCAGCACAATTTTTCTGAGGGTGCCCCATGTTTGGTTCCTGGCTAGAAGTAGCCCCCGAGTTCAGCCAGAGTAGGCTTGTTTTCTCTCCCCCAATTTCTAAAATAAAAATATAAAACCTCACATTTTCTCCTGTGAAGCTCTTCACACCTTTATATTCTCTATATTTTTACACGCTCTACTCCTTTTCTCTGGAATGTCCATTCCCATTTCCTCATTGGCTAAGTCCTACTCCTATTTCAAACTCTACCCCCCCATGTCTTCTCCCTTGCAAAGCCACTCCTGAGCTATCCTCCTTGTCATATTGCTTTGAGCCTCCAGACATCACTGGGTTTCACACACATGGTGTGCACGAGACAGTGTGCTTGGCACAATTGTGTAAGTTTAAGTGCAAGGAAATAAGCATGAGCTGGGGCCTGCTGCTTATTACTTCCTCTTGGATCAAGCAAAACCTTTAGGAATGAAGCTCTGATTGGTTAATTAATCATTGTAGCCTGCACCAGCCCCAGGTCTAGGACGTCAAGTGTGTTATTTAGATGCTTGGGTCACTTGTCATTTGTCTTCCTGTTGTTCATTGATCTGCTCAGATGGCTGCCAGTAACATCTCCATTCATTGGGAATGAGGTCCATTATTGTTACTGTTTTTGGCATCTCGAATACACCATGGGTAGCACCCGGCACTGCAGCCACACCTACAACACCTCGAGGGGCAGGATGCTTGGGCCATCCCTACATTTAATGGTGCCAACTTACCCTACATGAGAACGATTTCTTTTTTTTTTTTTGGGTCCGGCGGGGGGTTCTGGGATAGAATTTCCTGCGGTGCCGGGGACCATATGGAGCCGGGATGAACCTGGGGGGCGGCAAACCCTACCGCGGCCCCCAGCGATTTAGGTTAGATTGAACCTTTTGTGGAAAACGCAGGCAATCGTTACCGGCAGTTTTGCCATGGTGCTCAGGAGGTTTCTGTTTCCTTTTGAAGGTTCCTAGGAAATGTTGTAAGTATGTGTTTGTGCTGACTCGAGAAGCAGAGGAAGGAACAGGAAATTCCATTTGCATTGATATTTCGCCTGGACTTTGGGCTCTCACCACAGGAGTCTCTGGCTCCTCCTGTCTGGGGATTGAAAACTTTTCTCCTTAATCTCTGCTTTCTGAACCCAGCATCTAGGTCACACTTGATGCTGTATAAATCTTTATGGAATAAATGAATGAATGAATGACCATAGAGCAATTTCTATTTTACTGAGTAAGCTTCTAGCACCATCTCTCACAGCACGTTTTGGTTTGGCCTCTATCATCATGAAGGCCACTCTGGGGGCCAGAATAATTTGTTCAAGCACAATTTGCTGCCTTGGGATTGTCTGAAAGGAGTCCCTGTGGGCTGGTCTGCTGTTTTAATTGGATGGAATGAGGTGAGGTCATTCGCTTCAGTTTGGAAACTGCCTCTTACGGTTTGTGGGGCAGCAGCCCTGTCCTTGGGAGACTGTGTAGGAGACAGAGGGAAAAATAAAGGGAAAAGACTGGCCAAGATGAAGGAAGCGGATATGAAAAGAACAGCAAAGGACACCCAGATTGGTGGCTTCCATCATTAAGCTGAGTCACATCAATCATTCGCCATCTCATTTTAGTTCATTGTGCGTTGAGTGAAGGCGCAAGTGGAAATGACAATGGCGAATAACTTTTAAAAACCACTTTATTCAGGAGCAGTGAATGAGAGAGGTATTTAGTTCCAACCTTGCAGAGGGTGAAAAAGAAATCCATCAATTCAGAAATACAGCCCCGTTGGTGCTGAGATTCCTCTGAACCATTCCTATGCTTCCTGTTATCCAAGGGATGGAAGAGAATAAGCGCAGAGAACCCTGAGCAGTGTGTCAGAGAGACAGTGTGTCAGAGGAGAGACAGTGGGGGCTGCCGCCCTTCCTGGCTGGAATTCTTACCTTACAAGGAATGTTTCCCTAATCTGTGGTTGCTTCCCATACTTTAGTTACCTGGAAACTGAAAATATTACTTAAAATGGGGTTTTGAGAGAGAAAGAACAGAGTCCTATAACTTTTTTTTTTCGCTTTTTGGGCCACACCCAGTGATGCTCAGGGATTAGTCCTAGCTCTGCACTCAGGAATTACTCCTGGTGGTGCTCGCGGGACCATGTGGGATGCTGGGGATCGAACCAGGGTTCACTGCTTGCAAGGCAAACACTCTACCTGCTGTGCTACTCTCTGGCCCCTCCAGTACTTTTATTAGATGATTGTGTTTAAATTGCTGTATTTAATTAGTACTTATTCTTGTTACTCTTTTGTAGTGCTAATTTTTCTAAACAACTGTCATTGGTGTGTAATTGTATGGGGAAATTGGCATATGTGAAGAGCATTTGAGATCATTCTGGTATCAGGAAACTACTAAGGGTCCTAGAACATTCTCCCCTCACCCCCCAAAGGCTGAGGGCAGGTGTCAGCTCCTCCTGCTTCTCCACCTTCGCTGCTGGCTCCTGCTTTCTGGTTCTGGCATACATTTGCATGCTTGGCTTCTTGTTTTACACATTTACCGTGTAACTCTCCTCTGCTAATATAACGCTGTGTGAAAGGTTGTGGACAAATGGAACTTCTGCAAATCTAATCATCTTTCAAATATACTCGGGAGCTTTCTATTTAACAGAACCCAGATTCCGTCTGGTGCAGAATGAAAAAGACTTTAGTGATCCCACTCGCATACCAGTTTGTCTGCCCTGCAAAGGTAATTTTTTAATCAGCAATTTTCTTTAAGCAGAGCCTGATTTTCCTGAAACAATGAATAGGCGTATGCAATTTGCAGGACAGGGGTGTATTCTGCTAAAACAGCTCTTGTCTGCCACTCACATCCAGGAAATGCCTGGGACACAGTTGTCCTTTGCTCCTAATATTTTGGCCCTAATAGCCTCAGACTGCCCTTAGTATGTACTCTGAGAGTACACAAAGCTAGGGAGGGCAGGCGGGACACATGGAACTCTGCGAGGCAAGAATTTAGAGGGGGTCACCTGCTGGCTTGCCACACATTTTGTCTTGCCGGCTCCTGTTCATAGTTTTTGACTTCTTGTTAATGATTTCAGCCCTCCTCTCCTGATCGTCCCTTAAATCTACCCATTTGATCAATGGTATTTCCTTTGTGGATTTTTCACAGGTCATCTACTCAAACTCTGCTTTATAAGCCAAAGCAGAAGAGACCATTAGGTTTCTTGGAACCAAATAGTTGGGAGAATAGTTGTTTTTAATTTTTGGTGGGTGGGTGGGAGTCACACCCTGTAGTGCTAAGGGTAACTCCTGACTCTGCACTTAGGAATCACTTCTGATGGTGCTTGGGGACCATATAAGATGCTGGGGATTAAACCTAGGTCAGCTGTGTGCAGTGCCTTACCCACTGTTCTATCTCTCCATCCTTTGGGAGAATAGTTTCAACAGTGATCTTCCACCACCAGCCTCAGGACCAGTGCCTGTCTACAGGAGTGGGAAGGCTGAAAACTCCTGGTCTACCTCCTTGGTTATAACTGCTGGTTTGTGGGCCGGTCAGCAGAACAGGTACCAGCCTGCAGATGTCCAAAGGTTGAAGAATGCTGATTTAGAAGGCATGGAAAAAAAAGCTTGGCTAGAATTCCCAGGTGCAGCCATGGTATCAGTCACTCTTAGTACTGTGAAATCTGACCAATTCCAAGCGAACTTCTTAGCCTCTTTGAATTGCACTGTCCCCATCTGTAAGATGGGCTTATGAGAGCCTCTGAAAGCCACGGGCAGTGGAGAAAGAGCACCTACAGCATGGCAGCTGCTGAATGAGTAGAAACCTTCATTGTCATTATTGTGCATTAGCAGGGCAGTGGCTTGGAGGTCATCGAGGTCGTCATTGTCTTAGCTCTGCCTACCTTCCCTTTCCAGGTATCAGTCTTCCTTTGTCTGAAGATCCGTTTTATTTTATCTCCTTAGTCCCTAAGGTCTTTCTCTCTCTTTTTTCCTCTTTCTTGCTTATTCTGGCTCTTGAGCTTTTGCTCATAGCCAATGATGTGATATTTTCATCCTTCCACTTAAGAGTCTCAAAGCTAGTCTGGCCTCTGCAGATTCTTAGATGCTTCTCCTGTGTCAGGAGCAAGAACTGAATCCCAGGGACATGGCACCTCCACCAGACTATGTGCTGGGGATCCTGGAGAGCCAGATGGACAATGTCTCAGCTTGTCTGTCACCTAGTGGGACCACTGTGAGGTCTGTGTCTCCCCAGGGAGCCTGGTGAGGGCGCAGGGCCCATTCTCAGTCTCCCCAAATCAAATGCTTCTTCCCTTCCCATTCCAGAGGAGACCTTGAAGGGCATTTCCTGTATGTTTCAAAGCTCCTTGATGCAACCGCTAAACCCTCTTACCCCTGGAGCAGCAAACCTCAAGTGAGATTCTCATGAGGAAAAAAAAATCTTGTTTGGACTGGGGGGTATGAACATTTATTTTTTTTTTTGTCCCGTTATTCAAAAGATCTACAGTTGCTCAGCATGACTAGTACATCCTGAAAGAACCTTAGTGGGCCTTTGATCTAATTTTTGTGTCTGCTTTCTCCATAACAAATGGGCTTTTGTTATGATACACACGTTAACACTCACTGCATTTGCTTTTCATTGGTCTATGGTGGCTGAGAGCAGCCGAGGAGAGGCCTTCTTTTCTTAGTCCTGTAGCAAAACTGACTTGACACGTAATTGCACATTGTTGCTGAGGTTCTTTCAATATTCCGAGCATTCAAGAGAGAGAAAAATTGTCCTCCATCCGGGGAGAGGAGCGGCCGAATGAAATGTCAGGTGACAAGTTAGCATAGTGGGGCCTGAACCACTCCATCACAAAGGTGAGAAGGACAATTGATTGCATGCTGAAAAGAGAAAAGTGCCCCAGAGGGAAAAAGGCTCCCATGCCCCAGCCTCATAGGTAAGGGGACCCCACCCGACCCCCCACCGCTCCCCTCTAAGTCTGACATGTTAGGACAGTGCCTTGCCCTGGCTCAAGTTCCTTTGAATCAGTGGGGAGAGGGTGATGATAAGGAGAAAGGTTTGCAGTCAGTGAGGAAAGAGCTAGCTAGTGTACCCAACAGGACCTGGGCGCATATGGGGGTTGGAGAACTCTCTGGGAACGACTGGGAGGAAGAAAACTGCCAAGGATGGTGGATTTGGCTCCTGGGGTCAGACTGTGGCTGTGTGGTCAAACCATGCCTGGCCTTTGTGAACCCCTGGGTGTTACAACCCCCTTCCCACTTCCGCCCTGTCCAACATGCACATACACATACTTGCTCTGCACAAAATACAATACAATGAAAATTGTCTGAGAGGCAAAGGTACTGGGCATCTGGCTCTGGGAAGTCTGGTGTCTGGAATTCCCCTCACATCACCACTTCCTACACCCCACCAAAGCCCCTATCTATACCACTGGGAATTCTAGCCAAGCTTTATTCCAGGCCCGCTGGATCAGCATTCCTTAGCCTTTCAACATCTTCATCCAAAGCTCCTGTGCACACCTCTGGTTCAGTTCACATCCTACAGGCTGGGCATCCTGCAAGGCTTGATGTCTCATGTGTGGGCAGACAGGTCCTGCTTCCTCAAATCTGCTCCCTGTAATCTGTCTCCTGGTAGATTGTCAAGGGCAGGACAAGGACAACAGGGCCAGGACATTCTAATCAGCAGGTCCACTGGGCTAAAGGACCAAGAGGAAAGAAGGGATGAGAGGTGGAGGAGGGCAATACTCATTCCTTTGGTTTTTGATTGTGTGTGGAGCAGGAGAAGGTCAGCCTGGGACCTGTCCACTCTACCCAGAAATAATCCCCCACTGAGGGATTCTCCCATCCCAAAGCCCCCAAAGATCTCTTTGGTGCTGTGTAAGATGGGAAAGAAAACTAGAGCCAGAGGAAATAGGAACTGAGTCTCCAAGGGGGTCACTGGTGTTGACTTTCCCACCTTTTGCTCCTGGGATAGGAGCAAAAGGAAGCTAGGGTGCCGGTGCCATCACCCCTGGGAGCCGTCTCATTCCAAAACAGCTCAGATGGTTTCTGTTTTGCTTTGTGAGTGTAATAATTTCATGTCACTTTCCAGGGATTTGTTTCTAAAGAGTGCCAGTCCACTGTTTGATCTGAGCCCGTTCTTTCTGCTCTACACGCCTCCAGGACATAGGAAGACTGAAGTCAGACTACAAGGGCCTTAGGAGGTTTGTTCTAGAGCTGGAGGTGTGGCTGGGAAAAGTCCAGACAATGGATCCCTCTGGTCTCAGGGATGCGGGATCCTGAATGCAAATGTTGGGGTTCAGTTCTGGCACACCTTGGCCTTGCCAAAGCAGAGGGTAGGATGGGAAACAAAGGTAGTTTCCGGTGCACAAGCTGCTGACTTCACACTCAGCCTCCGCCAGGTGGGGTGTGCGTCTTCCATGTTCAGCTCTGAGTTTCTTGCTCCCCACACCTTCTGGGGCTCCCCACTTCCTCCGTTCCTGGCAGCTGCCAGAAACACATGTAGAAGATGGCAGAGAATAAGCTGTTGGAATAGGAAGCGAGCAGGAGGCGGGATCTCGAGGTGGTTGTGTCTTTTCTGACGGTGCTGGTTGACTTCCCAGCAGATTTTCAGAGAGTTTTCGACCTGGTCTTCTCTTAGATGTCACTGAAAGGCAGGATATATTCTGAGAGCTCCGACATAGTGCTAGACCATTAGAACTTGGTCTTCTTATCTGGTCTAGGCCTATCTCGGACCTCTCAGAATCTATCACATAACCACAGGTTAGGCCACAGACAGATGCGGGTGGATTGGAGGCTCCTTCTCACTCTCCTTCCAGCAACCTGGAGAGCCAGAGAGATAGCACAGTTGATAAGGTACCTGCCTTGCATGCAGCTGGTGCTGGTTTGATCCCCACTCTACCAATGGTCCCCACCAAGGAGTGATCCTTGAGCAAAGGGCCAGCAATAAGCCCTGAACACTGCCAGGTATATTCCCCAAACCAAAATTCACTTTTTTTTTAAAGAAATTTCTCTCCTGAGACAAACTGGACTCTTTCCTGCTGACTAGGCTCCCGTTAGGATCCTGGAACTGCGTCTTCAAGACCCATCAGCTTCTAGGGTGGCTGCTGCTTAGAATAACCTCTGGGTGCTGAGACTCGTTCCCCCACATGAGCCCACGGGGCCCTGTCCTGTGGCAGTTAGGCGTGATCAATAGTCTTTTAAAATAAGTTTCGCCCTTTGAGAACCAGCCCTAAGCACTTGGCATTTCTTTCCTCTTTGAAAAGTTCACTTTTATTCTGTGCTCAGCTCTAAAAAATACCAGAACAAATGGGAGGCCCCAAACGAACAAGCACAAACCTGTTCCCAGAGGTGAAGGTGTCCAGGGCTGACATCAACGTGTTGGGTGAACCCACACCTTTGGGAAATGGACCGTGTCAGAAGCAGAGTAGGACTGAGGTTGTGCCATGGGTCGGAGCTTCTCAGCCCTGTAGGAGCAGCCACCAGCCTCTGAACACAGTGGAGATGGTGGCATAAACACGTCCGGGACGTGTCTCACTTGTTTTCCTTTTTGAGATGGATGCAGGGTACAGACAGTATTGACTGCGAGTCAGTGGATTGTCTTTGCTCTATTTTTTGAGCACGCACATGGAGATAGGAGTCAATACCCATTGTCTCGGGGCTGATGTTCGATCCCCTTTTGATGCTGGGTGTTTGGTTCTCAGCATTCCTGAGACCAAGGGCTCTTGTGTCAAAGCCCTAGAAGTAAAAGCTTGTATTTCAGGGTGTGAATAAAGGGATAGCCCCCTTTTCTTGTCATGGTCCCCAGATGAATAGCGCAAGTCTCGTCTCCGTTTTGACTCCTTGTCCTTGGAGAATAAAGGCACAGTGAGAGACATGCTGTTCAAACACCAAGCTTTTTACACTCTGTTTATCTGATTCATCTGTCTAATTAAAGTTACCTTCTCCACTTGATTGGTTTTTAAAGCCCAATATTTGGCAATTAAACCTTCTTTATTCTAACAACGGGGTGGCACTTCCCTGAGTGATTTAGCACGTGATGTATTATCTGCAGAACTGAGACTGCGGAAGCTTCTGTTGTAGAATTTAGCATCTTCCCTGAGCACCCAGTCAGGAAGCTGCACATGGGACAGTGTGTGGCTTTGAGGGACGAGTGTGGGAAGCAGGTGTGGGGAGAGTCTTGGGTTTGCGTGGGAAGATGAAGACTGAACTCATAGGCTCTTGGGGAGTCCTTCAAGGGTTTTGAAGGAGCTGTCCACATCTGTCATCATAGCTAATGACATATGGTGGCTGCGGATAGGACATCTAGCCGCCTCCACAGTCACAGCAGGCACCCAGGTTCGTCAGCCCCAGACATGTGCCCTGGTGTTGAGATGGGTGGCTGCTGGAGGGTCCAGGTTGCAGCTTCCAGACTGGACTTGTAAAGACATGAGGGGCAAATATTCTCCACTTGGGCCTTCTTGGGAGCCCACCCACACCTAGTCTTGCCTTGCTTCCTACCTTATTAGAGAGGAAAACCTGTGGTCAACATGGAGAGGGTGTCCAACTTTTAATAATATCTAATTCACTGGTGTCAGTGGATTGGATACTATTTCCTATCCAAATGTGTTCGATTTCCAAAGAACAGACAGCACAGTCTTTCCTATGGAGGCAGGAATCACCTGTGTTGTGGTTACCTTCCAAGTGCCATTGAAAGGAAGGTGTGAAGAGCAAAACAGGCTCTGACAGAGACAGACTCACTGTTTGCCACTTCCTCTCATCTTGGCTCACAGATGCAAGCACATGCAAGCCACATGGATGAATACAGGCATTTCCATGCACATGTTGGCAGCACACACACATGCAAAAGAACATGTTCGCTCATTCATGGGCATAAGTACACACACAAGCATGGCAGACACAGTTGCACATACAGGCCAACATATAAACCCACAGGCATGAACACACTAAAGTTAACTAGGGTACAGTCATACACATGCATGTGCATATAAAGACACATGTGCATGCACACATCAACACACGATGCACATACAAACATGCACATGGACGCACAATGTGCATGTGGTACATCTTCTACTCCTACTCTGCTATGCTTCAATGATCCTCCTTTAACTGATAAAATTTACTGCCTGAGAACCTATGGGGTGCTGCTCCTCTTTGCCCCATTCTACAGACTGAGAAACTGAGGTCAGTTGTAAGTGGGACAATGAGGATATGAAACCAAACCCATCTTTCTAGGACACACTCAGCCACTGTTGCTCTCTGCGCAGGGATATGGAACTTGGCTCTGGTCTTGGAGCCCTGCTGGGCCTTTGCTCCAGAGGTTCTCACATCTTATTCCTTCCCCAATACCAGGCATCTACACGAGGAAGAGGGAGTAGTCGGCATCTTCTTGTGCAATTCAGATCTCCAATGGAATCAGGAACTTTGTGGGGATTTCTTCTTGCCTGGTGTCATGACAGTCTCTGTGAAATAGTAAAACTCTATCCTTTCCTTGAAGACAGAGACAGCCTCAGTGATGCATGCCTCTGGCTTCCAAGTGAGAGAATGGCTTTGTTCAGAGTTAATCAAGACCCGGAGGTTGGAAGGGATTTTAAAGACCTCTTTTGTCCCAACCGCCATCTAATTTATGTCTCCTCTTTAGAACCTTCCACCTCACATCATGTTGTACTTTGGTTTCTCTTTCAATCCAGCAGAGGTGGGCTTGTGTTTGCTGACACTTTGCCATGATTAAAATAAGAAATCACTTTTTTTGCCATAGTGTGAAGCTTCCATCTGGCTTCCTTTGCTTGTCTCCATCTTTTATCCTTTTTTGAACCCATTTGTCGGCTTGACATGAGCATCCAGGTTAATTACATCCAGCAAGAAATTCCTTCTTTCAATTAGAGAATGATTAACTATGTAAATTTAAATAAACCCATCCACACATCAGAATTTTAAAGCCATCTTTTTTTTTCAGCAATTCTTTGGTGAAGTTATTTCATTGACTAATTTTTCTTGAGAGTACATTATGTCATTCATTTTCAACAAGAAGCCAAATAGATGCTCTAGAAGCTATTTAATTGCTGACCGTTTTATACTTTGCTGGTCCACAGTGTGGTGCTTTTTGCATTATGTTGGAAGAAACTCCTCAGACTCGTGGTGTTCTGTTATTACCTCTTAGGTCCTCCTTGGAGTCAAATGGAAGGAGCACTGGGCTGGATGCCAAAACCACTGAGTGAGGCTTCCGTTGGATTCTGCCTTGGGATCTGAGTGAAGGCAGTGGCCTCTGGGAAGCCTGGCTTCATCCTTAAGACAATGGACAATCTGTCAGGATGTCTTTGTCAAAAGGACCAGAATAGGGATCTAGGTCTGAGCACTTAATAATTTGTAATATCTGTGTCCTGCATGTAAGGCCAAAGCCCTGGGCGCTCTCCACAGTTATGAATATGGAAGTGGCTGCCAGAGAACACGAAAACCCCAGCTCTCAAGCTGACAGCTGATTCTACCCAAAGTGTATGTCGGCACAGATTGGGGAGGAATTGAGATGGAGTTGCTCTGCGCTGATCATTTCTGTCTGTCAAATACATGTCAGCAAGTTTCAAAGCACCAGGGGGCAGAGAATGAGCTGACAGCCATTTGTACACACTTAATGAACGCTAATGAAGCATTGGCTTGTAAGCAGCACCAAGAATAGTCCAACAAAACCCTACCTGGGCCCTGTTAGGGGACAGGATTCACTGAACCTGTGCTGTTTGGGGTACCCTACCTTGCCCCCATTGACTCTGAATGTTTCATGTGCACCATGGAGACAGTTTCCTCAACAGCAGTAGCTCTCCGTTGGATGTCAGCCACTCACGTCATGTTTGCCCAGGATTTTTATAAATCTGATGTCATGCTAGTTCCTCAGATTTTCTCTCTTAAGAAGTCTTTGCAGCTGCTCTCTTTTCCCTCCTCGTTCCTTCCAAGGGTTCAAATTTACCCTTTCTCTCCTTTTTAATTATAATTGCACATTTCTAGATTATATGTATTTTTATTTTTATTTATTTATTCTTTTAATTAAACATTTTATTATACCACCGTGAGATATACAATTACAACGTTGTTCATGTTTGGAGGTTTTGGTCACATAGTGTTCCAGCACCCGCCCTCCACCAGTGCCCATTTCCCACCACCAATGTCCCCAATTTCCTCCCCTCTCCCATAGCCTGCCTCCATGGCAGGTTCTTTATCTCTTTTTTTTCTCCCTCTCTCTCCCTTCCTTCTCCTACACATTGTGGGTTGCACTACATACACTTGTACCCCTTTCTCTTTTGAAGTCCTAAAGTTTCTGGTGCTTTGGGAAAAATAACAGGATTTTGTGAGAAACTATATGAAGCGAAATTTCAGTTCAAAATGTACATTGTGCTTAATGTAAGAGTTCTGAGGTCACTTCCCCCCATCCATCCAATTGGGTGGATACTTTACTACTCTTAATTTTGCATAAGAGACATCAAGGTTATGGTGAGTGTCATCCCCTCACTGGTCTTCAGTATGTGTGTTCATTAGGAGGACACATCAAGTTGTTAATCAGAGAAGACAGGGCTGACTGCCAGTCCCCACAAATAAAGGGAAATAGAGACTAAAGAGGGGGATAGAATTGCTTCCAAGGAGACAGACCCCTATGCATTATCTTGGCCAATCCTCTGTCTCTGGTTAGGGTCCTCATTTCTCACTGTAGCCTGCGCAAATGCTGCAGTGGTATGTGATCAATATTTCAGCAACTGGCACTCTGAGAACTGTGCGCATGTGTGTGCGCACGTAGGTACACATTTACTGTAAACTCCACAGATAGAAAATGACTTGCACACAATTTACAAATGTAAAATAGTCTGTTAATTTTAATTAATCATCACAAACTTTTGGGGATTGTTTTGACCAGATTTTTTTCTTTTGCCTGAATTAACAAACAAGGTGGTTCATTATGTATCGGACGCTATGATGAATGTATTTAGACAGGAAGTGGAGCTTCAGCATGCTGTAACACCAGTCCCGTTTTCCTCCGCTCTGAAGAACACACTACTGAGTCTCTCCCCAGTCTCCCTCTTACCTACGAAGGCAGGGCTCTGTGCAAATAGAACTGAACATGACATGAGCGGGTACAGCTACTTGCAAAGTGCAGGTTCAGTCTTATCTAATATTTCATCCACTTAGTTGCAGGTCTTTTGGTTTTTTAAAGGAGATACAAACCCTGGCATGAAACAGAGTAATCCTCTGTCTCTCACTGGAAACACTCCTTTTGATTCCTTTAGCAGGTCTGATGGCCTCTCTCTAAAGAGCACACCTGGATTCTATCCCTGGGATCTTTGGTGTGTCAGCATCCCACTGTGATGGCCAGAAAGACTCTCTCATCCCCCACTCAGGCTGCTGGCCCCCACCCCAGCCCACTCGGCATGCCTAGACAAGTATTCCTCTTGCTTCCACTTTCCCAACAGCGCCACATTTTAATTTTGTTTAAATCAGTATTCACTGTTTACAGTCTATGGCGATGCAAATGATATTCATGGAAACGCCTTTAACTTTTCCTTTCATGCAAAAACTCTTTGATTTTTCCCTGGGGGTTTTGTTTTGTTTTTGTTTTGTTGTATATTTACATTTAGATTACATTATGTCCTTTTATATTAACTTACGTTCCCTCTGAATCTATCGCTGGTTCCCCAGACACTGCCTTCACATCTGATGCCTTATCCTGCCACTCCGGTCCTCTTGGGCTACCTGCTCACGGAGCCCTCTGCTTCCCCCAAGGGTTACTCTGTGGCCTGGCCTGGGTCCCCCTTCTGCCCCATTCTGGGAATTGCTCTGCCTTTCCCTTGCCACAAATCTTCCTTATAGTGTCCCCACGATGGGGCTAAGGTGGTGGTCAAGTAAGTGAAGAGGGAAGAAGCCTTTCAGACCTGTGTATCTGACCGCCCTTATTCTTCCTCAAGGTTTCAAGAGCACATCCCCTGAGTCTGAAGGAAGGAAGGAAATGCCCTATGACTCTCAGCTTCCCTGTGGCTGCCACTGGGAAGCTCAAAGCCATTAAGTTACAACCTTTGTGGCAGGGTCTGTTTTTGTTTCCCCTCTCTCTGGTTTATTGGATTGTGTTTTTGTCCACTGTGATCTAAAATTTTCATGACATTGTGCTTTCTGAGTTTATTTTCCTGTCTCTATACTGACAGACTCCTTTGAGTTTGGAAGCCCAAATCTTTCAGGTTAGATATAGTTCCTGGAATTATTTTATAATTCATTTATTTCTCCTCTTCTCTCTCTCTCTCCCTCTCTCTCTTTCTCTCTCGTATTTCTCTGGAAGTATTATTTGATTTCAGGGCAGTCTAGTCATTTAGTTTCAACCTTTTCTGTTTATTCTTTAGGTCTTCATATAATCCTCTGCTAACTTTTTTTCATTTCCACTCCACTATTTTTAATCTCACCAGTTATATTTCTGTTCTTTTTAAATATTATTCAGTTCTTGTTTTCATAACTCCAATATATCTTTTTTATCTCTCAGGATATTACATTTATTTTTGAATATAAAATGTTTTCCTTGCATAATCCCTTTTAGGTAGCTTTTATTCTCTTTGCCAGATTCGATTTCCATCTTGCACAGTAGAGCTTTTCCTCTGACCTCTGACTCGGCTCTAATCAAGAGCAGGCTCTGAGCTGGCCATTGGTTGCTTGTCGTCATGGGTTTCCTTGGAGAGCACTCTGGGCAGTTTGGCTGGAAAACTTCACTCTCTGCATTGCCCACTCTTTCCTTTTTAGGGACAAGCTCTCCTAATCTCCTAATCACAGACCTAGAAAACACACTTGTGAAGCTTTTGATCTCAGCACCAGGAGACAGGTGCTCATTCTTTGGGGTGCAGCATTCTGCCCTAGTCTGCTAGTTGGGCCTGGTGGCTCCCCCAGGGAGTCTCCATTCTTATGCATTTGAGAGCAAACCTCATTGGTCGTCCAGGAGGCTGGGGTCAGGCTTCCTTGCTGGGAACCTATTCCCTCCCAGGCCTAGGAGAGTCAAGTTCTCATTGGTTGGGAGGGTTTGTCTAGGGAAATGGCAGTGCTGCTAAGATCCCTACAGTGTCAGATGAGCTCCAGGTGCCCCATGCCACATAGCTGCCTGGTCATCACATGCTGCCCAGCTCCCACCTGCTTGCTGCCTTTGCATCTTCCTCCTCTTTGTCCTTGTGTGTTGGTCACCCCCGTACCCCTTTCAGCACACATTCATTTCATGGCCCCTATTTGTGGGTCACACACCTGACTCAGCACTCAGAAAATACTCCTGGCGGTGCTCAGAGGGACCATATGGGGTGATGGGGATTGAACTCAGGTCCGTGGAATGCAAGGCAAACGCTTTCAGCCCTACCCACTGTACTATCGCTCCGACCCTCCTGACCCTCTTTGTATATGTTACATTTCACTGGATATTCACCTGAGTTCGCCTGTAAAGAGAAAGACTCCAAAGGGAAGAGATGTTTTTCACCTCTGTCCTTAGCGGTGAGAGATCACTAGGCAATAGCTGAGGTGGACCCAGCTGGTCTCAGTTCTGTGGCCATCGGCTCCAGGCTGAATGTGGGCACCAGACTCAGGCCGGGTGTCACCCTCAAGGAGCTATTGCCGGGTGCTGAGTTTCTCCTGCCTGGAGTGAGGGAATTTGGAATGTGCTCAAGCTGCTGTGCCTGGCATGGCTAAAGAAAGAAGCTATTATTTTTGTTCTTTGTTACTTGTGCCAGTCTTACTGTTGTGAGCTGGTATCTCACTGTTGCCATTTTGCACTTCCCTGATGTTAAGTGACACAGACCATTTTTTTAATCTGCTGCCACATGGATGGCTGGAGGGGTATCCGAACAAAGTCAGGAGAGGGCCAGACACAATGATACCTCTCATGCAGGGTATGAAAATGTATAGTAAGATAATAACAAATGACCAGAGGCAATAGAAGCTGAGAGCTGGTCTTCAGTAGAAAACTACCACCAGGTGGGGGCTTCAGGGGATTGGGTGGGAGGGTGAAGGACTCTGTGACAAATGGTGGAGGAAAACGGACACCTAAGTTGAGGGTTTAGTACTGACATTGTGTGTATGAACTCCTGCAAATAGTAGATTGTAAACCATGATGCTCTCCCTAGGCAAAAAATAAAAATTAAGAAGAGAAATCTAGTCCACCAGATTACCTTGGTTACAAACACACACACACACACTATATATGTGTATATATGTATATGTATATATACACATATATAGTGTGTATATATATACACATACAATATATATAATATATATTATATAATATATATTATATATATTACATATGAATCTTAACTTCAAGAAGATGCCTCCTGCCGTGTCAGAATCACCTGTTCAACCCTATCAGAAAAAATCTCTAGAGTTCCCTCTGGACACATGCCGTGAGCTCAGACAATAACTGATACTTACAAAATTGTGGGGGAAAGTAAGTTTTACAGTCAAATGATGGAAGATGAGCTTATTCACTGGAAGTTTGAAATAAGTAATGAAGTAGACGTTGTCACCATAAAAGATTATATGCAGAAACCACAGTCAGAAGAAATGCGCCAGCACCAGCTAGAGATTATTACTGAAGTGAAGATGACTGAACCAATAACTTGTGTACAACTGCCTGCAAAACAAGAACCCAAAGAAGTTAAAAACCTGGTTCATAGACCTAAGCAACTACAAGAGGAAGTTAAAAAATTGAGAAAAACGTGTATGACACCTGTGATACTGCGGTCGCCCTGGCCCGCCATCCCAACAGAACCTCGCAAGAAGCCAGAGGAACCCCCACACCATGAGGACCACCATTTTCAACATCAGGACTCCACAGCTCATCAGAGCTCCACCCAGAAGAAAAGCTGATCTTACATGCGTGAGATGAGAGGCTACTGCAAGAGTATCCTACCCACACGGCAGAGCCTGGCAAGCTACCTGTGTCGTATTTGATATGCCAAAAACCAGGAACAATTATGGACCTCATTCCCATGACCTGTAGGAATGGTTTGAGGCTTTTCATGTTCCTGGAGCGAGCAGTTGCCCTTGGGCTACACTAGCATGTGACAGGACATATGGAGATGTTACTGGTGCCCACTCCAGCAAATCGATGAACAACGGGAAGTCAAGTAATACAAGTAATACATACATACATACATACATATATATAAATAATATTTATTTATATATAAATAAATAGCTATATATGTATATATATACACATATATATACATATATATAGCTATTTATTTTTCAGTTTTTGGCCCACATCTGGTTATGCTCGGGGTTAACTCTTCTGGCTTTTCACTCAGGAATTACACCCGGGGTGCTTAGGGGACTTATGGAATGGTGGGGATTGAGTCCAGGTCAGTCACATGCAAGGCAAGAGCACTACCCACTGTACTTCTTTCGGATGCCATAAAATAATTTTTTAATTAAAAAAAAAGAAAGAAGTCCTAGTTCTAACCCCAGGATTCCTTGCACCCCTCTGATCAGAAAAGAGCCCAAGATTGAGAGAAAGAACTGAAACAGACACAGACCCACAACTTGCTAGGGCTGTGGAGCAGCGGGGCTGTGTAGGGAGGGTAGCCACAAGCCTCTCCCCTCTCCCAACTTTGTCATCCTCCTTGATCTCTTTTATAGGATTTAGTTTCCTATTATATAGCAACACATGATGTGGGAAATCAGAGGAATGAATAAAGAAAGGCTAGAAAGATAAAATTAAAAGTTGAATCTGTCAAGTCAAAACAAAATACATACATTCACATCAATTCTACCACCTTTAAACAAATATTACCACTGAGTTGTTATACACACAGGCGCATGACAGACATACGTGCACAGCTGAGTGACACCAGAATCATATTGCACACAGTGTAATATCCTGCCCTTGCACCTCGTGCTACATTGTGAGCGTGTCTTATTAAAGCTCCTTTGAAAGGCTGGTTCTCAGTGGCTGCAACATTCAACTGTGAGGATGTATTTTGTGCTTTACACTATTTAGACGCTTTTCACTTTCATAGTTATAATAATGTTCTAATTAATAATCAGACACCTACATAATATCATTTAAACCCATTTGTGATCATTCCTTTAGAATTTATAGAAAAGGATTATGGGCCTACAGGGAATAGACGTTTTTAAATACCTTAATGCAGATGATCAAACTGCCAAACAAGCCAGTTGTGCTCCTGTGAATTACAGCAAGCAGAGGGTAACAGACAATCTTCCTAGCTCTTCCCACAGAGCGTGTAGGTGTGTGCATGTGTATGAGTTGGGACATGCTAAGAACAGATATTTCACAAGCAAATGTAATATATGTAATATATGTATATCTATTGTATAGCTATTGTTTGGGGGCAATGCACCCAGCTGCGTCCCAGGATTGCCCATGGCTCTATAGTCAGGGATCACTCCTGATGAGCTCAGGGACACATAGACGTGGGTCGTTGCCCTAGTTGAGCCAGGGTCAGTCACATGCAAGGCAAGCACCTCACCTGCTCTATTCTCTCTCTGACCCCAAATTGATATTTTAAAGTTACAGTTCCATATCTAGCTAAACGTTTCCCTTTCCTTTTTGTTTGTGATATCAGGTAGCTATATTTTGCAAAGTTACTATTCTGTTCAGTTTTGCCCATTTTAGGTTTATCCTTTTTGGAGATTTAGTACTTTCTTATATCCATCCCTTTTGCTTTGTCTTTTATTTCATCTATTCTTTCCTTTTTTTTTACTGTGTTTTGACATCTTCTGGCATAGAAGTTAGTAGGTTTTAAGGTAATAAAAGCTATCCTTGCTTTGAAGCTTCTTGCTGCTGCTTATTATTATTATCATTATTATTATTATCATCATCATCATCATTATTATTATTATTATTTAATGCACTACATGTACTACTAAGGTGAGAACCAGAGGAGGTTTATTTCTCCCAACACCAAATCTCATGATTTTCCTGCAGTTGCTCAATTATCATGCATTAAACTCACACTTACAAGGGGCTCTGGGGACCAAATCCTTAGAGAGATTAGGCACTTTAGCTCTCTCACTCCCTTTACCACCTCCCTGCCTGATCCTGTCCTTCCGACGCTGGCACTGACACTCAGAAACTCTGTAGTCACGGCCACACTGCTGCTCTGCCACATTAGTAAATCATGACAGTTCCCTGGGGACTTCCCTTCCATAACTCCACCTTAATTTGAATCCTCCCACAATCAGAAGTACCAAGACTGCTTCAGGCCCCAAGTGACGGCAGGGATTGTAACAAGTGGTTTTTCTCTCCTTGCAGCTACCTAATGAGTCATCGGCATGATGTCTCCCAGGCTTGGGCTCAAGACGGGCTCTGTTCCTCAGAGTTCCAGGCTTTCATCTCGCCTGTTTGACATCCCTGTTGACAGGACACGAGGTGTCGGGCCAGATGGCGCCAGGCGCATTACACAGATGAGTGGCAGGAGGCCAGGTGTGCCGTGCGGGAGGAGGATCTGGGACCAAACTGGGCATTTCATCACTGGAATGTGCTAGAAAGAACGCTTCCAGCTGGGCCTGTCTCTTCTTGAGAGCCCAAGTGATGGATGTTCTAAACAGATTCTGAAACGCCTGCTTCAATCGGGCCTTGGGGCAAAAAATACAAGCATCCCAATGACTTCATCTTCTAGTAGGAAAAGAGAAAAGTTGGCACGTGGTAGAAAGTCAGAGGCCCTGAGTTCTATCCCCTCCCTGGTTGTATGGGACTCATTGACCTAAGAGATAACGATGTCTCTTTTGAAATTCCAGTGTTCCTGGGCTGTGGGCTGGGAGGCTCCTCTTATGTACGAGCTGTGTGGCCATGGCTTTGTCATCCATTGTGCCTGCTAAGCCTTGGTCTCCTGACAGCTGACTTTGTTCTGCCTGGAAAGAGCTGAACTAAGGGGCATTGAAAAGCTGGCAAGTAGAGTAATTTCCAACTTGCAGGACCTTTGATGGGGTACTTCATCTTTAAAAGCCCAGTTTTACTTCCCAATTTCTCTACTGTGGGGTGATATAAGTGGATGGCTCCTTGGGTGAATGTGAGAGTCAAATGAGACATGAATATCAGATACATAATTCTGAGCACGGGAGTCTAGTGCATAAGAGGCCTTACTGAATGCTTGCTGAGGCTCTTCTAGACAAGAAACAGCATTAACAGTGGACTACACCAATGCTATTGTTTCTAGAAAACTCTTGGATTTAGGCAGGACCCTTCTGTCCTTTTTAGGTTGGGTTTCTGTCATCCGAAGGAATGTGTTTCAGAAGACAGTGGAAGCACTATCTTCTGGAAGAGTCTTATAGAGCCTGGGCTCTGGGAAGTCTAGTGGATAACCCCAGAAACTGGTGTACAGGTGCCCAAATCTTGCCTCAGACATGGGTTCTGGTTCCGTCAAATGCTGAAATCAATGCCACTGGGGAGATGGAAATAAGTATAAGCCAGAGGTGATGCTCAGTAAAGTGCATCTACTTTTCATGTGGAAATTTGTGGTTTTGACCCCCTTTCTTCCAGCACACACCCCTAATATTGAAAGGCTTTCATCCAATCATCAGTTATTACACACAAACTCTGCTTCTGGTCTGTTTGTGTGTCCTCTGGACACAAACACAAGGACATGTCTACTTCTGCCCACTCCTGGAGGCCCCAATCCTGTTGGTCAATAGACAGGCAGTTTCTGGAAGGTCACAGACATCCATTTAGGTTCCTCTGTCCTCTTGCCTGTATCTTGGAGATTCATAATCTCAGCCTCCACTTGTGGCTCTGAGATTACTGGAGGGCATTTTAGGGTCATGGCAAGTATGCCTGTAGTCCCAAAGAATGTGTTTCTCCTTTCTTTGTTTCAATCTGGCCTTGCTTTATCCCAGAGCTGGGAAATAGGGGATCTTCACACATTAGAGACTGTATGGCAGAGAAAAACTATAAGCAAGTTGTGGAACACAGCCCTCATAGCTGATGTGGCTGGGACAGCAAAACAGCACCCTCACTCCCGAAGCCTGATGGGGTGGGTGACCCAGCCAGGGACCTATCATGGAGGGTGTAGCCTCCTTACATGGGTGCTCTGAGTTCCCCAGAAGCATTTAACTCTCAATATCTAAGGAATGCAAATAAGTCTAGTTTCATGGGGTAAGCATTTGATTTACTGATTTATGAAGCACCCATTTTTATTAACTGTCCTGTTTTACTAGGCCTTATTTAGGGCCCCTGGATATCCATATTCTAGAGCTCTCAGTGTCAGGACCTTTGTCCAAATCCAAACAGATCACTTATCAGGCACCTCTCTTGGAGAAATGCCAAACTCCGAGGAACTAGGAGAATAATGCTATGCACCATGATTGTAGCAACACAATTTAGGTGCTGCCCCTCAGCCTGATCCTGAACTTCCTGTGTTCAGGATCTAAGCATCCTGTGTGACAAATAACATTACCTCTATTACACAGATGATGAAGTCAAACAGGTGTGACTTGTAGCCTTGTGCAATGTCACCCAGCTAGTGAGGAACTGTTAAGTGTCAGGCCCTGTTCTTTGGCTAGAGAGCACTGCCATTTGACTCTTCCAACTAGAGGGGGTTCCACTTGCCCCCAGTCCAGTGTCCTTGTGTATCTTGATCCCTCTAACAAGTTAAATGTGCCTCTCCATGTCCCATTTCCTCTTCTGGTTCACAGTTCACAGTACTATGGATATGTCTCCAAGTACTCCTATTTAGTTGGAAACGAATAATATCATTCCAGCCGTATCTGACTCCTGACCAATCCTTTCTGTCCACTCTTGTCTGAATTCTGGATCTTCTGAAATATGATGCTTTTCTCCTGTCAGATGAATGTAGGGCTACAAGTAGTTCCATAATACATGCCCACAGGGCGACTGTAGAGAGCAACTCTCTGCTCGGCTATTAAACTAACCTTCCCTCTGTAATGGATTAGTTATTTCAGCAATGAGGCCCATTTGAAGGGAGATCATGAGATAATTGACTGTCAAACAGTTGAGCAATGTTAAGGTCAATTGTAGTGGAGGTCAATTCATTTGAACAATGGGCTCGCTTCCGACAGGCCTCATAATGTTGATAATAATAACTCTGGTTTAATGGAAGTGTTCAATGACGTTAGCAAAGAATGAACTATTAGATGTTCCGATTAAGTATTGTCTAAACTCAGAAGGTTTTGAAGACAATTTGGCCATAGCAAATGCAAAAGCTTCAGCGAGGAACACCAGCTTTAGAGAACAGCTGGATTTAATGTCAAAGGCAAATGATTTTCTTTCCCCCTTTACCGATTGACTTGAATTTACACTGTGCCGACCGTGATTATTCCCGACTCTATATTTATAGCTTCTCATTTGCATTTTTCAGAATAATTAAGAATTTAACCTAGAATGGGCCATTTTTGAGTAGAGGTGAATGCTTTCTGATTTTTAAATGAACCATCTAAATGAGATACTAAATATACATTGTATTCTCCTTGCTCCCTGCTTAAGGTCCTTATAAACTTCTGGACTCATTACTAGAATCAGAGGGCCAGATTGTTGTACTCTTACCTCCTCTCCAGAAGTCTGGCTTTATCTGGAGAGTGATTCATTCACAGGACACTCTCATACAATTACAGCTATAGAGACACACTCATACACCTACAGCTACAGAGATACACTTGTACACCTACACACCCATACACTTACAGCTACAGACACACTCGTATACCTACAGCTACAGAGACACACTCATACACCTATAAACTCGTATACCTACAGCTACAGAGACACACTCATACACCTACACACTCATACACTTACAGCTACAGAGACACACTCATACACCTATAGCTACAGAGACATATTCGTACACCTCTATCCTCTTGGATTCAGAGCCCCAGACTCCCTTCTTTAATATGAACACCATGGGATTCCCAGCGAGTCCTCAGCTAACAGCAAAATGGATAGACAGCTCCACTGAATTTTCTGAAATTCCTTGGAAATCATTTCCGATCAATTTTGCTTTGCCAAAGCAGTCTCTTTCTTCCTTGTGCTTTCAAAGTATTTGCTTCACTGGGCAGAGTACAACTTCCTCCAATCCTCCAGGTAAAGCTGCCTTTCAGGTTCAGCCAAGAAGGGGGAATCTAGCTAACACTCAGTATATGAAGCTTCATCCATCTTCTCTCCCTCTGGCACAGAAGGGCCTGAAATTCCAAGGGCTAAGGAATATGTCTCCACAGTACATGTGGCTGGAAAAATGAGGTGTCCTAACCCATATATCGGTCTTACAATTCTATTTGCCCTCTCTCCTGACTACACCCCCTTCCACTGTTACAGAGGAACCAACATCAGGGTCCTTATGAAAGGTGGGTAAGATTAGCATGCTGCACACCAGATGTCTTTCTACAGTTCTTATTTAATAACTTCTTTCATAGCTCAATTAGGCATATTTCACTGGACCGTGGCAGTTGAAGGAACAGGAATCTCTGTGTCCAGAGCAGCAGCCCCAATAGCCACTCACAGCTAGATTGGTCTCTGTTTGTAGCTAAGTGCCTCTTGCAGCATTGATGCTTGGCTACTTGCTGCTCAGTGCTCACTTATTCTCACTACTCACAGCTCATGGGCTGCAGGTCTCCAGGTCCCTATCTGTCTTGCCTGCTGATCCATGCTGCCTGTGTTCTCTGCACTGCTGTCTTCATCTCCTGTTCTCCGAGCAGATCTCCTATGCTGTGGTTTGTGCTTATACATATTACCTACCCCTGCCTCTAGCTGTTCCTGCTATCTAACTTTATACCCCGTGTAACTGAGGTTTAAAATAACCCATTGGGAAACTTGGTTATCCCCCCCCCCCACTCCCGCCAGTCACTCTCCCTGCATCACCACAGGCACCTAAGATCTTGGTTCTTTAGCAGTAAAGGTCTGTGCCTGATTCCTGTATTCATTCTGATTGGTAGGGGAGGATCCCTGGGCTAGGCTCACAAAACAGCTATTTTCCACTGCAATGTCACAGTAGCCTCTAAGAGAAGCATGTGTTTTGTCTGGACAACAGGGCGGGCCTTGGGGTCCCTGAGCTTGCTGAAAAGCCTTTAAGCACCAGGAAGTGTTTTCTTTCCTTAGAGTCAAGAAGGAGTTTTTGGTCTGCAAACAGTTGGAGGTTCAGAGCTCTAGGGTGGAGAACAGGGTATTTGGGAGGAGTGCTGGGCACAGCTCACCCCCATCTCTTCATAGGTGAGTGACTTGTCTGCAGAGTTGTATGCATGGAGGATTCAAGCACCCCCACACTCCCGTAGCCTAAGTGTAAAAGAGCAGGGGCTCCGATTTAGCATCTGCATTGCTGGTTGCAGGAGAGAAAAATGCCGGTCAAACAGGGTCAGCATGAATTCACAGGTATTCTCCCGGGCCGGGTCACAGGTCACACTGGTTAGCAGAGATAGACTGGAGGGATTTAGGAAATCTTATAATAATCATGAAATTGTGTAGCAAGCCCTTATTATGTTTCATTTTCTCCTTTGTCCTCTCGCAGTAAGAACGCAAGGCTTGGCTGTGTTATCCATCATACCCAAATGAAGACATTGAGACTGAGGGCAAATACAGGGGCTTGCTCGAGGTCACTCGGATAATAAGTGGTGGAAATGCAAGATTTACTCAGGTCAATCACATGGGCTCCAGAGACAGGTTGAGCTTATGGGAAGACATGTGTGGGAGGGAGTGGGAACAATGAAAGAGGAGAAGATCTGGCTTAGTCCACAGTTTTTGAGTGATGTTTTGAGTGATGTTGGCATGCTTGTAACTATTTGGAAAAGATAAATGGAAATTTCCCAAATGGACTGGGCTTACTACCACTTTTCCCCCTCAGGTTAGTGCCGTCAGACAAAACTCTTGGTGTAAAATGGTGATGAGCCATTGCAATATGGACAACTATTTATTTAGAAGGCTGATATAAAATTCACAGTGAGAGCCAAGTACTTATCAAGACTAGTTTTCTGTAAACAAGGAAAGAAAAAAAACAAAAATAAAATCAATGTAAACTCACTACATAGAGCTGTCCTGAAGACTAAGTTGATTCTCCTTTGAAATTTATCTTCTCACTTTTGGGTTCCATGAAATGGGGCCAAGTGTCTTGCCTAGATTGGAGGTAAGCATAGGTGGAGACTGAGAACAGGACTTGTAGCTTAATTTGGTTGCACGTCCTGTGCCAAGAGAGTTTTCACCTTCATGAGAATGACAAGTGGGGCTTTAAAATCATCCTATAATACTTCCTTTGTTTTGGCTTCAAATATGCTGTTGATAACAGCTGTTACCACTGTACAGTGTATTTATTGTTGAGTAATTATATTTTGCTTTTATATTGGCAAAGCTATTATTTGCACTCTTAGGAGCCATGGACAACCTGTGTGCACAAATGAATTAACATGGCAATGGCATTTGACTTTGGCAGCAGCAACCTAGTGATACTTTTAACTACAGTGTTGTTAGATACTTATGTATGTTCATCAGAGCACCTACAGGTAATGATTTTCTCTGCTACAAATTTCCCAAGATTGTGCAAATGAAAGACCAGATGAGGGATAGCAGAGAGAGAAATCATGAACATCTCTCTTATGATTTTTGAGGTCTGGCCAAAGCTGTAGAGTGTTTTAGATTTGAAACAGTGATAATAGTCAAAACCAGACCCTGGAAACTCCCTAGAGAATATATTAAGGGAACGGATTCCTGCATTGCATTGCAACCCTAGGAAATCAAGTCAAAATGATATTCCTTTCCTTCCTTACCACACGCACTCATATATATGCACACATGTGCACACATGTACCTCGAGCATCACCAAAACTGAGCCCTGACACAAAGCCAGAAGTAAGGCCTGACTGCTAATAGATGCATCCTCACTAGGTTCCCTCCCCACCCCCGAAGAAAATAAAACACACATATGTTCAAACTTCACTTGATCACTTGACTCTCTGTAGATCATCGATTACTCAAGTAGGCACCAGTAACATCTCAATATGTCCTGTCAAATGCGAGATAGCCCAAGGCCATCTGCCCACTCCAGGAACATAAAGAGCCTCAAACCATTCCATCAAGTCATGGAAATGAGGTCTATCTATAATTGTTACTGGTATTTGGCATGTCAAATACGACACGGGTAGCTTGGCAGGCTTTGCCGTGTGGGTGGGATAATCTTCTAGTCACCTCAATACTTGAGCATTTATTGATGAACTGTGCAGATGAGCTGGGCTGCAATCAGCTCTTCTGCTGGGTGGAGTTCTGACGAGAGGGAGTTCGGATGTGGAAAATGGTGGCCCTCATGGTGTGGGGGTTCCTCTGGATTCTTACGAGGCTCTGCTGTGGTGGCGGGCCAGGGCTAGAACCTGCCATCCCTCCCGGACGCCTCGTGATCAGCTGGGCACAGGGAGAGAAAGTAGCAGCTCTGCCCCATGTGTGTGAGTCTCTCAAAATTCCTCATTCCTCATAAACTCTCCAGTTTGATGCAAATAGAATGATTGTTGAAGTGTATGAATGAGAAAGATCCTGAAAGAACCTGGTGCTAAAATACATTGAGTCTAAGATTAAACCACCGTGTGCCTCTGCAGCCGTGGATCTGGAGTCTCTGTCTTGCGGCGGTTGGCTGTGGTGGCTGGAGCTCAGGCTCACACCCACTGAGCCCGGAGACTGGGGACTGGGTGGAGGCCCCCAATCCTTGCTCCGAGTCCAGCAGGCGCGGCAACCTGCAAGGCGAGCAGGCCCTAGGAGCTATGTAGGACACGACCAGGTGCTGTCTAGCCTTTTGTGTTTCCCCCAGGAACTCCATAGGGCTGCTCACCATGAGGCCGAGCTGCGCAGCTGTGGATACTGTGGTTTCTCTTCAGATTGCATGTACAAACACACCAAGGAATTTTATGTTTCACCAGAACTTCCTAGGGATTGAGGGGGAATTTCAGTCAGTAGTATGTGACTATTTTATTATTACTTATCTCTCCTTGTACGAGTTAGCTAAATCACCCACTCATTTGGCCATATTGAAGGGCAGACAGAAGACCCAAGTTACATGAGGGATGGTGGCTATACTCAAGGAATGGGAAGGTGCAGTACTGAATAAATAGATCTAGATGAGGATCCTGCAAACTTGCATGGAAATCACTGACTTTTGGAAAAAGAAAAGGCTGGCGAGCAGTGAGGAGACAGCTCAGCTGTGCAGAGAGGAGCCTGGCATGTGAAAGAATTCCACTTGGCAAATATTCAAGTGCCTTCACTCTGTGAAGTGAAGTCTTGATGGCAAAAGACAAAACCAAACAGAGACCAATGAGCGAGGCATGTTTTTAGTCTTTGGAGGAGTCTGCTTATAGGACTTCATGCACCAAGCAAACATAGGGGCAGTGACTCCAGTCCTGGCTGGGCTTAGTGACAACCAAAGGAAACAGGAGGTGTCTTTGAAAATCTTCCAGGAAAACCCAAGTGTTTAGAAACTTGAAGGATTCTTGGGGGCGATGAGTTTTGGTTGAAGCCTTTTTAATTAAAAGGATAAGTAAGCCTTAGAGACTAGGAGAGGAACACTATGGGAAAGGTGACTTATAAGGCCAAAGCAAGAGCCTGGGGAGAGTGAAAGAAGGCTTCTTTCAAACACAGAGACACAGACCTGAAAGGATCCCAAGGAATCTTGTTTGCAAGCTTGTGATATATGTGGGTGTTTGGAACATCCATAATCCATCCACAAAACACCCATATACTACCCATGACACAGTTGTTACACACCTATGACACACAATTACACAATTCATCCACAACATATTCATGGTATATCCATATTAGCTACATCCATGTTATTTGCATGACCCAGCCATGATATACCCATGATCCATCAGTTACCTCCATGATACATCCATGGCATAGCCACAGATCGCATTCATGATCACTCATAGGTCTGTGGCATCGAGGCTCCTTTCCAGACCCAGTTTGAATGAGCCTGATATTCAGAAAAGATATTTGCAATGACTCATTACTCAGGAATCAAGAGTGAAGCTAAAGTGAGTCCTAGCTAAAATGAACCTGCAATCAGCAAGTCCCTCTACACATCCCAAATAAAAGCATTGTGGAGACACTTTGAATATTGTTACTAAGGAATAGAAGCACAAGGGTTTAACCCAATGCAAAGAATCTTGCAAGAAGACCCAAGCTACATCACGTGTTCAGTACATGGAACTTTCTAGATCAAGGATCAGAGACCTGCAGTTATGCCCTCAGAGCTAGGAATGGTTTTGACATTTCAAAAGGTTGTTAAAAGACAAACAACTCAAATCAAACATGAACAAAGGAGAATATCAGCAGACTGTGGCTTGTGAAGCCCTACTCTCCAGTCTTTAAGGAAAACACCGTTGCCCCTGCTCCAGAGGATTTCATACATCCAGGGAACAAACATGAAGCCTGTTTGGACTTACAGATGCTGTTGCCAGACATGACCAAAAAAAAAAAAACCCAGCAAACAAACCAGCAATGGCAACATCAAAAATGAGATGATGTTTGGGGCCGGAGCGATAGTCCAGCAGGTAGGGCGGTTGCCTTGCATGCAGCCGACCGGGTTCGATCCCCGGCATCCCATATGGTCCCCCAAGCACTGCCAGGAGTAATTCCTGAGCATCACCGGTGTGACCAAAAAAAAACAAAAGCAAAAAAAAAAATGAGATGTTTGTACACTACTGGGTAGATACCAATAGAAAATGTGACCTGCTGTTTCCTTGCGTTCCGGATATAACAAGGCACGTGTCGCGTAACTGCCATCTTCTTGTGAGGTCAGAAGGGCAGAGGGAGCATGAGTATGGCTGGACCAGACTCTGCCTCCACCACTTACAGACCCAAGTGGCCTCTGCCAAGGCTGCCTAACCTTGCCCCTGCCGTGTCTTCTGTGAATATGGTGAATGGGGCACCTGGCAACTGTAGGGATTTTAGGAGCAACCACTGGGGTTAATGCTTCCCCTTGTTCTGGCTGCCTCTCTGACTTTTCCCCTCAGTTTCCCCCATATCTCTCCATGCTTCCTTCCTCCACATATGCAGGAGTCTGCTGCACTTTCCCCATGAGCCCTGCTCAGCTTTACTTGGCCCCTGCGAGCATTCTTGCCATCTCACATGACACGTCTGGTTGTTCGCTCACTCCCTGCTCTTCAGCACAGCAACTACTGCCTGTGCTGCTCACCCTGCACTATGCCTACCTGTGTCTCCAGGAGGTGCCGGAGGCAGTGGGGAAGGGAGCAGCTGTGACAGTTTCCTCCAATGCTCCTGGGACCAGAATCTCATGAGCTTTCACTCTGCGGAAAGACAGAATATACTGGCTCTTGGAAGGCTGAAGCACCCCATCTGAAAGGGTGTCAGTGCAGAGTACTAGGATCCTCGGGGTGCTGAGCAGGGAGCCAGGGAGGGCTTACCCAGGAGTGCCACTGAGCTGAGAGTGCCCAGAAGTAGAACCAGAGAGGGAAAGTGTGCCGGAGCCCGAGGGACAGTATGTACCAGTCTGGGACAGCCATAGTGGGTTACAGAGCTCAGGGCAGCTCACCTCTGTCATGTACTCATGGCCTATGATCAACTGTCCTTCACTCATGGTCTATGTCCCAGACTCCTGGGATGAGACCACACGTCCCACACTCCTAGTTAGTGACTGCTGTGTCACACACTCATGCACTGTGTCCACACACATCCCACACTCACAGTGCCCCATCTGTCATATAAGAGGCTTTAAACCCTCATGCCCAGATGGGGACTGTCTTTTTCCACTCAGGGACTTCTATGTTCTGTACATTCTCTCCTACTCTGCCTCAGATCAATTTGGAAGCTGTGTGGTTACAGCCACAAGCTCTGGGTTCTTGTGAAAGATTAGCATGTTGATGACCGGAGGTATCACAGCATTTTTATTTATTCTTTATTTAACAACTCATGTAAGTATATTTGCATGGAGCAGAATCAAAGAGACAGGAACCTCCATGCCTGAGATTGCAACCCGAACTGTTATTCTTTTTCTCAACTGTTTATTACTTGCTTCTCACTGCATCTTATGTCTTTTTCTTTACTGCCTGCCCTGCTGCTCTGCTGATCTATATAATCTTCCTTACTTTCTTTATAGTGACCTGAGTTTATATACATACTATGTTTTTCTCCCTTATTTTCTATATAGTGACCTGGGTTTATATTTATATTATGTATTTCAGCCCTTAGTTGTTTCTGCTATATGATTGGCTGGCTATACCTGATTGGTCATACAATCAAAATAAACAGTCAGATCAAATATATAAATGAGGGTGTGGGGTGGTTGTGGAATGACCAATCAGGTCACAAATGCCCTGAAAAGGATTTGTAAAATAATGGCACATGCCCACAAATAAGATTTGTGGGATGACCAATTAGATGGCATATGCCCCTATAAAAATTTGTAAACTGATCCACTAGAGGTTTTGATTATTTAGCCCCTCTAACCTCATGTCCTTTGTAACAGTAGGGAAATAAAAATGTGTCCTAATTTCATTATTATTATTTGGTTGTTTTTTTAATTTATTTTTAGTTTTGGGGGTACACCTGGCAGTACTCAGGGTTTACTCCTGGCTTGTTACTCATGGATCATTCTTGTTGGTGCTTTGCTCTACTGATCGATATAGTCTCCCCTAACTTTCTTTATAGTGGCCTGAGTATATATTTCTTTATAATGGGGAAATTTCTTTCTATGTACAGTGCTGGGTTTCAAACCAGCTTCAGTGGCATGCAAAGGTAAGAACTTTAGCTCTGTACTTTATCTCCAGCCCCTAGTTTTATTGCTCTTACTGGCTTATAATATCAATGAATACTCAGGTATGACCACCATGACCATGACCATGCCAGTGCTTGGAAAAGAGCCCCAGAACATATATTAGTTCCCAAGTAGGTTTAGGAATCTGCTATAGAATATTTGGAGTTCCCTTCTCAGAGGTGAAAAACATTAGTTACAGAGTGACTAGTATCTGCCGACTGTCAAAGCGGATGGAAGGGTGGATGTTGTGTGCATAGGTGTGTGTGCATATGTGTGTATGTGAATGTATTTGTGTGTGTACATTCGTGAACATCATGTGCTCTTGCATGCATGCACATTTAACATGAGCATGTGTAGCAAGTGGGAGAGGAAGGTAGGAAGAGAAAAAAAATGGGGAGAGGGGAGACAGGTAAGAAGAGAGAGGGGGAAGGAAAAAGAGAGAGAGAGAGAAAAGGGCGAGAGGTAAAATAAGGGAGGAGACAGGGATGGGTGCTGGAACACTGTATGACCAAAACCCAAATATGAACTTTTTAATTGTATATCTTTGTAATTGTATATCTCACGGTGGTATAATAAAATACTTTAAAAAATAAATTAAAAAAATAAAAAAGAAATATTTAAAAAAAAAGAAAAGAAAAAGGGAAGAAAAGTAATAAGGAAGGCGAGAGATGGAATGAGGGAGGAAAGACATAGAGGGAGGGAGGAATCTCATGTCCAGCCCACCTTGTCCTCCATACCTTCAACAATGTCTGGGTAGGACAATGCATGGCATGGAGAGGCTTATGTTCTGTTTACTACTGTTCCTGTCACCTTGGTGGCCACTCTGGAAGCCTGACCACTTTGAGGTAAGAATGGCCGGGCAGAGCAGGCACGCAAGTTATACCGGAGTAGGAGAAATGTTCCCTCCCATCCACTCATTAACGCTCCTATCGCTTGGGACCTGTCAGTTCATTGTTGATTTGAGTTTATTTCCCTTTTATGGTTTCAGAGTTTATATCTGTGTAATGGGGAGGCGGTGAACTCTTCCTTGCCTTCTTCCAAAAGATGCTCTAAAGCAGTCAGGCGCCTGGAGCACTCATTCCAAGCAGTTTGGCCAGACCCAAACTGCGACCGTGTTTAGGGGTCACATACAAAGCAAACATGTTCATCCCTTTGGCATCTTTTACGCCCATATCAAAGTCTGCAATGATCAAAATTGAACCAGAGAAGGTTTCTTGACTTGTGTCAAGGACGGGGGTGAGTGTTCCGGGGAGCCAAGGCTGTGGGAAGCCGTGGAATGCGATTGGAAATGGCCCTGGGTAATGGCGAGCTAGATTGGGCCTTAGAGTCAGGAGCCGATGACTTATTGTTTAATGTTTCCAACATGAAGTACACAATTGATTTTTTTTCTCTCCTTAATCCCTCCGACTCCCAAGCTTTTATTGTTTCTAAAATAAGATAAACCAAGCAGGTGTGATTTCAGCTCTGTAAACAATCTTTATTTTTCTGGCTGATAGCACGAGAAATTGAGACGGAGACCAGGCTTGTGAGAGGGGGAAGCTGAGTAATCATGGAAATCATCGATCTTAACTTCGGCCCCCTCCTTCCATCCCGCCTTAGAACTTACCCTCGGGTCTTCGTCGATACAGCTTTGAAAGTGTGGCGTCTCTAGCCTCAAAAATCTCAGAATCCTCTGCTTCCTTGCACGGATCAAATCACACTCATTATTTTTGAAGATTATTACGGGAGCCCTGAAAATGACTTCACTTTCCTGATCCAGGCAAATGTGAAATGATTTGATTTAAATGTCTTGGTGCTGGGAACATGGTCCTGAAGTATCCCTTCTCTTTTCGTTGAGCGTTGATCTGATGAACAGTATTGTGAGAGTTTCTCCTTCCCAGGTGGACAGAAGGAGATGATGAATGTCTGGGTTTCTCAGAAGACTTGGGTTCTCCTAGACTTGGTTGGCATGTATACCGGAAACCCATTGTTTTCTCCATCTTCCTCAAGACTTCAGGGCATTAGAGCGCTTGCATGGAGAAGCAAACTTTGTCTCCAATTGAAGGCCCTGGCAGACCCCTAGCTAGTGCCTACTTATAGGCAAGCATCCTGCCATTGAGCTTGAGTCTGTTCTAGTTCTGAAGTCCCTAGATAGGTCTTAGGTGAGTCCCTTGACTTCTAGGGAGTGAATTTGTCATAAATGGCTTATACAGCTTCACTGTTTTTCCTTCTTACTGCCTCCCATGGCCGTTCTATAGGCTAAGTATAGACATGAAGGGACACCAGTGGGGTAGTGGGGACAGGTAAGGTGTTGGAGATAGAATCATTCACATAGGTGGTGATAGCTTTATCATTTGATCACTTGAATCCTGTTATTCATCGATTTGCTCGAGCGGGCACCAGTAACATTTCCATTGGACCCTATCACGTGCCAATGTAGCCCAATGGCATCTGGTTGATTCAGGAATATGAAGAGCCTCAAATTGTTCCTTCAGGGTCTTGACAAGGAAGTCTGACCATCTTGTAGGTGGGCGGCCACGTGATCTTTTGACAGCCCATGGGATCCAGTCGGTAATGGCTCTAGTCCAGTGGTTGTCTCCAAATCGCATTACATGTCCAGCCCATCTGATTTTTGATGCCTTGGCAAACGAGACAGCATCCCTGATTCTGGAATAGCGACGGAGGTCAGAACTCTGGATTCCTTCTCTCACTTGAGTGAGGCGTGATATTCCAAGCATAGCTCTTTCAATTCCTCTCTGGGAGACCCGAATAGCATTCTCATCCTGCTTTCATAGGCCCAGGTCTCTGAGGCGTATGTTAATGCAGGGAGAATGGTGGAGTCAAAGAGATTTGCCCGGATCCGGAGGTTCTTTGTCCTTTTAGCTATTTCTTCGATGCCTTTGAAGGCATTCCATGCTGCTCTCTTCCTCCTGCGCAGCTCAGGTTTTAGGTCGTTCATCATGTTGATTTCTCGAACTAGGTACACATAACTGCTGCATTCAGAGATGTTTGTTCCATTGAGAGTGAATGGGGCAATAGCTTCATACCATTGTCTTTACTTTCTGAGCACCCAGTTCTTTGTCTCAGTGGGATCAGAGTTTCCTGAACAAGGTGTTTTTTTTTAAATCTTCTTCTAGACCAGTGTTAGCCTGAGTGTCCAAAACAGTGATAATTATTATCATTATTTTATAATAAATATTTTAATTTTATATTTTGAAATATAAATTTTATAATTCTATTCATAATTTATATTATGAATAGTATTTTCATCACCAAACATTGGGCCTTGAGGTTGAACAAAAAATAATAGTTGAATGAAGAACTGCCCTCAAATTCTAGAGCATAAGACCATGAATTTTTTTCTCTTCCCCTGCCTCAGTCAGCACCTTAAAGCTTTCTGCTACCCGAGAAACCAGTGTCTAGTGTCATTCATGAACTCAGAGAAGAAGGAGAGACAGGAAGTGCCATAGTTTATCTGGGAATAAACAGCTTCAAGAAGAATGGTTCTCAGTGCTAATGACTATCCAGCCCAGCGGCTTCTCAGGAATGGCACATGGGGCAGGTCAGTTCAAATTCAGCGGCAACCTGTACCCCTGCTGTGTGTCTGCCCACTGAGCCATCCTATCCTGGTGTCCACCCATTGCTGCTCTCTTTTCAGAGATAGATTTTGCAGGTAAAGATGCTGTACAGAGAAGTCCAGGCTGTCTAATGTTTCAGGCATACTTGGAAGGTCTTGGAGTAAATTTCCTATGACCTAGGGAGGATTGCAATCATTGTAACCTTCATTTTTGTTTTATGAAGTAACTCAATCATTCACTATTTAAATTAATTTAAAATAAGAATAAGCCTGCTACTTGAAGATCATTGGTCCTAAGATTTGTTAGTTGTTTTTTTTTTTTTTTAAATGGGGTTGTGGGGGGTTGTACATCCAGCTGTGCTTAGTGCTCAGCCCTGGTTCTATGCTCAGGAGCACTCCAGGCAGTGCTTAGAGGTGGTGCCCAGGGATAGAACCATGGTCAGCCAGAACCATGGCCAACCACGTGCAAGTCAAGTGCCTTAACCCCTTGCTTTCTCTCTGGCCCCTAAGATTTGGCTTTAAGTTTGATTATGAAAGTGATATTTCTTATAAGCACCTACTTCCCAATGTAATTGTAAGCTATTTAGGACAGATTATTATAAATAAATTACCAATTAGGGAAGAAATGTACTGTTTCCAGTCCAGCTTTTCAAAGGCCAGTGTGAAGGGGGACAAGTTGAAATTCTGAGTTGAGAAGCTCTAGTCAGTGGAGCCACACATGGCTCTGAGTGCCCCGCATCCCATCCATAGTGGAGTAGTAGAAACAAACAAACAAAACAACAATGATGGAGGAAATGCACACAATCAATTTTTATTTCCAAGAGATGGGAGAGAGACCAGGGACTTTAGTGGTTTCCTGAGTTGCCTTCAACCCTGAGGTTTTGTGAGAAGTTTACACTGGGGTTCTTTAAGCCTCAAAATATCTCGGTGGCTTCTTTGCTTGGGTGTCTGTATTATGAAGAATGGATGAATGCCAGCTTGAGTTTCATTTTCCCTCCCAGGGAAAAAGACACCAAATATGAATCAAACACAATGAACTAAGTAGAAAATATACTGGGTGCAGCATATAACTCAGAGCTAGCAATTGGAACTACTTACAGGAACTTTTCCTCCTCGATTGACTATAAGGTCCTAGAGAGGTGATGGAGCCCAGAAAACTCTGGGATTCTAGCATCAAGTGGGCTTCTGAGTTCCCCGAGGGGCATCAGAATGCATGAGGGAAGCTCTGGACACAGTTGGGACTGACTTTCTCTAGCTTGGACAGGAAATAGAGAACTTCACTTGATCACTTGATCACTTGAATCCTGTTATTCATCGATTTGCTCGAGCTGGCGCCAGTAACATTTCCATTGGACCCTATCACATGCCAATGTAGCCCAATGGCATCTGGTTGATTCAGGAATATGAAGAGCCTCAAACAATTCCTTCAGGGTCTTGACAAGGAAGTCTGACCATCTTGTAGGTGGGCGGCCACGTGATCTTTTGACATCCCGTGGGATCCAGTCGGTGATGGCTCTAGTCCAGCGATTGTCTCCAAATCGCATTACATGTCCAGCCCATCTGATTTTCAATGCCTTGGCAAACGAGACAGCATCCCTGATTCTGGAATAGCAATGGAGGTCAGAACTCCAGATTCCTTCTCTCACTTGAGTGAGGCGTGATATTCCAAGCATAGCTCTTTCGATTCCTCTCTGGGAGACCCGAATAGCATTCTCATCCTGCTTTCATAGGGCCCAGGTCTCTGAGGCATATGTTAATGCAGGGAGAATGGTGGAGTCAAAGAGATGTGCCCAGGAGCCGGAGGTTCTTTGTCCTTTTTAGCTATTTCTTCGATGCCTTTGAAGGCATTCCATGCTGCTCTCAAGTCATTGTCTTGTTTACCAGGTGTAATCAAAGTCAAACACTTTGTTTTTGCTGCTCCCTATTTTTATTCCAAAAATATAGACTTTAAGAGGCTCAGAAATGCGACCCTTCCAGCTTTGGAACCTGCAGCAAGTAGGCAGGGACTTGGTTCAATTATTTGCTTTATGTCAACATTAAATTCCCAGAGCTTTCATTGTGCTTTTCTCATTTTTCACAAAGAAAATAATTGTTTGTAATTGATTTCCAGCTTTTTTTTTTAAATAGGCCTTTAAAGAAAGTCAAAGTTGGCAGCATCACCCAATAATCAAAGGGTGAAACTCTGAGACAGCAGACCATGGTGATAGCCCTTGCTTTGGGGTAATATTCATACAGACAAGTTATAGGTCTCCTCTGAGCTTCCTTCCTTCCTTCCTTCCTTCCTTCCTTCCTTCCTTCCTTCCTTCCTTCCTTCCTTCCTTCCTTCCTTCCTCCCTCCTTCCTTCCTTTTTTCCTTCTTCTCCCCTCCCCCCCCCTCTTCCTTCCTTCCTTCCTTCCTCCCTTCCTTCCTCCCTCCCTTCATCCTTCCATAAATACTTATTTAGCGTATATTTCTGATAAGACTTATTTTTGATAAGATAGAAATGATGGCTGCTTCATAGAGTTGCTATTATAAGAAAGAGAGCAGAGCTGTCAGATGAGGATCAAGTGACTCTACAGGCTGGACAAACTGTGTGAAGGAAACAAACAGACCTCAGTCATGGGGGGGAGCACGTGTGCATCAGGAAGGGGGTGATGAAAGGATTTTATCAGAGGGAAGCTTTACGTTGGGGCTGCAGATAGGGAAGCTGAAATCAGACAGAGAACCTAAACAAGTTGGTTCCACTTCTTGTTATCTCATAAGGGTGGATGCAGTTTCATCAGGAGCTCTCCACCCCTGCTTTGAACCCAGGCTTTTCCTGACATTCCTAACACTCTTGCTGGGAGGGACAGTTTGCACTTATTCCATATGGCAGAGGGTTCAATGGTGTCACAGCTCTTTAGGGCTCATCATGTTTTGGAATGTTATTTTAGGGGCCAGAGAAATAGCACAGTGGGTAGGGCATTTGCCTTGCATGCAGCTGACCCGGGTTTGATCCCTGGCATCCCATATGATCTCCCAAGCACCACCAGTAGTAATTACTGAATGAAAGTTAAGAGTAAACCCTGAACATTGCCAGCGTGACCCAAAAATAAGCAGATAAATCAGTAAATAAAGTTGTTTTACATGTTAGAGATGTAAACAGAAATAGAACCAACAGGATAGAACCAACCTATATGAGAGAGAGAAATAGAAAGTGAGTGAGAGAGAAAGAAAGAGAATGAGAGACTACTATATCCTAGGATAAATCAGATAATACGATTTCCAAGAATTGATTCCTGAAATTATGGAGCCTGATAATCCCCATGGTCTAAAGCTGAAGCCCCCAAAATGTTAGTATGTCAGTGATGTAAATTCCAGACCACATCCAGAGGTCTGAGAACCAGGAGTACTGGCAAAGCTCAGTCTGAAAGCAGGAAAAACTGCTGTCTCAGCTCAACTCAATAAGACAGAACAATTCAACCTTTTCACCCTTTGATTGTATTTAGACTTTTAGTGGGTTAGATAATGGCCAACCATACTAGCCATCTGGTCTTCTCAGTTCACTAATTTATGCTCAGAAATAATGTTATTTTTGTTTAGTTTTGGATCGGGGCTATACCTGGCACTGCTACAGCAAAACTGTTCCTTGGCTTTAACTTTAGCTTTATTCCTGACTATATCTATGCTCAGGAATTACCCAGATGACTAGAATGTAGTGCTAGGGCTAAGGATTAGACCAGGGCCAGTCATGTGCAAGTTAAGGCCTTACCCCCTGTGCATTCTCTCTCACTCTCTCTCACTCGCTCACTTGCTTGCTCTTGCTCTCTCTCCCTCCACCAAATATAATGTTTAACCAGACATATGATCATTTCTTGACCCAGTAAAGTTGACACACAAAATTAACCTTAGCCCAGAGTTTCTACCCATGACTGAAGACATGTGACGTATAAAGAGAGAATGAGCTTTCGATCCCATGTGGATTCTTCCTTCCTCTAAAATTATTTAGAAAGAGTATAGGAGAGCTAACTATTCCCAAGTCTTAGGTTTCTCATCCATGCAATGTGAATGTAGTGTCTATTACTGTTAATACTGAAGCAGAAATGAGAAAATAGACATAAATGTTCAACTTAGTGTCTTTAGTTGCCACTAAAGTAAAGTCTACGCTTCTGTGGGATACTTCAAGCAATGGAAACCCACAATTTTCTACTCCACATGGCAGAAAGAGAACTTATTCGCAAATAGACTTTAAAAACATGTTCCAAATTCTCTTGGCATCCCATGAAAAGTGGAATCTGGTTCCCTTCTTGAATCTATCCCTTCCTAGGAGTCTCTTGACAAACTGATAGAAGCCAGCAGCAGTGACACCCAAAGGACTTCTCACAGTGCTGGAAAAGTTCCTCAGTTCCCCAGGGCTTTTCTCTCATGATGCCCTAGTCTTCGCTCCTGGACCCTGCCATGAAGTAGTCATGGCATGTGGAAAAGGCGACATGCAGGAATACCAGCCTCCCTTCCTAGGTGAGTCTTAGCCAAGAGCCATGACAGCATTTAGACCTGCAGGTGAATGGGTTGTGGGTAGATTTAAGTCCCCAGGCTTTGAATGGACCAGGACCTCCTGCCAAGTTAAAGCCAAACTGTACATTCTTCTTCAAGGGAGGTTTTTTAGTTTTGGTTCCAGGTACCAGAGGGGCTCACTACAAAACATCAGATATGCTCTTTAGTCTGCACCCTGGGTGCACCACGCTCCTACTCTTATGTCCCCTCCACTCTAAGCCTGGAAGATCTGGTAGTGTCATTAGCAAGAAGGACCTCTTGGGTGTGGGTGAGGGTAGTTGGAGAGGACTGTGCGTCTCTTTTCTTTCACCAACTCCCTGCAAGTCTACGGCAAATAGCTTCTCCCTGAGTCTTGTTTCTCTTCTCTGGGTGGTGCTTTTGGATTAACTTCAGGCATCTGCTCTCTCCAAGGACACATAGAAAAGAGATATAAGAAAAGTTGCCAGCTTTGGGTTGTGAGCCCTATTTTGTATGCCGTAGTATAGAAATACCACATTTTCTGGCACTTTGCACATTTTCAATTAAAGGAAACAGTCAAAAGCACTTTGATTTTGAGAGGGAAACTTCACATCTCAAATCCTCCAAGTGAACAGGGAAGTGGCGTTGGTTGGAGCTTTGCAGGCCTGAGCCCAAGCTGATCCAATTGTTCAGTGATTCTCATAAAGTCCATTAGAACCTGCACCCTGACAAGGCCTTTCATCCAGTATACTGCTTGACACCTGCCAGTTCTGATACAGTTTAAAGACAGCCAGGCCACAGACCCCTGGGGCTTTAAGGCCCCGCCTGTACACTGGTACCTGGCAGGTGGTCTCTACAGTATGTTGCCTGTTTTACCATTTCACTTTCTTCTGAAAGGGAATTTAAAATCAATTTAAGGGTCATGTTTGAAGTCACTGTCAAAACCACTGACTCTAAGTTAAACAGGATGTGGTCCTCAGGGGTTCTTCAGTGACAAGGGAGAGAACTGGAGGTTCCCAGTTTAATCATTCCACACCCTGTCTCCAGGCCCAGCAGGCTTTTGAAGCCTGAACCCCTTCATGCGTTCTTCAGTTTATGCACCAAGGTTAGTTCTGCTTGGTGTTGTACATGTAACTCCTGTCATGGACTAGGTTTTTCTGATGAACACAACCTCACCCGAAGACCAGGTCTCTAAGTCACATATCATGCCTCTAAACAAGACAGATGACTCTTTTAATTG
This sequence comes from Cryptotis parvus, assembly GCA_021461705.1. Lineage (NCBI taxonomy): Eukaryota > Metazoa > Chordata > Mammalia > Eulipotyphla > Soricidae > Cryptotis > Cryptotis parvus. The sequence continues at coordinate 351,142 of JAJIBD010001155.1, read as the reverse complement.
AAGATAACTTCTGGGCAAGCTTCTGGAAGAAACAGAATGATAAAAGATTGTGGCAGCTTTGGTGATCTCAGTTAGCTTATGGAATATCAATATGGAAAAATGGATTTCTTTGTTTCTCTAACCTGAACAGTCCCTTCTCCCTGCTTAGATAAGGCAGATCATAAAACTCAACGTCAGGGAAAGTGAATGCTAAGAGCCCAGCAAAATACAACTTGTTTTTCTTGGTCTGTTTAAGGCTGCTGAGATTGGATTATATCCCTGGGATATTGGGTTTACTCTCTTCCTACTGCCCAGAGCTGGGCCATTACTGTGATATTGGCAGAGATGTTGCCAAAGTGCAAGAGGCCCTTGGCATTCTGTGTCCTTGACTGAGAGTGGCTGGCACTGGAGTCGCCTCTATGGGCTTCACAGCTGTCATCGTGAGGGGGCTGCAGCTGTGTGGAGGTCAGATCGTGCTGACTGCACTGTCTATTGGAGAGAGAAGCAAGAGGAGGCAACGTGCAGTTTGGGGTTGGAATCTCAATTTGAGTTCACAGCAGCATCTTAGCTTCTTGAGCAAGAATGAGAGCATAGGTCAGGTTTGAAGTGCCAGAGAAGTGGGGTGTCACAGGGACCCCTGACCTTGAACTGTGGTTATTGAGTCTCTCAGTTAGAACAATGCTTTCCAACCTTTCCCTGATCACAATTTCCTTTTGACCTTGTTTCATTCCAGTGGTCTCTCTGTCCAGCAGATCGACCTCCTCATCTCATGCCCTGGCACCCCCATCCCCACAATTTTCACCTGTGAATCTCTTGAGACGATGCTTAGGGTTTACTCCTGGCTTTTCACTCAGGAATTACTCCTGGTGGTGCTCAGGGGACCATATGGAATGCCGGGATTGAACCCGGGTTGGCCGCATGCAAGGCAAACGCCCTACCCACTGTGCTATCACTCCGGCCCATGTCTGAGAGACAGACATGGATCAGAGCTGCTACTGGCTCTCCCTGTGCCCTGCCGCTCATGAGGCGCCCGGGAGGGATGGCAGGTTCTAGCCCTGGCCCGCCACCCCAGCAGAGCCTCACAACAAGCCAGACAACCCCCCCACTCCATGAGGGCCTCCATTTTTCACATCCAGACTTCCCCCTCATCAGAACTCCACCCAGCAGATCAGCCTATCAAAGCCCGGCTTGCACAGCTGCGCGGTTCATCAATAAATGCTGGATTTTGAGATGACTACAAGAGTAAGCTACCCACACGGCAGAGCCTGGCAAGCTACCCATGTCGTATTTGATATGCCAGATACCAGTAACAATTATAGACCTCATTCCCATGACCTGATGGAATGGTTTGAGGCTCTTTATGTTCCTGGAGCAAGCAGGTGCCCTTGGGCTCTACTAGCATGAGATAGGACATATGGAGATGTTACTGGTGCCCGCTCGAGCAAATTGATGATGAATGGGAAGACAGTGACAGTGAACCTCTTGAAATATCTGAGGGACCCATAGGGGGTCATATGAGCCCTGGATTTAAAAAACACTGGGTTAAAACACTTGATTGAAGGTCATGTTCAGTGTGGGATCCCAGTTGGATGAAAGATCTAAGGTAGACAGGTAGAGGATGTTGGTAAAATCAAAGCCTGGGGAGAGCAGCAACTTTAGGTTATGGCACAGAAGCTGAGACTGACATCTGGGGAGTGATTTATACTCAGGCTGTAACAGAAGTGGCTCAAGCCTCAAGCACTTAGCTCCAACTCAGGCTGCACTTCAGGGCAGACATCTGGTCTACCCAAGTCCTTGCTCATGGAATGGAGTGTGTGGTTCAGAGAAAAGTATTTGTGACACAGTGCAGGGCAAGGGAGTGTCAGGGCCCAGTAGCCCTATGTTCTGTCCACAACTGCCTGCAGGCCCAGCCTAAGGAGAACTCGAAAATTCAGCCTGACACGGAGTGAGTTTGACTCATTCAATTTGACACTGAGTTTGACTCACCTTCAGTTCCAGTTAGTTATGCTGTGTGGTTCCTTAGGTTCTGTAGGTTTCTTGGGTGCAGAATCTTGGATGTGGAAGATAGAATTCAGGACTTGCTTCAGAATATTTATTTGTTTGGTTTTGGTTTTCACATCCAGCAGTGTTTGGGGATTGCTTCTGGTTCTATCCTCAGGGATCACTCCTGGCATTGCATAAGGGACCTTATACTTTTCTGGGGATTGAACTGGGCTCAGAAACATGTAAGGAAGCACCTTAATCCCTGCACTATCTCTTCCGACCCCTACAGAATATTTAGATGTTTACCTATGGGGGACCAAACCCTTTGGCAGTACTTTGGCTAAGTGATTCTCCACTCACAGCTCATCCTTCAAAACCCCTCCCCCTCTTGAGCCCTGGTCATCTAACTGTCAGGCCAGTGGCTATGGACCAGACAGCCCCCTTGAAAAGATTTCTATCCTCCTGTGGTGCCTCAGTGTGGAGACTTCTATAAGAAGGCAGAGTCCAGAGAGGCTTTAGTATTGGAAGAATCACAAAAAAAGGACTTTTAAGGGTCCACATTTGTCTCTCTGAGCTGAGTGCCACTGGGAGCCATGGGCTGATTTGCCTTTTAAGCATTGAACTCAGAAACCTAAAATGAATCTGACCTCTTTTATTGACGTCCCCCAACCTCCTGAAGATTGATTGGCTATGATATGCAGATGCAAGGAATTTTACAAATCAAATATACTGGCCTGAATTATTTGTTATATTTCACCTTTATACTGAAAAAGTTTCATTACCATCTAGAACCTGATATTTTCTTTCATTTTCAAAATGTTTGTCAGAGAGATAGCTCAATGGGCTGAGCACAATATTTACATGCAGAAGACCTCTGGTTCGATTCCCAGTAACAAGTGTTTCCCTGCGCACCACTGGAAGCAATCCTAGAGCACTGAGCCCAGAGTGAACCCCAAACACCACTGAATGTGGCCTCTGAACAAACTGATCAAATGCTCATTTCAGTAGCCTGTTGAGTAGGTAAGAATCATCATAGTGAAAACATAAAACAAAAGGGTAACAGTTTCTGTCTGTTCTGTCCTACATGTAAGTATTCTGCCTCTGTCTTCTAAGGGATGAATCACTATGGCTGTCCTCTACAGAGTGGCCTTTCGCTCTCTTTCCTTCCTCTTTCTATCTTCCCTTCTTTTCCCCTTCCTTTTCTCCCTCCTGAAAAAAAGTGTGTATTTGCTTTACTGCACAGAAAGCATTATTTGTTGTTAATTCCTGATGCTGATAAAACTCCTTTGTACCAGCATGGAGTTTAATGGTCCTATAAGTCAGGCTGGCAGAATTGGGGACAGAAGACTTCTCAATGTCAGAGGCAAAGACTTGAAACACCAGTCTCTGACCTCACATCAAAGTGCAACCACTCTGTGAAGTTCTACTGAACTAGGCAATGAATATGGATGGTGGAGGCATCCAATAAATGTTTGCGGAATTGAATGCAATAAAAATGATAAAAAGAGACATTACAAAAGCATTTTTTAAAAAACTTCATTACATGTTCTGAAAGATGTTTTTGACATTTTATCTACATTCCTAGTTACATCCCTAGTGCCTGGCACATATGATGATGGACTTCCTGGCGTTGGCATGCTGTGAATCACTGGTGGCAGAGTCGAAGCCCACTCAGGCCTCCAATAATTTGATGCTAAAGGGGTGAGCGGTGGGAGGACTTGTGGTAAGGCAGGCATTGCTAGGTCCTTGGCCTCACAATACACAGCCTGTAAGGCCTTTTGATAATCCTAGAAGGCAGAATTTTTCTCCCCATTAATTTTTTTTTTTGCTTTTTTTGGGTCACACCTGGCAATGCTCAGGGGTTTCTCCTGGCTCTTCACTCAGGAATTACTCCTGGCAGTGCTCGGGGGACCATATGGAATGCCAGGGATCGAACCCGACCAGCATGGGCCGGCCGCGCAAAGACAAACGCCCTACCTACTGGGCTATCGCTCTGGCCCCTGCCCATTAAATTTTTAACAGATGAGAACATTGATACTCAAATATGTTCATTAATAGGCCTCAACCACATAACTGATCAGTGATAGGAGGGAAGTGCAAACCCAGGTTTATCGAACTTTATAAACCATGAAACGGCATTCCTTCTACCCTCTTCTGGATCTCCGGGATGTTACATAGCACAGAAATTTTTGTCTGCTCATTTTAGATTTGGATAACAGTAGCAAGTATTCTGCCATATTCTAGTTTCTGCCTTTTTGTGTTGCATCTCATGAAACTTGAAGCATTAGGCTTCAGACTGTCAGAGCACTTTCATGGTGTTTTTGATGTATTTTAAATCCAGGTACCTCTTTAGTGATTTTAATCCCAACAGAGGTGGTTTCCCTTCCACTCTCCCTGTTTTTTTACCATTTTAGATTTTCATTTGATCCCTTTTAATCAGGCTCTAAAACCCTTATTTCCCCCCTTTATCTGCAGGGCAAGTGTTCCAGGGTGCGCAGTAGATACCTTATAGTTGGGAATAGTACCAAACTCTAGAGGTATTATATATTTCTGATCTCAGAATACCCATGATAAATTTCAGCTGATTCATTTGGCATAGTAAGAAATTGACAAGAACTAGTCATAAAATTGAACAATCATCACTCCATACTGTAATCAATGCTATTGAATGTGGCTGCACTCTCTCCTCTTGCTGCCCACCCCCCATCTGAATATAACAGTTTTTGGCCTGCGGGTTGACCATTGGTAACTGACACTAAGCACAGCAACAACCAAAGATAAGGGTAGATGATGCTCCTTCGAATATGCTTCAGCATTTGTTGTTGGTGGCGGGAAAATGGGCAGGACTTAAAATCCTCTGAGTATGAGCAGGATTGATTCATGAGCTGTGTTATCACCATCCCGTAATTCTGGAGCAATGACAAAACAGGAGGTGTCTGTGCAAGCGAGAGAGTTTGCCCAGTGGGCTTGTAAGCTAAATTATGTTGTCAGAACATAAACATGGAAGCCTGTGTTATGATAAAAAGTAATGATACATGGAATTGGAGCATGATCCTTCTGCAAAAAGAACATGTCAATTTGTACGTGTCATTTGCTTTTTAACAAATTCCATTTGGTCGTTCCTTTTCTATTAGTACAGGCTCCAAGGTCTGGGAAGGAGCATAGAGGTGGGCAAGGGCTGAGTTTGTTGTACTCAAGCACTCACATGGTATTGGATGGCTAACCAGCACATCCTCATCCTACAAGACACACTATGAGCTTCTCCTGAAGCTGTTTATGCTTTCTATGTTGCTATTGTTGGCATTCAACACCCATCGTAAGATCCAAGATCTCATGATGCTCTCAAAGTCACATTTCAGGGAAAGGCAGGTGGGAGTTGGAATATACCTCGTGGGGTTCATAAGTTGTACCTGACACCAGACAGCGCTAGGGGATCAAACTGGTCTTGGCCACCTGCAAGCATTATACCTTACCTCCTGTACTGTCTATCCAATACAAGCCTCCTCCAAGATTTACACTTTGGCCTGTGTTCCTGCTGGTGTCTTTCTCCTTACCTTAGACCAGTGCCCCTCCCCTTATAATCTTTCAATCCCTCCTAATTTAAATCTCACACCCTCTGCATCCATTTCTAACACTCCTTGCACACTGTGGAATGGGGGATCAGGCCCAGGATGTTTCCTGAGGCAGACACAGAGGGAGGAGTGTGTAAAAACGGAAACAGACACCGAGCTGGAGGGTAGTAGAGGCAGTGCTTCCCAGTGCACTTTTCTTTCCTGGGCAAACCTTGCTCATGGCAGATGTCCCTGCCACCTGCTTGTTTTGCTTTGGACTCTGGTTTTGTCAATTCTTTTGCTAAAACAATGAAAGCGCCGGCTGCATTATTACCAGTCTACTGTGCCCACTGCAGAGCCCAGGGGAGCCATCACTCCCCACAGTCTGGAGACTTTGCTGCTAGTGGCATCACTTAGGATTGGGCTTAATGTCTTTTTAGTGATGGAGCTGCACTGGGAGCTATGGAAGAGCTTAAGGCAATGAGACATCTAGAACTGGTGGCTTGGGGGAGGGTACATGAAATTGGTACCAACTGCAGCATCCCCAAACATGTATTCAGTAGTCATAGAGAGGATATTTTTTACATTTAAAAAAGTAATTCACATTCAACAGAGCATAATGTGAAAACACAAACACAGATACAGAGTTACGCATAATTGCGCCATTAAAGATATCTGCCACTAACATTTCGGCAACCAGCCTTCTGAAGTATATCCCATGCGCCTCCCCTTAGCTATCACTGCCTCAGTATTTTAGCCAAACTAGGATGGCACAGTTTGTATTATCTTATAACGTGTTTTTTATACTTAACATATTATGAAAATATTTCTACATCAATGAATACAATTCTGTAACACCTTTCACTGAATCATTTTCTATTTTAAGGCACTGACTGTGTAGTCAACCTGTCACTTACTATTACAGATTTATTTCTGATACTTTAGTGTTACCAAGTAACATCACTGTACTAAATACTTGGCACACATCTTTGTATTTTCTGAAGATGTTTCCAGAATTAGAACAGTTGATAAATGAATAAATTATTGAAAGATTTTTGAGATAGTAGATGCTTCAGAAATGTGAGTCTTAAAGTCCATCACGTGTTTGACTGAGGTCATTTCAGATCATTACTCTGCTCTCAGCTGCATCAACTATTGCTACAAATTTAAGTAAGAAATTCTTTACTGTCTGTCACCTCATCATATATGAGACATGCAGATGTCACTTATTCTGCAAATATTTTTCCATACATTCACAGTCACTGTATCACTGTCTTCCCGTTCATCATAAATTTGCTCGAGCGGGTACCAGTAACATCTTCATATATCCTGTCTCATGCAAGTAAAGCCCAAGGACACCTGCTTGCTCCAGGAACATAAAGAGCTTCAAACCATTTCATCAGGTCATTGGAATGAGGTCTAAAATTGTTACTGGTTTTGGCATATCAAATACGACACAGGTAGCTTGCCAGGCTCTGCCGTGCAGGTAGCATATTCTTGTAGTCATCTCTAAATCCATACATTAACATCACATAAGATGTTGTATTAGGTTCTGGGGTGAAGGGAATGAATAGGGGCTAGAGCAACAGTACAGTAGGTAAGGTTCTTATCTTGCAAGAGGCTGACCCAGTTCAATCCCTTGAGCCCATAGGAGTGATCGCTGAGTGCAAAAACCAGGAGTAAGCCCTGAGAATTGCTGGGTGTGGCCGCAAAACTAAACAACAACAAAAAAGGAGTGAATAAATCTTAATCTGTTTCATTCTTTGCTTAACACAGGAAGTATTGTTTCATTAATAAGCAACTTGAGTCATTCTGTTAAATCTGTCCCCGTAATACATAATAGAAGTTACTTTGTCAAATTTTAAAATTTATGGTCAAGGGGCCAGAGTGATAGCACAGTGGGTAGGGCATTTGCCTTGCAAGCGCCGACCTGGGTTCTATTCCCTGTCATCCCATATGGTCCCCCGAGCACCACCGGGAGTAAATCCTGAGTGTAGAGCCAGGAGTGACCCCTGAGCAGACCCAAAAAACATGAAATAAAATGTATGGTCAAAATAAGAATAAAGATAATTTGGCATGAGTATGCTCTCCATTTCTTATCCCCCTTTTTCATAAAAAGGGGGTACATGTTTATTCTAGTAAATTAGAAAAATTCAGAAAAGTATAGAGAAGAAAATAAATGACTCATAACCAGACCATTCAAAGACAATTACTGTTAATTGGTGTAGTTCCTTCCAGGCATTTTCTTTGTGAATTTTTTAGATAGCTTAGAACATACTCTATATACAACTTTCCAAGCATATAATGTAAATATTTCCTTCATGTGATGAAAAACTCCTTCCTAAACATTATCTCTAATGGTGCCATAATAGGCCAGCATGAAAATGAGTGATAGATAAATAGATTGTAAACAGTGCACTCTCTGGAATAGGTTTTCATGGGTTCCAGTACTGAAGATGCTGTGAGTTAGCTTGTGACCTCAAGCAAATTACTTTTTTGTGACTCAAATTCCTATAGCAAAATTGGGGTAGTTATCTCTTTGATGTTTTAACATTTGTTTAAGGAACACTTAGACACTTCAAATAAAGCTTAAACTAATATCTGGAACATGGTATGCAGATAATAAAAGATACTATCACTATTACTACTATTATTTGCGTAATCACTTAAGTTTTTCCAATTGATACCATGTTTGCTGTTACAAAATTACTAAAGAATGTAATTGTTCACAAAAATTTTTATAACTTTAGCATAAAGTTTATCTTAGGATAAACCCAAAGTCAATGGTACGTAGGCTCTGATGCTTCTAAATATTTCAGGAAGTACTTGTCTACCCTGATACAGTACAATGTGGTCTCATTGTTCTGTAGAGGAAGAGAGTTCTGTCCAAGTAAAAGACCCCTCTTGTTCTGACTCTCCCCTCCCTGCCTTATCTGTCCTCTCCCAGGTGATTGCACAGTGAGTAGTGCTGGCACACTTGAAATGCTTGTCGTCTTAATGTATTCATATGCAAACAATACATCAATATCTATTTCCTAGGGTTGAAGTCTTGATCACTTGATCACTTGATCACTTGAATCCCGTTATTCATCGATTTGCTCGAGCGGGCGCCAGTAACATTTCCATTGGATCCTATCACGTGCCAATGTAGCCCAATGGCATCTGGTTGATTCAGGAATATGAAGAGCCTCAAACAGGGTCTTAACAAGGAAGTCTGACCATCTTGTGGTGGGCGGCCACGTGATCTTTTGACAGCCCGTGGGATCCAGTCGGTAACAGCTCTAGTCCAGCGGTTGTCTCCAAATCGCATTACATGTCCAGCCCATCTGATTTTCGATGCCTTGGCAAACGAGACAGCGTCCCTGATTCTGGAATAGCGACGGAGGTCAAAACTCCGATTCCTTCTCTCACTTGAGTGAGACGTGATATTCCAAGCATAGCTCTTTCGATGCCTCTCTGGGAGACCCGAATAGCATTCTCATCCTGCTTTCGTAGGGCCCAGGTCTCTGAGGCGTATGTTAATGCAGGGAGAATGGTGGAGTCAAAGAGATGTGCCCGGAGCCGGAGGTTCTTTGTCCTTTTAGCTATTTCTTCGATGCCTTTGAAGGCATTCCATGCCGCTCTCTTCCTCCTGTGCAGCTCAGGTTTTAGGTCGTTCATCATGTTGACTTCTCGACCTAGATATACATAACTGCTGCATTCAGAGATGCTTGTTCCATTGAGAGTGAATGGGGCCTCAGGAACTAGTTCATTTCTCATGAACATAGTTTTCTTTTAGATTCAGCTGTAGACCTACCTTTCCACATTCTTGAAGTTGAAGTAGATTAAAGGATTCAAGGTTGCGTGTGTAAAGACTTAACACATAGTCAGGCCTCATTGATAGATATTATCACATTATTATAAATAACAACTAAATATATAATTAACACTGCTTTCAGATGTGTACAGAATGACCCATTTTATTGCATTTCATCAGTGTTTAGCATAATTATTTATTAAAAAAGTTAATTTAGAGTATACTATTTTAATTATTAGAAATCATTTAAAGTATTTTTTTATTTTATTATACCACCATGAGATATACAATTAAAAGAAGTCCATGTTTGGGTTTTGGTCTTACAGTGTTCCAGCACCCATCCCTCCACCAGTGCCCATTTCCCACCACCATGTCCCAATCCCTCCCCCCTCCCTCCCCTAGCCTGCCTCTATGGCAGGTTCTTTATCACCTTTCTTTCTTTCTTTCTTTCTTTCTTTCTTTCTTTCTTTCTTTCTTTCTTTCTTTCTTTCTTTCTTTCTTTCTTTTCTTTCTTTCTTTCTTTCTTTCTTTCTTTCTTTCTTTCTTTCTTTCTTTCTTTCTTTCTTTCTTTCTTTCTTTCTTTCTTTCTTTCTTTCTTTCTTTCTTTTTCCTTTCCTTCCTTCCTTTCTTTCTCTCTTTCTTTCTCTTGCTTTTTCTCTCTCTTTCTCTCTTCCTTCTCTTACAAACTTTGCATTAAAATATATACATTTAGAGGTTCTCATGTGTATCTTTTTGCCTGTATTCAATGTTCTAGGCTGGTTTATCACTTTTGACATTAGCACACTGTTCCCTTCTCTGTCTTACCTAACCTCTGACACCCCACCCGCATATTTGTGGCAAATTCCACCTTTGATAAGACATCCTGATCCATGTTTTGCCATATATATATGTTAAATATATATATAGTATGAAACCAATATATATAGTATGACTTCTTCATCAAGATCCTGAATGAATGGTTTGAGGCTCTTTGTATTCCTGAAGCAACCAGATGCCATTGGGCTACAGTGGCATGTGATAGGGTCAAATAGAAATATTACTGGTGCCCGTTCAAGCAAATCGACGAATAACAGGATGTCAAGTGATCAAGTGATACATACCCCTTATTTATTAAGAAATGGCCTTCATTGTCCCTTCTAACCTTTTTCAGCCTCAAGTCTATATTATCTGATACTAGTATGGCCACACCAGCCTTTTAGGAGGAGTTGTTTGTGTGAACTGTCTTCCAGCCTTTGACTTTGAGTCTGTGTTTGCTCTGATTATTCAGATGTATTTCTCATAAGCTGCAGAATGTTGGATTCAGTTTTTTAATCCATTTTGGCACTCTGTTCCTCTTAATTGGTGCATTTAGACCATTGGCATTGAGAGAGATTATTGTCATGGGATTTTGTGCCATCTTTCTGTTTAAAGTTTTTGTGCTTTTGGGGCTTGTCTTATTTTACAGTAGAGCCTTCAAAGTTGGACTTTAGTCTATGAAGTTCCTGAGTTGCTGTTTATCCATGAAGTTGTATATCTTTCCTTCATATTTGAATGTAAGTCTAGTCAGGTAAAGAATTCTTGGTGAGTCCAGTTCATTGAGTCTTTTCACAATATCCCACCATTGTTTTTGGGCTTGGAGTGTTTCATCTGAGAAGTCTGCTGTAAATCTTAGGGATGCTCCTTTGTATGTGATTTCCTTCTTTGATCTTGCTGCTTCCAGTATTCTATCTCATCTATAGTTTTTGTCATTCTAATTAGGATGTGTCTTGGAGTATTCTTATTGGGGTTTCTTTCAGGCCCTACAGGCCTCTTGAATCTGGGAGCAAACATTCTTTAGTTCCGGGAACTTCTCAGCAATGATGACTTTGACAGTTTCTTCTTCATCAGGGTTTTCTTCTTGCCTTCTGGGATCCAAATGATCCACATAGTATTCCTTTTGTCTTCATCCCGATTATCTCTTGTCTGTTCGTTAATTGTGAGTCTTTTTTTTCATCTTTTTTCTGTTTTCTAGAGAATCTTTGGACCTCGGCTTGGAGATCACTAATTCTTTAGCACTTGTTACTCTGCTATGGAGGCCTTCCAGTGTGTTTTTCATTTCACTTACCGCATTTTTAATATCTGTCATTTCTGCTTGTATTTTGGTCTGCAATTTACTCATTTCTGCTCTATGTCCTCTTGTATTTAATTGACTGTATTCCATTGCTTCTTTGAGTCCCTTATGCATCCTTAACAATTCCTTCTGAAATTCCTCATCAGAGAGGTTATAGAGCTCATCATTATTGCTTGGCTCATCTGGGCTAGTGACTTCACTCACTGAGCTTAATAGAATTCTGTGTTGCTTTATCATTACAACTATTGTAGGTTGCAAATATATGTTCTTGGGTGGCTAGATAGAATATAGTCAGTAGTTGTCTGGGTTGTTTGTAGAGTTTGGGGGTGGGTGTCAGGGAATGTAGGGACACATGCTTACTGGTACTTCACATAAGATAAATAGTAATTAGTTCACGTGAATGCACTAGCGTCTATGCAGTTTTGAGTTTGGGGATGTAGGTGGGTGGTTCCATGGGCAGTGCAGGGTCACTCAGACCTGGTAGGGGGATAGGAGGCGTTTGCGGGAGCTGGGAGGAAGTGGTCCAGCAGCAGGTCCAGGGCTCTGTGTGCCTTGGCCCCATTGGTGAAAGTTCCGGGCCTCTACCTTGGGGCTGGGTGGTTCTGCAGGTGGTGCAGGGGTCACACACACCTGGTACAGGGATGGGAGTCATTTGCGGGAGCTGGGAGGAAGTGGTCAGCCTTTTAGAATATTTGAATTCAATGTATTTCCTGGGAAAAAAGTTAGTATTGAAGTGATTTCATTGCTTCCATTTGGATATTGCTCAGTAGCAGTATTTGCCAGAAACTTATCAGCCCTCATCACACTCTGTCAGAGAAAGAAGTGGAAGAAGGGAGGGCGAGGGAGACTTGGTGGACCAAGCCTCATTCTTACTTGACCATTGTCTCCCTGAGGTTGGTATGTCTGTAAAAGTTTCCGAGCCATCTGGCTCATTATCCATTTTAGAATTTTGCCAGTGAGCATCATTGAGCTGTTAAGTCTATGGTCCCTGAATTATGTTCTTTTTTTCCTATTAAATAGTTCTGTAAAGCACAAAGCAATCTCTCATCTCTGGCAACTCGGAGCTTCCAGACAGTGGTGGGATTGTGTGTGACACCTTTGTTTGGTTTGACTGTTGGTGAGGGGTATGAGAATGTGGTGTCTTGACTGAATTCAGTTGTTCAGAGAAATGCATGGTCCAAGGCATGTCAGGGCTCAGCTTTGCTTCCTTACCCCTTTCCTGCCATTTGCTAAGTCTCATTCCTTCCTTCTGAGACCCTTGGTTGCTTTTTCTATATCTAGGTTCTAACTAATATAGGAACCTAGTTTATTTTTATTTCTGTTTAGATGAGAGCTTGGACCACATATGGCCATGCTCAGATATCACTTGTGGTGAGGCTTTAGGTGACCACAGTGGGTGGGGCTGGTCTGGTGGGGGGCTTACATGACAGTCTCTTAGGTGTGAAAGAATGATCTTGGATAGGCCAAATGCAAGGCAAGCACCTTCCCAGTTGTACTCTCTCTCCAGCCCTCTAGATCCAACTTCAAGGGTCAGGACCTCAGTATCTTTTTCTTGGGGCTGTCCCTAACAATTAGCAAATCCACAATCAAGTCTGGGTGAAGCCATTTATGGGGTGATCATTCCTTCTCTCAGATGGGAAATGGGCATTGATCTCCATGTGTAGAACCCAACAAAGTCAAGCAAGGTGTTTCTAGAGTATGTCCAGATAGTTCTTGCTTTCCTCACCAATTTCAGGGTCTGGAAATCCAACTATGGCCCCAAATAAAGACCCACCCCTAACTCTCACTGTCACCAACACCTGGAAAAATAGCATTGATTCAGATTGTATCCCCGGCTTTCACATTCTGACACCAGCAACTTGCCAGCACTGTCAGATATAGTAGGCAAAGTTTTAGCTTGTTTTCACTGACTTGGAATGAAAAGCACACAGTCAACTTCCACCTTGTCGAGAGAACAATTTGAAAGCCTCACACTGTTGAGCTGGGTGTGGTGACAAGTCACTTATTTAGTCCTGGAGTGATGTGTTTCTCTGACAATAGGGGAAAAGCATTTCATGGAGATTTACTCTTCAGCTCTCTTCGGAATAGGCATCTCTGGATGTCTGCATAGAACCCCAGGACTTCTGCTGAGTTCAAGACCCTGGGCAAGGGTCTATCTTTCCACCTCCCACCATGAATCAATTGAGGGGTGAGAGATATTAACAGGGAATTGACTTCATCTTTCTTAATCCTTTTCCAGGTCATTGACTGAGCTGTTTTAACATTGGAACATGGCTTTTGTGCACAATTACAAGCAATAGAATGGTATTGTCCAATTATCCCAAATTTTATTCACTAGTTACAAATATTTCTCATTGTCCCAACTGCTTTTCTTGAGCTGGATGGGGAAGGGGCACATTATCCTTAATGAGCTTGAAAATCTTTCTCTGGAAAGTTGCCTTAGGAGATAGCAGAAGATGTGGGGACATAGTTTCGTTTTCCAGAAGCTTAATGTAGAGATGCTGTTGTGTGTCACCCACCCCCCATTAAACATTCCAGCACTTTTGTTTCAGCCGGATAAAAGACATCATTTCTTCCACCTCTGGTGCACTGCACTGGTCTCTGGGGTGCCCAAATTTCTCATGACAGCAAGATTCAGGTCTCAGGGTGACAGTGGGTCATGAGCAGAGTCATTATTGCGAGGATCACTGGTGAAAGCAATCTCTCAGGTTTATGATTCAAACTTTGACAGCTCCTCCTGCTACTATAATCTAAGGAATGTGGGAGCAAGCCGAGCTGCCCGGTCAGCAGAGGCCATCCATGGTGTCTTGCTGCTAATCCCAGTGAAACTTCTGATAAGATGCCTCTGATGACTGATGAGACCCTGGGCAGCAGTTAACTCCAGTCATTTATACTCAGTACTTTGGGACCATTCAATAACCAACCTGTGAAATTATTTTCTGAGTTACCCAGAGTGGAGCAAGGAGCTGAACTATGCCCAGACCTTTGACTAAACCTCTCAGGAGTGACACATGATGGAAAGGGCCCATCTAAGGCTCTGTCAGACACAGAAACAAGACCCTAACTTAACTCCAAGTAGCTTTGTGGGGGATGGCATCTGGCTGGACACCCCCACACTCTATCCTTGGGTCTGTCCAATGAGTGAGCCGCAGAAGAACTCTTGTTGTTTGAGATGCCCCTGAATAAGATGCAGAGAGGGTCCTTCTTTGTCTGCCACATCCTGGCTGTGGATTCACCATCATATGTTTTTGCCTGCCAGTGACCAAAAGCCCTTAAGTGATGCATAATCATGGTTGAAGTTTGCTTGTTTGCAATGCCACAGAGCAATGCACCATTGTTTCAGTAGACCACAACTTTGTCTCTTTCACCATCTGACTAGCTTCTATTTAGGGATGATTTCAATAAGCATCTAAAATAATTATTTTTTGTTCAACATTAAGGCACGATGATTTACATAGTTATTTATAGCTGAGTTCCGGGAATCTAGGGTTCCAATACCAGTCTTACCACCAATATCCCAGGTTCCTTCCCACATTCCAGTCTTCCTCCTTGGCAGTGTATTTTTCAGTTGCTGTTGGTAGTTTAGATCTCATGTTTGCAGTATTTTTTGGCTTCACAGTTTAAACATGTACATATATAGGTGTACCACATATGTATATGTATGTGCCTATACTACTCAGTATCACTACAGTGCTCAAAGCCCTGACCCTACCCCTGTTATCTCCTCTCTGTTATCTGTCTCTACTCTCCACTCACTTTCTTTCCTTATTTGTCCTTTTCATTTCTATAATCAAGGGTCAAGGGTAATATGGGTATCTTCCCTTTTGCAACTATGCATTCCCTACTCCTCTTTAATTATACCACAGATAATTAAAGTCCCCTGATATTCGTCCTTTTTATCTGGCCCACTCCACTTCCATTCTAGAGCAGGAATCAACCTAGGTGCCCAACAAAGATAATTGGATAATGAAAGTATAGTATGTGTACACAGTGGGATACTATACAGCTGAAAGAAAGGATGAAATCTATGTTATTTCTATACAAAATCATTTGGAAAACATTCATATGCATATCTATACTGCTATTAGAAAATTTCCCTGGGAGGGCCTGAGCGATAGCCCAGCGGGTAGGGCGTTTGCCTTGTACGCGGCCGGCCCATGCTGGCCCGGGTTCGATCCCCGGCATCCCATATGGTCCCCTGAGCACCGCCAGGAGTAATTCCTGAGTGCAGAGCTAGGAGTAACCCCTGAGCACCGCCGGGTGTGACCCAAAAAGCAAAAAAAAAAAAAAGAAAAGAAAAATTTCCCCTGGGATAAAACCCCATGTGTGCATCAAGGGTGTTTGCCTCCAGGCCCTGAGCCTGCTTCCCTGCTGGGTGCTGAGCTCCTGCGATGCTGCCCAAAGCTGGCAGAGGTGCAAAGCTGTGAGCTCCATGGCAGTCTGGGAGGCTGAACTTCAGACTAGTTCTTCAGTGGACATATGATTCTTATCTCTGTGTTAGCAAGTGAAAAAAAGAGACAAAAGGCACAAGTTTTTCTTTTCATATTTGACTTACTTTGCTGAAGCTATGACTTTCAAAATGATCTTACAAGTCTGTGGAAAGGAGGACCCAAAGCTTTGAAAGTCCCACAGAGGGATTTTCAGAGTTGCATGCATGGAAGTTGGGCTGGATGGGTGCCACTGGCCCTAAAGAGCCTGAGTCCAGTCCCTGCTCTCCCTCACTGGCGGCTCCTTGGAGATTAGGCACCATTCCAGCTTTGGAAATCTTTCCCAAGTATGAAATCAATATATTTCTACTATCATTTGGGTTAAAGCATAGTTAAGATGCATTTTCTGGAGTCTTTGGTCTTTGAGACTTTATAAAACATTTCCCCCAGGGTGCTGAGGTACGTAGCAGTGGAATTGTCTGCCTTGGTCTCTGCTTTAAGCTCCCATCTGTTCCCAGCCCCATCCAACCAGGGTCTGAATTAAGACCAGCTAATGCTGCCTCAAAGCCTAGCATAGATGGTCTTTGACCACACTCTGGCTGTTGCAACTCAAGTTTCCATGGTTTCAAGTCTGTGCTCAAGGTATGGGTTAGTTGATATGACCCTGCACCTTCTTCCTGGGACGGGGGTGTCGAGAGAATGGCTTCTGGTCCCTTGGTTGCCCAGGTGGGAGACAACCGCCTCTTACCCTTCTCCTCAATAGGCCTCAAGCCTGATACAGTCTTCTGTATGTGACAAGCCACACCATAGAATAAAATGGTAGTGTTGATTTCTGGACATGGAGATATAAATCTTACTGATTTTCTTCCCCAGGCCTTCCTGTGTTCTTTCCCTCCTACCCCTAGTCCCTCAGATTTTCTGGAGTGGAACTGAATGTATTTGAAATTGTATTTCTAAAAGATGCACTTGGGATGTACTGCATGGAGACAAAGAACACCCCAGACATTCCTGCAGGCTGGCTGGCTCTCAGTGACAGCCTCTGCTTCCAGGCAGGCCCTTTGGTCAGATGACAGTTGGTGGTGCTACAAGGTGGGCCTCTGACACAAGTGGAATTCCCCAAGCAGCAGTATCTGAATTCGCTCATCGGGAAGGTGGCAGCATGATGTTCATGGTTCCCCCAACATGCCTATGGACTCTTTCATGTGTAATTTTGGTGGGGGCAGGAAGTGGTCACACAGGCAGTGCTCAGGGATTGCTCCGGGCTCTGTGCTGAGTGATCACTGCTGGCATTGCTCAGGGTACCACATGTGATGCCAGGGATAGACCCACCCCAGCCATATGTAAGGTATGACCATACCCACTGTATGGGTTCTCTGGTCCCCTTATGTCCCTGTTACTGTGGTACTGCTTGGTAGCTTCCTAGTATCGAAAGTTACCTGTGATTCCTTATTCTTCCTCCCTCTGCTTTTGGTCTCCCTCACTCCTATGGGTCATCTCTCACTGTCCTGGTCTTAGTTTTTTTTCTTCTTACTGCCTCTCTCCCCTCCATAACTTCATCTTTAAAGCAAAGTAGAACATAGTGGTGAGAAAAGATTTTCTGGCATTAACTGGAGGCCCTGGTGAGGAGAGTTACAGCTTCAAGTTGCTCTGAAGGGCAACAGCTCTAAGAATGGCTCCAGGAGCTCCTGCTTCCATATTTCCTGACCCTCATTCACTTACCAGATGTGTCACCTCTGATACAGCTTCACTTGACATCATCCTTAAGGTCAGGAGATTATCTGAGAAATGGGTGTCTGAGCCGAGGCCCTCACATTTGGAGTGGATTAACCAACTAAATAGAGGGGATTGGTGGGGAGTCAAACAGGGCCAGTTCGAGTCTGTCTGTACCACTAGGGAGGGCGGGGTTTGACTGGAAGATCTGATGCACGGCTCAGCCAGCAAGAGTCCAACTCTCGGAGAAGATGATGCCTGGGGAACAGAGACAGCAACGGGGACCCAGTGATCCAGGCCCCGGCACCTGCAGTATTTGCCTTATGGGGAGTGATAACCTTCCTTCACTATCTCGGTGATTCAGACAAACATTTCTCAACCGCTTTCTGGCCGTGGCCCACTTCTAGTCTCTTGTTTCCTTCCTGTTGCCCCTTTTCCCTACCAGCTGGCAGCTGGGCCCCTAGTCTCTTGGTCCGTCACACTGCCAGGCCGCTAACGAATTTCATCTTAAACAATCTTCCACAGGGGCTGCTAAGGCCTATCTCCAGGATTGAGCATCAGCCCAAGTGGGGGTTTCCATGGAAATTGGGCCAGCCTGGAGGGCAAGTGTGTGTTTTTCTAGGTCACCATCCTGGTTGGGCCAAGGGTAGTCTTGTCCTCGGAAGGCTGTGGGATTGATGATCCTCTATTTCTCTTTTTAGTTCCGTGTCACTCTTCCACCCCATCTCTGAGTTGGGCAGAGAACTTTTTGATTGGCACGTACATCGGCGCTTCTCACTCACCTCTACTTTCCCAGCAGCACATAAGGCAAGGCACTGAAGGCTGAGAGCAGGTTGGGCTGGCCCTGCCTACCCCTGTTCCCCAATACAACTTCTTTGTGATAAATTCCAATGCATGTGGACCTCAGCTCTAACACCCATTTCTCAGACCATCATCCTCCTATCTTAAAGATAATGTGAAGCCTCTTCCTGCAGTTCTTCCCCTCTCATCCCATTCCACTGGTGAGACTTTACAAGGATTGGTGAGCTTTCTGGCCTGACCACACTCTAAGCTTCTCATACTATAAGTTCTGAGAGTGCCACCTCATTCTATCCACAAAGTGTCCTACTTGCGAAGGATGGAGACTGAAACATAGGAGTTTCTCAACAAATAGTTGTTGAAGAGATAAGAGTCATTTCAGCTTTATTCTTTGGTTCCACGACCTTGGGCATATCACTCACCCTCTCAAATCTTAGTTCCATACCCATTCGCAAAGGACATAATAAGCCCCACTCAGAGCATTGTGGATTTACAGGTTTTGTGTTTCTAAAGCACTCAGCATGGCATCCACACATGTAATAGGTGCTCAGAGGGAAATGGTTGTTTCCTTCATCTTCTTCATATCAGATTATCATGCTGGGCAGTAATTTAAAGGTGTAGAGCAAATCATCTCCCTCTTCTGTCCTCCTCCCTTCTTTATTACCCCCTTCCATTATTGTGGAAGGCACAGAGAGATGGCCTGGGAGGAAGGACTCTGAATTTCCTTGAATGAGACAACCTTGGGTAAAGCAGTGACCCTTCAGGTGCTTCTGCTCTCTCAAAAGGATGATGGGAAGACAGAGAAATTGTCTGTTGTCCCTCCCAGCTCTCTCCCTCTGGGGCTTGGCATAGGCGTCAAAGGAATATGGAGTACAGGCTCAGAAGAGGGAGTGTGTGGGTTTCTCTGTTTTCATAGGAGCTTAGTTTTAGTGGCACAGGTGAAGAATGTTCTAAAGTGCATCATTATGACAATGCTACTTGCTAACAGTACAAGGATTTCCAGTGTTAACTTCAGTAGAGCCTGAGAGCTTTGTATAGACAGTTTCGTTAATTCTCCTGGCATCCCTGAAGTGGGTTGGGCAAACATGATGAGGTCTCTCTTAGATGGTGAGAAACAAAGCTTCAAATGGGTAAGTAGCTTCCCAAGGTCACGGGGAGCCAGCTGCCCTCCAGTCTCCACTCTCTAGCCTTTTGGACCCTCCAGCCCCAGGTTCTGCAGGCGGGCCCCTCCTAAAGGGAGAAGTCTTTGTTCCAAGGGCACTGATATCTCAAGAGTGGCTTCTGGGAGTACAAATTTCTTTCTTCTGAAATGAGAGGAGTGATAAATGTCTCAATTCCTTCTTCTGAAATAAGAAAAGGAAAATGGGAAAAATGGAAGTTCTTGTGAACTTTTCTTCAACTAGCACCCTCGTCCCACTCCTCCTAAATAATCCTGTCCTTGACCAGCCAAGGTTGCATTTCAAGGACCAGGCATCATACTTGTAGGTAGTTGCCACATAATGGGAAGGGTGAGTCTGAGGTCCTGGAAATCTGGTGTGTGTTTCTAGGTCACTTTGCTGTTGACCAGAAGGATTCAATCCTGTTTGGGAGAACTCAGAGGGCATCTGCCTTCAGATCCTTGTTAGCTGTGCTTCCTTCACCCAGCTCTTCTCCTGGGAACCACCATCACCAGCAAGAGGCCTGGAGGGCAAGTGGAAGTTCTGCTTAGTCTGCCTAGCAGTCAATGTCCCTCTATCATTTGTTTTGAATTCACTCTCACAAGCTCTGTGACCCTAGATGGAGTGGCTTTATGAGCCTCAATTTCTTACTGGCAAAAGGTGGATTCTATAAGAGGACAGGTGTAGGAACCAGGAGAGGAAGACATGGGTAGGCCCAGGGTCTGGTTTCTGTATTTTTGGGTAGGACCCTCTGTCTCATTCTGGGACCCACTGCTTCTGGGAACATGGGGTCATACTCCTCAGGGTTCTCCCTGTGGCCATGGTTTCCCAACTTGAAACCTCAGCTCAAGAGAAGAACTTGTTTCTGGATCATGTGTGGCTTCTTGTCCAGCTACCCCAGAGGATACCAGGCCCTGGGAGTATTTCTCTGAAGTCCAGATTTCCATTGATGGTCTGGCTAGCCATGGTGCCTGTTCTCCATGGCACCTGTATTTTTACACTATTTTATGCCTGGGAAAGCACTCTGAGACCACAAGATGAAAGGCCCAATTCAAAGACTTCTTTTTGATTATTATTCTAGTCAACATGTTCCAGGGACAGGGGGAGAGGGAGAAAATAGCTTGAGATCACAGTGGAGTAAATTTGATAAAGAGTAGAGGGTAAGCAAGCCACAGAAATGGACCAAGAACAGACAGTCTTGTTACCCTGCTAATGGAAGCACTCAGACACTAGGGTGTGTGTGTGTGTGTGTGTGTGTGTGTGTGTGTGTGTGTGTGTGTGTGTGTGTGTGTGTGTGTTTGAGAGAGAGAATGCATATGCAGGTATGGTCAGACCACCTGGAAAGTAATGCCCTCTCTGTGGCTTTGTGTCTACAAATTTGTGCCCACAAATTAGTACAAGTACCACAGTCTTTCTCAGCAGCTGAAAGCCAGTGAGTCCACTCTAACAGCTGGACTTATTGTCCAGCTTCCTCGACAAGAGGAAACATTCCAGTGCTTGCAGTGCACTGAGGTCACGTCTAAATAGTGGCCAATGTAGAGACTTAGGGAGAAAATTCTGAAAGACGCAACATTAAATGTGGCGTTGCCTCCACTGCCCGGTTTTGTCTGTGAATGAGAAGTCTCTGGGGGTCTACATGGTGTGCCATCCTCACCATGCAAGGGACCCTTGGGACCTAGGCCCCTGACTTGGCTCTCACCCTGATTCTGACCAGTATGTTGCAGGTGAATCTGAACAAAAGCCTCATGCTAATTATTCGTAAATTTGTGATCCAAGAATTGTGAGTAAAATTGTCCTACTCTGTTCTCAGCACCAACAAGGTATCTTTTTTTTTTATTTTTATTATACCACAGTGAAACATACAATTACAAAGGTATTCATAATTGGTTCTTGGTAATACAGTATACCAGCACCCATCCCTCCACCAGTGCCCCATTTCCACCACCAATGTACCCCACCCCCTCCTGCCCACCCCCATGCTGCCTTAATAGCAGGTACCCCAGTTTCCTCTCTTTCTGTCTCTCTCTCTCTCTCTGTCTCTGCATCTCTCTCCCTCTTATTTTACACATTGTGGCTAGCCCTGCAGGTATTTAGAGTTTATCACTTGTCTCTTTGTGTATATTCAATGGTGAGTTTTAATCTGCTATTACCATTTCCCACATTTAGTAAAACACTGATATCTATTTATGTCCTATTAATGAATGCAGTCATTCTATATCTGTCCTTTTCCTTCTGACTAATTTCACTCAGCATGATAGTCTCCATGTCCATCCATTTGCAGGTACATTTCATAATTTCATCTTTTCTGACAGCTGCATAGTATTCCATAGTGTAGATGAACCACAGTTTCTTTAGCCAGTCCTCTGTTCTCGGGCATTTAGGTTGTTTCCAGATTCTAGCTATTGTGAATAGCGCAGAGATGAATAAAGAAGTACAGATAGTGTTTCTGCTATGTTTTTCGGTCTCTCGGTATATTCCCAGGAGTGCTATTGCTGGATCAAATGGGAGCTCAATATCTAGTTTTCGGAGGAATGCCCATATTGTTTTCCAAAAGGGCTGGACCAGTCGGCACTCCCACCAACAAGGTATCTTGACACTGCTCCATAAGTGACCTGAGCATCACCACTGGGTAGTATAGCGGGAAGCCCTGGGGTTAGCAAGCAGGAGGGCCATATTCTGGTTTTGCCTTGGTTCACTCTGAATCCATGGATCTCCTGGGAGGAAACGCGGCACCATAGGAACACGGAGGGGGAGGGTTAGGCATTTAAGCAAGGGTAAGAGTTAGCGAGCAGAGTGAGGAGGATGTGTCAGAGAGAGACTGCCTTGAGCCAATGACTGGAGGCTCAGGTGCAAAGGAGAGCCCCTGCATGAAAGGAGGCCGAGTGCTTTCCTTTTCCTGGAGACCGGGGCATCCCCTGACAGGCATCGGACCCATGCTCTCTGCGGGGGAGGTCCAGGCTGTTCTTGTTCCTGGGTGGCAGAGGTGGTGCACCCCTAATGAACTCAGGAGAGGAGCAGGTGGTCTCAGGTGGGGAAAGGCAATGCCCAGGTGTTGAGCAATAGTCTATCATTCAACAGACTTTTAGAAAAGCATTTTTTAGGAGAAAAAAATCAATATTTTGCTTCAGAACTTGAGATCCCAAGATAGAGAATTGGGGAGAAAGAGAGTGAGAGAGAGAGAGAGAGAGAGAGAGAGAGAGAGAGAAGATACCCTCTTCTCAGCAGGGTGTCAGCGAAGCTCTGAAAACTGTAAAGGGGAACAGGGCTGTTAAGTTGCTTTTGGGCTCCACCCACCCGACGTGAAGTGCTTTGGTATGAATGGGCCAGCCAGAAGGAGGCTTGAGGACTCTGTGGACCTGGCAAGGACCCAGTTCACTCTTGTATCCTGGTGCCGTGTGGAGGGTGGCAGGTGGGCCCAGGATAAAGGCTGCATCTATGAGCACCCTCCCCGCTGCCCTGAAAAGCACACCCTGGTTTTTCAGATTCAATGAAGTAAGTGTCTGCTCTGACTCCAATCATTAGGTAAATGCTTTCCTGGCTGAGCCGATATAGGCTGGACCCTGTGACTCTGAAGCTGTTTCCCAGGGACTGACAACCCAGCCCAGGAGACCTGTCCTGGCCACTGACCGTTGCTCCCGCTCACCCCACCACTTGACAACTGTGTAACTATTGATTTGGCCACAGTAAGTTTTACTTTGTGTGGCACAAAATCATTAGGGAAGAATGCATTATTAAGTGTGTTTGCAGAGAAGGGATGTGTGGGAGGCTTGTAGCTGTTTCTGAAGGCTTTGTGGTTGGAGGGGGGAAGAAAGTTACGTGTGTTTGAGGCAAGGCATGAGCTGTTCCAAGGAGTGCACAGACTAGGAGCATTGATGTGATTTGTTGATGTGGGTTTGGAATCTGGGCTCCCTGGATTTTAAAAATGAGTGCTGGCAGACCACCAGCACACAGCCATGGAACTTCCTTCCTTACAGATTCAGGGCTCATTCATCTGCTCACTGTATTATGAACCTCAGCTCAGGAATAAAGTACAACATGTCAGTTACAGACTGGGGAGACCTGAGCCAACTGGCTGAAGCGAGGGGAGTTGGTGGAGGGCAGTTGGCAGGGTCACAGATGAATAAGTGAACAAGAGAGAAGCAGCTGGTCAGCCGCACTTGGGATCTCTGGACACAGTAGCTGAGATCACTGCAAAGAGAAGAGGAATTCCTGATTCCTGTTCATGTTGGATTCTGAAGTAGAGAGAGGAGCGTATATCATCAAGAGTGGCATGTCTGAGCACTAAGGGGTCACGTGAGCTCAACTCAGAGTTTAGATGGCATGTCACCAAGTATTTATTTTTTG
Organism: Cryptotis parvus; assembly: GCA_021461705.1. Taxonomy (NCBI): domain Eukaryota; kingdom Metazoa; phylum Chordata; class Mammalia; order Eulipotyphla; family Soricidae; genus Cryptotis; species Cryptotis parvus. The sequence continues at coordinate 327,308 of JAJIBD010001155.1, read as the reverse complement.
CATAAGTTAAGTTTGAGTTATAGGCAATGAAGTAGAGATTTTAAGCTGGCAGTTAGATCTGTAAGCTACTATTCAGGGGGAAAGATTGTGCCTGGGGAAACAAATTTAGTAGCATTAGTATAGACTTGGTATTTAAAGCTACTAGATGAGATCACATTGGGAATGAATTTTGATGGAGAGGAGAAAAGAACACCAAGCATCTCCACTCTTATCAACTGTTAAATAATAAGATAAAGGTCCCCCAAGGGTTTAAGAATGAGGGAGAATGAGAGAGAGAGAGAGAGAGAGAGAGAGGACAGAGAGAGAGAGAGAGGGTGGAAGGGAGACAATTTTTCATGTCAGACATGGAGAAATGCAATGACTCCATCTTCTAAGTGTGCTGGGTCTTTGACAAGAGAAATCCAGAGTATGGCAGCCTTAGGACGAGGGTTATCTAGGGCCTGAGTGAGTTCCAGCAGAGCATCAGCACTTTGACGAGCAAGTGCATGGTTAGAACAAGTCCCTTTATCCCCTTGCTTGGGAGTGTGCAGTGAGGTCCAACAGTGCAGGGAAGCCAGTTCCCTTCTACCTCTGAAGCTGGCGGGGAATGGATGAAGACTCAGGAATCCGATACAGTTTTAAAAGGCTTTACTTATCACAGGTTCAGGCATACAAATCAGCAATAGGAAAAAGCCTGTGCTTAGGATTCCGGCTAGAATCCCCAGACACATGTAGACCAAGATGGCGGCCACCACGTGTAAAAGCCCTGTAAAGAGGAGACAAAGACAAGACTCCCAAGAAGAGTGCAAGCCCCAAAAGAGAGCCAGAGAGCCAGAGAGAGAGAGAGAGAGAGAGAGAGAGAGAGAGAGAGAGAGAGAGAGAGAGAGAGAGAGAGAGAGAGAGAGAGAGAGAGAGAGAGAGAGAGAGAGAGAGGGGGGAGGAGAGGAAGCAGCCTAGTTTTATACCCCCTGCAACTCAGACCTCCCACTATTATGGGAAGCAGGGAGGGTCAAATGCCCTCAGGTAATTTCTCCCAGCAACTCACCTAGGCCCTTTTAGATGCTAATGTTTTGAGCCAAGATCTGCCTGGAAAAAGCCTTTATAGGGTAGAGAAGGGGATTTTGAGATGGCAAGCCTCTGTACCAAAGACTATACTAATGCCAGTTAAATATTTCTCCAAGCCTTCACAAGAGTCTCGTCTACTTCATGGTAGTTTTGTATTTTAGCTACCTTTGAGTTATCAGGGAGCCATGCTTGCTTGGAGGCAAACAGCAATCTCTCTGGTCTAATTACTTAGAGATCCAACGTGGCCAGGCAAATATGCCGGTAAGATCTAGCTAGTCTCACGATGATTGTGGTAGCATGAGAGAATATTTATACCACCAAGTACAGAATACATGGTCAGATAAACTGCCACATTTAAACTACCCCCTATCTACGAAGTGATCTGCAGGAAGCAATCCAGGGCAGATGCACAGGCTTTTAGGCTTTTAGGTGTCCTGTAACAGTCCAGCAGAGGTTGGTGTCCTGGGGCCCTTGAAATACATAGTCACTAATCATTGTCAGCTGTTCAAATTGTGGTAAAGAAATACACCATTCAGCTGTGATCTCCCTGGCAATCACCACTAGAGATTGAAGAATGTACAGCCTGGAAAACAGGGAGGGTCTAGTCTAGAAAAGTAAATCTGCTTCCAGGGCAGATCCAAAGAATCACAGTAACTTTATGACTCTATGTACCAAGATGTGCCAAGACCACAGAGCGGAAGGAGAACCAGAAAGGCAGTGTTGCTGAGAGGTCTAGTAAGAGAAGCACATGGGGGGTCAAAGGGACTTTGTCTGGGGTTACAGAGACAAACCTGATGGACTGTGAGTAAGGGGGATATGGGAGAAGGAAAGAAGTGTCCCGAGCAGAGACCTGGATTAAAGCAATAAAGGGAAATGGAGTGGCAAGCAGTGATGGAAGAGAGTGAGAAGCTTTCTCTTCTTTCTCTTGGTGAGCGTTTGCTGTGGATGAGGCCGACTTGGCAAGGGCAGGAGAAGGGGCTGATGCAATAACAGATTCCTCAAGGCAGAATGAGATCAGAGCCTCTATGCTGGAGTGTGGATGCAGAGGGGATACGAGTGCTGGTACCTGCCAGGGAGACAAGAGCTGATCTGGCCTCTGTGAAATAAAAGCACAAGGTAAAAAGCTGAGGATGTGCAGCAAAGGGGAAGGGGCTTGAGGAGGAAGAGAAAGTGGAGTGCAGTAGAGCTGGGGAGCAGGCGAGTGGGGAGGTCAAGGGGAGAGGGGACCACCTTGAGGTCTATGACTAGGAATTTCGAGGAGATGCCTCAGCTCATAAGTGTTTACTCCCCTCCCCCATACTCTTCTCCATCACCACAGTCAGCTGCTCAGGGCGAGGAGGAAAGAGATGAAGGATTTGTGGGTGTTGGCCTGGGAATGAGTGATTATAGAGGGGGCTTGGAACTTAGCTGAAGGGGGTGATATAGAAGAAGGGAAGGGTCAGGGGCTGGGAGCTTCACTGCCCAGACACCCTGCAGGTGGGCTGAAAAGCTTGGACATCATGGGGGACATTGGAGCAGTCACAGTGTCCAGGGGCCTGCATGTGTCTTGGCTTTTCTCTCCTGAGTGCTGTGCAGCAGCGTCTGGGCTGTGCTGGCAACCTTCACTGAATACTGGGTACCTGGAACTCTTGCTCCTTTCTTCTTGTCTTCCTTTATCCCCCTCCCCAAGCCCTCCACAAGCCCTAAGGGCCCCCTACTGGAGCCTTCGGGCCTGAATTCACATAGTTACTCCCAAATGCTGGTGTCTGGCAAGACCCAGATTACTCTGTGTACTCAAGTCTTCAGCAGGAAGCACAAAAACCAGCTTTTCTTCTGTCTGAGGGTCACTTCTCATGCCCTCATTTTTCTCCCACTGTGGGTAGAGGAGAGGGGGAGCAATAGGAAGTGAAGAAGGGAAAAAGAGTCTCCCCTTGCCTGTTTTAAATGCAAAAGGACTCTCTTTTCAAAGGCTAAATCTGACTAAATCTGCACAAAGTCACTCTAGGCTTGGTTTTTAACTATAGCCAACAGCTCCCTTCACAATGGATGGGAGAAAGAAACACCCTTTCTCTATGTTCAGGCAAGGAGGTCTGTCCCTTCTGTGGACTGCTCCCCGCACCCCACACCTTCTCTAGAGATAGGCTAGTCTGTATGTAGAAATCCCAAGGTCCTGGAAGGGCAGGATGGAAATTTATGTTTTCTCTCCAGGATCAATGTTGACCATGCACTGTAGTTTATTGGTTTTGGCGTGTAAAATGCTGTGATGTTTAGGTGTGTAGGGGTGAGCCCAGTGATGCCTGGACTGTGACTCAGCCCTTGAACCTTTCATTTTAGAGGATTTCATATACTTTTTATCCCTGAGTATCTGACTTGGCTCCCATCCATGTTGAAATCCACTACCATTCGCTGCCCACTCACACTCCTAAGTGCCTCCCGAAGCCTGCACACCTACCAGGGGCTGTACAGCCAGGAGGAAGTAAATACTGTTCCCCAACACATGGTGAAGGAAAATGGCATCATTTGGAAACAAGGACATATCTTCCGGGCCTGATCTTCCAGTTGTTCCAGAATTACTTACAGGGGCCAGAGCGATAGTTCAGTGAATAGAGCAGTTATTTTGCATGCAGCCAAGCCAGGTTCGATCCCTAGTGTCCTGTATGGCCTCCTAAGAAGGAGTGGTCCCTGAGCACAGAGACAGGAGTAAACCTGGAGCTTTGCTAGGTGTGGCCAAAAAAATAACAATAGCAACAATTAAACAGTTACTTATGATTTGCAAGTAGCAGCTCTGCCCTGGTGTGTGAGTCTCTGGATCAGCATACCTGAGCTGGGATTGGAAAAACTGCTGCAGGGTGGGTCAGTGACGAACCAGGCTGTGATCAGGTCTTCTGCTGGGTGGAGTTCTGACAAGAGACGAGACTGGATGTGGAAAATGGCGTTCCTCATGGTGTGGGGGTTCCTCTGGCTTCTTGCAAGGCTCTGCTGGGGTGGCAGGCCAGGACTAGAACCCACCATCCCTCCCGGGCACCTCGTGATCAGCTGTGCACAGGGAGAGCAAGTAGCAGTTCTGCCCCATGTGTGTGAGTTAGGGTTAGGGTTCCCTGTGCCCAAACATCTCTGAATGCAGCAGTTATGTATATCTAGGTCGAGAAGTCAACATGATGAACGACCTAAAACCTGAGCTGTGCAAGAGGAAAAGAGTGGCATGGAATGCCTTCAAAAGCATCGAAGAAATAGCTAAAAGGACAAAGAACCTCCGGCTCCAGGCACATCTCTTCCCATTCTCCCTGCATTAACATACACCTCAGAGACCTGGGCCCTACGAAAGTGGGATGAGAACGCTATTCAGGTCTCCCAAAGAGTAATCTAAAGAGCTATGCTTGGAATATCATGCCTCACTCAAGTGAGAGAAGGAATCGGTGTTCCGACCTCTGTCACTGTTCCAGAGTCAGGGACGCTGTCTCATTTGCTAAGGCATCGAAAATCAGATGGGCTGGACATGTAATGCGATTTGGAGATGACCGCTGGACTAGAGCTGTTACCGATTGGATCCCACGGGATGTCAAAAGATCACATGGCCGCCCACCCACAAGATGGTCAGACTTCCTTGTCAAGACCCTGAAGAGGTTTGAGGCTCTTTATATTCCTGAAGCAACCAGATGCCATTGGGCTACACTGGCACATGATAGGGTCAAATGGAAATGTTACTGGTGCCTGCTCAAGGAAATCGATGAACAACAGGATGTCTAGTGATCTAGTGATCTAGTGACTCTCAAGGTTATTGGAAGATGTCAACATGTATTAAAAGCACTTAGCACAGTCCCTGGTTCATACCTGCACGTTTATTGCCTGCAAGGTTGTTGGAAGAAACAAACATGATCGTACCCTTAAAGCTCAGCATAGTACCTAGTATGTCCAAGCTAATACATATTTCTAAGCTTTGGAAGTCTGATAAACCCAAGCCTGTCCCTAAGCAGTTAGACGTGATGTAAGGCCACCTGGCTCAGCCATGTCACCCGTCCTCAAACAGCATCAACGTCAGGGTAAAATAAGATGGATTAATTTGATGAAACCGACTGGCATCACTTTTTAGCCTCTTTGCTCATTTCTTCCAAGTCATTTTGGAGAAATGCAACCAGAAAGACGTGAATGGGCACCAATCAATTCTATTCTGGATTTCTCATCAGGCACCGGAGGAAAATCTTGAAGGATTTTCTAGGGACCCAGGAGGCAACACTTTTACCTCCAGCCTTTGGAAGGTCGAAATAAGGAAGTTTTGGGGTGTGTGGGCCTGTGGTCAACTTTATCCGTGAGAAGCTTACACAACAAAAGGCTACCCTAGCCACCAGCACTTCTGCCTGATCATATGTGAAGAGGAATTGGTACCAAAGAGGGTTTGGAGACGGGAGAAAATAGACCTTCAGTATGTTGTAGAAGAATCTAGAAAAATGCTCTTGCCTTTGGTCTCTTATCTTCCTTCCCTACTTCCCTTTCACCAAGTCATTCTGGGGGGCTTTAAGGAGCAGAGGAACCTATTTAAGGGAGAGTATGATTTTCTGAGGGAACTGAGGGGATCCTGGGCTCAGTTCCTGGTTTTCTTCTTTAACCCTCTGTGCTTCCGTGCTGGGACCTGTGCATAGAGGTGATAATGCTTATCTCTGAGTCTCTGCGGCTACCATATTCGATGGGGTGAGCTCCGAGTCCAGCATGATGCTGGGCTACAGAAGAAATTCCCTGTCTTCCCTCAGGGAAGACAGGAAGACACATCTACGTCTAGCTGCTAAACAAAACAGATTCTCCAACCATGATGCCTTTTTTTTTTAACAGAAAAGGCTTTGCTTGCCATAAAACATTAGCAAATAGTGATTGAGTCGGGAATTTTCTGGGAGGTACTACGTAAGAGCATACAGCCTCAAATGTGTTCATTTGATTTGTAGATACATAGTAATTACTTTCACCACACAAAATCCACTTGAGGTACTATTAAGCCGAGAAATAATGCTGCCTTTGCTCCTTTCCTTGCAGGCCCTTTTCTCTCATGAAAGTCAGAAACATTAATCTTTGTGGTTCCCTGAACTCCTGGTTATGGGGGAAACCGTCATCTTATTCGCCCTCCACCCAACCCTCACTTCTGAAAATAACATAATTGTCAAAAAACTAATGACTTCTGAGAGCAATTTCAATTCTTTCATTGATAAGACATTAACCCAAGCAAACAATGGGATAGGAAGTTGCAAATCTGTACATAAAGGGAAATAGAGCATTATTGGATGAGATAGATTGAAGTACTCTGTAGATTCACACAAGTTCTTTGGCACAGAAAAGATCAGATAGAGTGACTCACTGTTGGGCAGCCGGGCTTCTAACTCCTCTCTTACTGATTTTCAGTCTGAATTTTAAGTCTGACTTCTTAGACCTGGCCCCTGGTTTGCATATATGCTTTGAGGTCTTGATGGCCAATTCAGTCTCCTTTCCCCTAACCTCCCAATGGAAATCTTGCCAGCCCATTCATGAACTTTCTTTGACAAGCAAAATTAGGGGACAGCTCCAAGACATGTCCTAAAAACAAGCTTTGTTTTTATGTGCAGGTCACAGCTCTGTGGAATCCCCGACGAACACACCTTTCCTGCCTCCTCATGCTTTTACATGGAATCTGACCTGGGTAATGAAAGATTCCTTCCCTTTCCTGTCTCATCGCAGCCGATATGGTAAGTGTGTTTTGAATAGTTCTTTGTGCTCCCTGGCTCTCTGGGAATTCTGCCTCCTGTGCACACAGGAAGTGTGCTGTGGCCCATCCCTTCCATCCATCCCAAACCCAACACACTCTCCCCAGAATTGGTCTCTCTATGGAGAGCTAAATTTTGTGTGTCCTTGGGAAGCTTGGGTATTTGTTGCTGCCCTTCCCTCAACCATTAGACAATATGGCATCTGTGGTATTCCCCAACCCCTTGTTAGCAGCAATACTTATTTGCATTTGACTCTGGGTTTTGAGACTAATGGTTCTTATCCCTGAGTGTTCCTAATAACGGGATCATTTGACAGAGGATCATGATGACAGTTGCAGGTCTTCCCTCCTGTGACTCCCCTAACCTTTGGGTCTTTTCTCAAGTGATTCCCTTACTATTGGGTAGCTCCTCAAAAGATTCCAAAGTGTGTTCTTACAATTTTATGTCAGCTCATTTGAGTTGGCTACAACCTTGAAGGTTGAGAGGTCAGGCAGTGTCCTCTATACGGAGAGGAAAACCAAGTTTATTTTGATCTTACTGACCCTAGATTCTCTAAGGACAAAAGCAAAATTCCTCCCTGAAGCTCACTTTTCCCTATGACTCCCTCTTTGGCTACCCTTTCTTGTGCTTGGCGATTGTGTTACTTGGAAAAGGAGGCCTTCTTCTCTGTTTCATCCTATAGCTTTAGGCCTTGTGCCTTGGCAGAAGACAGAGCAGGTTTGGGGCAAGTTAATGTATTTGAAAATGAACATTTGCCTTCTCTGAACTTCTCTAGGGAAAACCCATCAGGGTGGCCACAGAGGCGTGTTTTCTTCCCTTTTGATCCCCTCACAGAGAGAGGTCCCTAAAAGCCTTCTGCATAATGAATGAAGAGGGCCTCTAGGGACAGCTCCTCTCCTCAGCCTGATTCAGTAAAGCATATATGAACCCCACATTGCACTATTCTAAATTCTCTTCTGGGCTTAGTTACTGATTCCTGCTGCCCAGTCTCTGCCTCTGGGCCCAGGCTTTAATTTATTTAATTTATTTTTAATCTAATATATTTTTTCTGGGTCCACCTAGTGATGCTCGGGGTTACTCCTAGCTCTGAACTCAGGAATTACTCCTGGCAGTGCTCAGGGAACCCTATTGGAAGCCGGGATTGAACCCTGGCCAGCCACGTGCAAGGCAAACACCCTTCCTGCTGTACTATTGCTCTGACCTTGGGCCCAGGCTTTTAGAAAAACACCAAGCCCAAATCTTCCACTGTCTGCAGTGCCCATCTGTGTGCACTAAGCCTGGGCTCATAAGCATGGCACTTTTCTTTCAAACTTCCAAAAGTAAATGCATCAAAACCCCTCCAGCACCTTAGGCTTTCCCTTTGCCGGCATGCTTCTAACAGCTTCTCGGCCTCCATAGTGGGAGAGAGAGATCAGCACTTGTCAAGAGATCCCAGATAAGGAACTCTTCTTGATTTCATTGAAGCCCGACATTGAGTGCCATCTTCTGATAAGGATAAGCGTCTATAAATAATTGAATTCCTTTGTGTCCTTACTGCTTTGGAACTAGGCTTCTGATACAACTGGTCTTTGGGTTACATTTTTAATTTGTTCAAAGTCAGACTCTTCACAGAAACTTTTACAAATGTAGAACGTGCCCTAGTTGGGGTAGGAGTGGGGGGCCTCTATCCTGCCTAACACACCAACATTGTGTTCTCTGTGGAGCTTTCAGAAAGATGCAGTGGGGAAAGGAAAGGGAACAACAAACACTTGTGTTTTAGAAGCTTCTTCTAGCAGACACCTGGCCCTGACTGCCTATCCCAAGGCCTCTGCTGTTCCGCATGAATAATGGGGGAATGTATGACCTACCTCTTTGGGGCAAAAAGTGGAGCTGCAAGATTCCTTGCATACCCTCTTTGTTGCTGACTCCTCAGGATTCCCTTTCTGGAAGGAGGAGAGAATCCAAAGCTTTGGCTTGACATTGGCCAATGGCTCCACGGGGTTGCTCTCTTATAGCACTATGGTCGCTGTTGACTCTCAGACTGGGAAGAGCTGTAGTACTTGACTCCTTGGTAGAATGTTATGGAAATTTCAGGGTCTTTCATTTGTCTGAGACTCAAAGGGATTCATCTACCCCATATGCCTAGTGTGGGATTAGGCACAGGGGGTGATACAAACACAAAGATGCGTGAGTCACACTGTTGCCCTCTCCAAGCATGTACCAGAGAAAGAATTCTGTAGATGACTACACTTGCCACCCCGAAGAGTGCTGTGGGATGCTGTGGAGTAGAGACTGAGGGCTTATCTGAGATCTGTGAGGACAAAAGGAAGGCTGAGTCAAGGTTGAGACTCGAATCCTCTTAAGATTATCATGGCCCTCAGCCCACATGTCTCTATGAACTGAAGAGAGGCCGACAGACTTATGGGTGATAAATCCTTACCTTTCAACTGCTGTGAAAGACATTTTCAGAAATGTTAACAACTTCATTAATTTTAAGACCTCAAACTTGGGCAGGGGAATTTGACTGGAAAATTGCCGCCTGAAGGGATATTGTTCTTCAGAGGGTGAGAAGTAACCAAGTCTCAGAGAGTCCCTGTAGACACTGAGAGGGGCTGTTGTATTCCCTCACATCTAGGGAGGGGTTGGGAGCTGGGAAGAGAGGTGGCCCCAGCCTGATGTGACAAGCAAGAGGCCCAGCTCTCTCAGAAAAGGCGTCTGCACCAGAAGTAAGGGTGTCTCGCCTCTGACGGGTGTTTTATGAGAAGAGACGAGGTGGAGAGAGGCTAATAAGATTTACTCACCCCAGCCTGTAATTATCTGCTTGAAGAAAAAGTTTGACCTACCTTTGTGAAGGCTTCGCATATTTCTTCCAATTTACATGGAGCCTTTTGTATTGTGTAAGATATATTCTCTTCAGGGGCATTTGGTATCAGATTCCAGCACTTTCTGGCCTCTTTTCTTGAAAGGTAGGGAGAATGCTAATTCCATGACTGAGCTCACATCCCTCAGAGGCACTGAGGAAGCATAAACAAAGACTCCTGCCCCCTTTTTTGTCGTTTGACACCTTGAAGCTTATTTCCACCCTAGGCTAAAGGGTCCTGTTTCTTCTTAGCTTTCAGATAAACATAGGTTCCACCCAACAGCTCTAGGTACTAGGCAATAGTGGCTACAGTTGGGTTTGATTACCTTGAGCTCTAGAGCTACCCAGGTATGTGGCCTTCTGCCCAACTGGAGTTTGTGTGGAAAGAGTCAGATCAATGTTTAAAACCTAAAAATCGGGGTCTGGAGAGAAAAGACAGTCAGGGAGTCGCTTGCCTTCCTATAGTCAACCTGGGTTCAATCCTTGGTACCACATATAGTCTCTTGCGCAATTCCAGTGATCCCTGAGCACAGAGCCAGAATTAAGCCCTGAGCACAGATGGGTGTGGTTCCAAAACAAAACAGAAAAAAACAAACCCCCTTTAAAATCAAAGATTCTTCCAGAGAGGAGAAGGCAAAGAAGAATTTTATTTATTTAAGAGACAAGTTTGAAACTTTACAAAACCCTTTCTTTTGCATCGCTCTCCTTCTTATTTTTATTATGGAGTTGCGATGGGTGAAATTTTTTTTATATTCCAGGTTTAGGATCATGAGAATTGAAGACCAAGAAATTTTATTAAATGTTTTCCTATTGGGAATAAGTGAGCAATTAGAAAAAGACTGATGAGCATTTTCTGACTCCAAACTGAGTCACCAAATGAGAACGGGGTGGAGAGATGAGTCCTCATTCTATGAGAAGACTCATTTTCTGCACAATCTGATGCTTGGACGGAATGACCAGTTTGTCAGCCAGGAGTGGGGGACTTTGTGGGACCTAGAGTGACATCCTTAGATAGAAACTACCCTACGGCCTGACCATTCATCTCCTCTTTGGATCAGGCAGGTTTGGCCCCGCCCTGTGCACCACGGGCCATCTTGTCTCTGATCTTTACATCCCCACCCTGGACTATGGTTCCTGATATGGGTATTGTATCCCCTAAAATATCTTTAAATTCTAACTCCTAGCAACTTGTTTCCTGGCTGCAGATCTTAACAGATATGATCAAGGTAATATGAGTCTATCCTGGATCACACCAAGCCCTAGTCAATAGAATTCGGTCTTTATCAGAAGAGAGACACTCACACAGGATGAACACCATGTCTCCCTGAAGGCCCGGATTAAAGGAAGGCATATGGGCATGTAAAGATTGTGGACCCCTCCAGAAACAGCGAGAGAGGCATGGGACTGAATTTTCCTCAAAGCAATCAAGGGGACTATGGCCAGGAAGCTGCCTGACTGATGGACTTCCGGCCACCAGAATCATGAGGCAATAACTGCTGTTGGTTTAAGCACCCAGGGCTATGGTCCTCTGCAATGGTAGCCCTAGAAAACTGATAAAAAAACCTTCAGGCCTCCAGACCTCTAGTATTCAGAACAGACTCCTTGAAAAGAACGATTCCTCCCCACATACCAGCATCCAGGCATAACAACGCTGTTGTTGGACTTTAAATAAAAGTTCTATTAAAGCTGCGTCTGCTTCCAAATCCACGGGGACCCATCCAATTTAGGGTCTGGTGCTTTTGGAGAGAAAGAAAAAATTAGACTTTTTAATTACTTTCTCGGTTGCCACACTGCCATCGCCAGGCCTGTTAATGTATCAATTTCTTTGATTGAAAAAACGAAGTAAATTAAATCTCTCTCTTTAACAAAAAGGAGGGGGCAACTTACCAGAGAATCAAGAATGGAAACCAGAAAGTTCCTGCAACCTCCCCAGGGTTGCTGCTGATTTCTGGCAAGAAAACTCTTTGATCACATTGCTGAAATTGCATATTTAATGAGGCTGATGTGATCCACTGCTCTACTCCCAAGAGTCTGTTCTTGGTGAAATGTGACCCCAGCTCCCTTGTGGACCATTGTCAGTACTGAAAGCTTTCTTACAACACTTTGGTAGACCAAGCCTGACTGCCCTGCCCGTTCTTTTCACTGCTCTGCTCCGCTGAGTCGGGAACCCAGGTCTTCCCTAGTTCATGTCTCTGGGGGCTATCTACAAGGACTCTGGCTGCTTTACCACAAAGGAGAGTCTCAGAGGAGAATGTCATACTCCGTCCCCCAGGACTAAGAACAGGAAATGTTCACAGAGCATCACTGCACCTTCTCTCAGTGATGTCTGTTCATGAGCATCACTGCCCTGCTGGCAGCTAAGGAACCCAGCCCTTGGAAAGGAAACCAAATGCAGTGATAGCATATGTTTGATAAAAGATTAACTTTAAAATGCTCCCTTGATCTTTCCTTTAAAACCAAGACACACAGTGCTACTCAATACATCCCAAACAATTTATCTCTGTCAGTGGGAGATTGAATCAAAAGGAGAAAGGATACAGTAAGATTAAAAGATAATAAGAGAATGATTGGCCAACTGACACCAAGACCAGAAAAGAAGTCCAAAGAGACCCATTTAAAACTCTTGTCACAGGAAGAGAAGGGAAGGAAGAAGGAGGATGACGGTTGAGGGATAGAGACAGAAAGATCAAGACAGACCCTGTGGGAAGATTCTGGATCTCTCAGGGATGCTCGTCTCATGTCCATGTGCCCTTTCCTGTGAATCTGGCCTCAGTTCATTTCTGAAAAGGAAGGTGGCTCCCTACAGCCAGTTCCTTTTTGAGGGCTACTTCTTTATCCTGTTCTGCCATTGCCCCGAGAGAGAGAGAGAGAGAGAGAGAGAGAGAGAGAGTATATGTGTGTGTGTGTGTGTCTGAGATGTCATCGAGAATCAAGGGTGGGCATCAATATTCTTTGAAAACTGGTTGTATATCTGGACCTGCATGAGCCATGTCAGTAAGGAAGACATGGAAGATATTCAAGGAGCTCCTCGAAGGAGGGAAATTACCTGCCCAGTAACCAGAGCAGTACCAGAGACTTGCTTAAAATCTCTGAAATACAGGAGAACAATTTTGTAAAGGGCTCAAAATGGGGAATTTCTAGATATAGGACAGATGGGCTAGCCTTGGTCCCCAGGGATCACCAAAGCAGTGAAAGAGCAGGCCAGGGGTAATGTTCTAGACTAGGTCAAGCTAGGTGAGCAAGGGCAGAGAAACAATGAGGAAGCTAGAGAAAGAGTTGCATTAGCAACTAAGCTCCATTAACCCCAGATACGTACTTGATCCCCCATGTGGCACATAGGTTGGAGAAGGAAGGGCTGACGGGAAAGGAAGAGAGATTCTGGCTATCTAGTGAGCACAATACCATGTTCATCCAGTAGACTGCAGCATGAGTAACTGTTTGAAACCCTGTTCATGTCATAGGGATGAGCAAAGATAATTATCACCAAACCCTTTAGAGGGAGAGGGGGTGGTGGTAGGATGTTGATTAACGTCATCTTTGTGTTCCTTTAGATCTTCTGGTGAAGGAGTCCATCCAAGAGTAAATTTAGGTCTCGCTAGTTTATGTCCTATGGTTGAGGCTGTGGCCCAGAGGTGAAAACTCAGCAGCGCTCTAAAACTTGGGATTTAGTGAGTAAACAGAGGAAGAGGAGTGTGACACAATAGGAGATGGAGACAGGAGATAGGTGGAAAATCATAAGGTGGTGTCGCCACTGAAGTCAAGAGGGTGCAGAAATTTAGAGGTTAGAATAGACACTGTTGAGATTGATTGGGGTCTGAGAGACCTTCTTACCATAACCAGCTTATTTGATATTTGTGTCTCACATTTTCTACTCTCCATTCCAGGGCATCCCAGCTTGTTTGTTTTCCTTTCCCTAATCCTGTCCTCCTGAAGCCCACCTATTCCAGCTTGCAGACCCAACTCAGCCCCTACCTCCATCTATTATCTTGTTTAAAGAAACCATACAACCATAATATTCCTTTCTCCTTGGAATCTCTTTTAAATTACACTCACATAGTATCATACACCTCTGATAAGATTCTGATTTGTTCTGTGATTGGTTATTTCTGGAACAACCTTCATTCTCTAAGATGGGTATTGGATGATATCCATCCTCACAAAGCCTGAGACTTTCCTTATGTTTATTTGCAATTTTTATTAATTTGAAATTAATGTTTTATGACCCAAGTGTAAACTAAGTCCCTGGATAAAGTCATCATCATGAGTCTAATTTACTCAACAGGAATACATAAAATGTTAAATAGATGTGTTCTCTCTCTCTTTCTCTCTCTATCTCTTACTCTCCTCTTCTTTGCCTTGCTCTTTATCAAGACTACAGTTTGCATTCATCAGAGGTCTAAGATGAACTTAGACCATCTGGAAGGCACTGCTACTACTCCTGGGTTACTTTATCCAAAACAGTATGCATAGTAGGTTTGGTAGAGTTTCTGTCAGGGCTTTACAAAGTTGCAAGCATTCCCCCAGAAGCTAGACCACATTAATCCCCAAGTAGAAAAGCCTGCAAACTTGTGAACCTCATTCTACCCCCATTTTCTTCCCAAGGAAGAGAATGCAATGTCTTCCCAGAGTACTTTGCTAGACTGAGGTTGACATTTTCTTCCTCTTTTTAGTTAGTGAGGCCCCACATGACTATGATTCCTAGATTTTAGTCAAGCCATCCACATCTGTTTCCTTCACAGTTCCTGGTACTTAACCCAGTGCTTGGTGCTCCACAGATGGAGCACTACAGGGACAGCTGCTGAGACTTTGCTGCACAATCCAATGGCAGAACAGGAGCTTAGCTGGATCTTTTAGTTCCAGCCTAGAGCTCTTCAACCCTCAGTGTCTTCCATTTCAGTAAAAAGGTGTTTCATCAGCCCTAACATTCCCTCTCATAGTAATTGGTTTCATAAAAGATGTGCTTCAATGGGGAAAGAGTTCCTGGGCTGAACATACTTTGATTTAGAATCAAAATCTGTAACTTCAACTACCTAGGGCAAGTGTTTTTTTTTTATCTTCCTAATCTGAAAAAAAAGGCATGTTCAGCAGACATGAGTGAGCTTAGGAATTTTTATTCTGACAGCTTTGGGACATCTGAAAAATTGTGTACAGAGCATTTCTAGCCAGCTCAGACAAACATATATCCAAAACATATACAGGAAAAGACTGATGAAAAGTGCTAAAATGAGGAGGTCAACCTTGCCAAATGAAGATGCTGAACTTTAACAGGGCTTCACCAGGCACATCTGAGGCAATGACTCACATAATTTTGTAGGTGAAGAATTCATGGTAATTGTCAGGGCCCATAGTTCTCCAACCAAGTAGCATCCTCTGTCTTAAGATGAGGAAACTGAGGCCTGGATAGGTTGATGATCCGGTCAAGGGTAGTGGCAAAGCTGAGATTCAAATTGAGGCCATCTTCTGGCTAGGCAGGATCTTCGTCTAGCACCTTCAGGCACTCCCATCTCACACACACACACACACACACACACACACACACAGAGCAGAGGTAGAGGGTGCTGGAGAAAGTTCATATTCTCTTGATACTCGGGCAGTACATTTCTCCTTTCTGTCACTCATCACTGCAGTTCCCTTCTCATCACTTCTGTTCCTTGGCTCTCCAGCAGCTCAGCAGATTCCTATGATCTTGAAGGTCACACTGTGGGGATCCATGTCATCATGGTGTTGAGAGATCCTTGACCAAGTGGGTCCAGTTGCCTCCAGATTGCCAGGAGACCATGTCTAAAAAGCAAGATTCTGAAAGCTTCAGCATGGGAACTATGATTGTTCTATTCCCACCATACCCCCACCAACCCCTATGTCTGTCCTCCCTATGGCAGCCTTGTCTGGTGACCTCTGGCCTGCCTGGAAGCTCTGGCAGGAAGGTGGGAAGATGCACAAGCTGGCATCGATGCATCAAATTTATTCCCAACTTTGGTAGGTGAGAAAGTAGAGCCTATGTCCTCGCCCCAAGATGTTCTCTTCTAGCCTGCCTGTCATTTGAAGGATAAATCTAACTTCAGATTGGTAACCTCGATGGGTGGCCTGACCCTGAGGACAATTTCCAATGTGCTCAGACCCCAGCTGCCTTGAGGATGCTTTTGGAGGAGAAATGAGACTGATTTCACAAGAAGCCAATGGACTTCATTTCAGTAGCCTGGATCTAAATACCAGAAGCCTTTCCCCAAAAACTCTTTAGCTCAGTGACTTTCAACTGCCACTGTCCAGACCAATACTTGTACACAGGTGTCAAATTGTGGGCTGCCTCTGTTTTCCATCTTTAGAGTTGCCCTCTGGGACTCGGAGGCTTGTCCCTTAAATGACAATATGTTCCAAGCTGAGATTTCAAGCCACGTAGTCCAACTTCAGAATTCTTATAAGTACACAGAATTATTATTATAACTTGTTAAGTTGTTACTTTGAAGGAATATTACATCCCTGTCTTCCTGGAGTAACTTAGTCCTTTTGGTTCACAAAAGAAAGTAACTCTGCAAATTAATAACTAAACCTTTCCCATTGGTCCAGATCCTTTCTGACATCTAAGACACAAATCCCAAATTCTCAACTCTGCATCTCTGATCCTCTTTGGTTCCATGTCCCAAGCCTCTCGGGTCTGCTTCTTGCGAGTCAGCTGTGATCAGGCCTTGCCAGTCTGTCCTTGAGAGGCTCAGACATGGGCCAGAAGAGCCCAGTATTTGCCTTGTTTGAGCATGACTACAGGGAAGAGTCCCACGTCCATCTCAACAAACGGAGCTACCCAAAGACTGAAGAGCAAGAGGGGGTCATGTTTTATGTTTAAGGTGAAGACCTTGAATGACCACAAGTTTTCCCTGGTTTTCTTTCTTTTTTGGTTTTGGAGGTCACACCCGATGGTACACAGGAGGAAGCCCTGGCAGGCCTCAACCACATTTGTTTCTAGGGATTCAAATCAGGACTAGCAGAATGCAAGGCAAGTCCCTTAACTCTGCCCTGTATGTGGCCCCAACGTCCTCTTATATTCAGAGCCCACTTTGCTCAGAGCCCTTCTCCTACACTCTGTCTTCAGGATTGATCCATTTGTGTGGCTGTCATATTGAGCGGTGGAAAATCCACTCAGATTTTTTTCCTGTCCCTGGAGCTATCTTCTATCTTATAGAACCTCAACATTCTGCTTGAAGGCTTCACTGAAATCACAGACAACAAACTGAATTGGAAGTCCTGCTGATTTTCTTTTTCTTTCCCTTCTCACTTCTCCAGACCCTAACAGGACCTCATTTCTTCTTGGCCATATTGCTCCATGCTCCTGAACGTCCTTAGCTGAAATGAGGAGACTGTACTAGTTCACTCCAGAAAGTCTGGGCTTTTCATTATTTTCTATTTGCTACTCTGGGATGAGGGTCAGGGTTTCACTTCTTCCATGTGTAATGCTGCCATGGCCCCAGATAAAAAGAAAGGAGAATTAAGCTTTCCTTGCTATTCTCCCACCATCATGGGTGGGCGAGCTCACGTACACACTCTACAGGGACCATCTTCCAAGGCTGTGTTTATATAATTGATTGATTGAAGGGAGACGTGGCCCTTCCACACTGCAGCTTGATTATAAGTGAACTAAACAGATGTCTTGAATTGGGTGATTGGTTCCCAGATGCATTCCAGGGAACAAGCTGGTGGGAAGGGAATGAGTGATTTCAGTCCCGGGGTCCCATGATAGATGGAAATGGATATTGGTTGTGGATGGGGGCAAACGGGGGCCAGGTTTGGTACTTAGTCTTATGAAGTGAGTGGCCAGATGTTGGTGGCAGCTGGTGGATTAATATCAAAGGTGACTGGTGAGCTAAGTGCCCCTTTAGGAGATAACCCAGAAAGGGGAAGTAGAAGTCTCTAATCATCCCAGCCTAGGCTGGGATTCTAGTGACAGCTGGCCAGAGCCAAGGTAGAGAGTCTGCTTTGGCCAACTGCCCAAAAGGGGAAAATGGTCTGAGAATGGCAGAGATGGAAGAGACCTGAGAATCTACTAATTTCACCTCTTCCTTTTTCAAATGAAGAAACAGTCCTAGATGTGTTAAAGGATTTGCTTGAAGATAGACCACAGAGCCAGGGCCAGAAACCAGACTTTTAAGGATCTATCTGTCTAGGACAACTGTGACTTCCATTCTAAAGAGAATCAGGATCATCTCGTCTCAAAGTCAAGGCTAAGTGTGAAGTCTTTCTCTCTGATTACCATGATGGGCATGTCCCTCCCTTTTCTTCACATCATGGCAGAGCCTGGAGTCCCCATCCAATTGCAGAGATGACTGCCTGATTTCATAGTAACCAAGCTGTATGTAAGACATCATGCTTGGACTTGACATACATATTGCAGCTACTTACTTCTTGGCCAAAGCTCTCAGCGGTGATACCTGCTTTCATCCCATTTTCCAATGAAAAAGATTAAGTCATGTGCCTGAGAATGACAGAGCCAAGCTTTCTCTGGGGCAGCTGACCTCATGGCAGGTCTTTGTTCTGCATCACTGCCCAGGTGATCTTATGTGCCAGGGATTTGGATATTAAAGGGGTAAAGGGAGGATATCTTTTGTAATCAACATCTTTCTGGGTACTCTGAGTCAGTTCAACCCTAGGTTCCTGGTGGTCAGTCTGAGACATAAGAAGGCAAGTGTGTCCTGTTCCCCAGGGCCAAGCTGAGACTAACCTGGGCAACTCCAGATGAAGATAATGCTTCCATGGTCTTTACCATCATTGTATAGAAGAAACCATGACTTTCATTAGTGTCATTCTTGTGATCAGTGTCTCTGCTTCATACATGAGAAAGTCAAGGCCCAGGGGATTAAATAAATTGCCCCAAGACATAAGGAAGATTGGCCCAGATCTGGAAGAGTTTCCAAGAAATCTCCAGTGACCTGTCCTCACCACTGTTCCCTGCCTGTTCTGTAGCTCCCGCCCATAGAAGCCTGATGACTTCTACAATCATCCCACAGCCACTGTTGGCAGAAGAGCACAGTGAAGGCAGCAAGACTTCCCTTAGGAGATGAGCTGTGGCATCGAATTATTGGGAGATGCTTGAGACCCAACCTTGTATGATTTTGTCAGATTACTTGAGAGAAGAGTCTGGTTGTTTGGGGGAAAAGTTTCCGAATGCTTAAGGTGTATTTTTTTGTTACTATTATGAATAATGATGACAGCAATGAGCATCATGGGTTTGAAACTGGATTTTTGTATTAATTCTACCCCTCCCTCCCCCACCCCCTTGCTGTGCCTTCTTCAGCACCACCATCCTCTCTCTGAGCCTTACATTCCTCATTTCAGTTTCTCCCTAATGTCCTTCATGACCTTGAGTTAATGATTGGGAATTTCTAGAAAATTCATTGGTAGGGAAACACTGCCTATGTCACAGAAGTGGTGGCGAACAGGAAGTGGCCTTGACTCTGAAACAGTCCTTAAAGGCTGCTTGTGTTTTGAGAGTGCTGACTTTTGGGGCTTCTATGTGATAAACTATAATTTCAGATCACTTGATTACTTGATCACTTGAATCTCATTATTCATTGATTTGCTCAAGCGGGTGCCAGTAACATTTCCATTGGACCCTATCATGTGCCAATGTAGCCCAATGGCATCTGGTTGATTCAGGAATATGAAGAACCTCAAACCGTTCGTTCAGGGTCTTGACAAAGAAGTCTGGCTATCTTGTAGGTGGGCGGCCACGTGATCTTTTGACATCCCGTGGGATCCAGTAGGTATCGGCTCTAGTCCAGCAGTCGTCTCCATAATTTCAGATACAAAGATTATTATATGGTACTCTCCCAAAGTCTGCTTGTTAGAGTTGCCACATGGACATGGTGCTGAATAAGGTTTCCTCTGCACGTGTATCAGGCTTGTGAGGAAGACATGAACATTTGATCATTTGGAAAGTGGCCCTGTGTTGCTTCACTGTGTCTGCAGCCCATGAGAGGTTTAGCCATTCTGATACTTGGCCTGGTGCAGGCCTGGTACTGTCAGGGGAAAATGGAAAAGCCCAATTGCCTAGAGAAATAAACACTACATGGTGTGTGAGTGAGAGCCTTGGTCACATGACCCTTGCTTTTCCCTGACTGGGGACTTGGTTTTCTCATCTTCCTATTGTATTATCACCTGCCCTTTGGGGTAAATAGTTAACTACAAATATCACTTCAACTTGTGTTCGCCTTTGACCCTGCATATCACCTAGAGGAGTCTTCCTAGGTATAGCTCTGCCTCCATTTAAATGGGTTTAGGTCCAGATAATCCAATCATAAGTGGAAACTATCCTTAATTCAAACTTACATTGAATTCCCCTAATCCACTGACAGAGATTGAGCTCACCTTGAAAGTGCCCATATCCCTTCCACCAGCCTATAATGCAGAGCCTGTTTCATAAGTGTTGACGAGCTCATGCCACATATGAAATACTGTGACCAAAGGGAGAATCAGAATGACTGTGTGTTCTTGTCAGCCACATCCTCAATTGATCACACACTGGGCCTGAAAAACGAGGCACTGAGCAAAATTAATTGTTGGATGATGCAGACACTTCAACAACAATAGCTCCAATTTCTACTGAATGTGCGTCACTTGTGCACCTCTGCAAAGCTGAAAGGGCTGAAATCATTTGGAATCTGGGACTGCTTGTAGAGAATACTAAGGCTGTGGTCATCTGCCATCCATTGATAGCCTCATGTAGTCAGGGTTATTCTCTTGGTAAACAGGAAACTGTGTTCAAAGGGGTATGGCCATTCACCAGAACACCCAGCTGATTTGCTTGGGGAATCACTCCAGTCTGGGATTACTGAATCCTGCCAGCAGTTCTAGGAAGTGAGCCTTATTTCTGAGATGACCGTGACCCAGGATCAGAAAGAGAATGAGTCCTCCTCAACATAATAGTAGGTGGCAGAGTCCGAATTCAGTGTCGGGTCTTACGTTGTATCCCTGAGACGTCATATGAGGATCATCAGGTTCTTTGATGAGTCTCAGGAAGTATTGTAGGGTTGCATGGACCCTAGTGGCCAATATTCAACAAGTGTGGGGTCCAAAGTCAGGCCAATGTTAAGCTGCATCCTTGTAGTTTAACATTGGTTCAGGATAACTGGAAACAGAAAGTATTTGGAATAGGATGCGGACAAAATTACAGTTGTAAACTAGCGGTGAGCCTGATAGTTTCCTGTTTTCAGGTGTGGATTTCATGGCTCTGTAGCCAGTTAATTCGACTCTTTCATGGATCTCTGATGGCCATAGAAAATTCCCACTGTACCTTCAACTGGGACCCTGATCCCTGCCCAAGAAACACATCAAATGTCTTGGCAGTGTCAGGAACCCCAAAGGGCAGCTCTTATCCCTGGGTCTAATTTTATTGTGAGCCAGATTCTCTGGGTCACTTCCGGTGGGTGGGGGCTAGGATTTCAGGAAGGTATACTGGGGACTCACCCCAGACCTCCTGTCTCACAGCTGATTGTATCAGGTGTGGCTGCCTTGTCCTGGCCCTATTGTTCTTGTCTTGCCTCCTTAGGGGTAAGAAATAATGATACTGTCCAAGACTCAGCACTGTGCTCACCCAGAGTACCCTTGGCAAAGCTCTCAGTGATGAGAATGCTTGCAGGATTTTCCCAGGAGTCCTTGTGTGAGGTCTCAGCTCATCTCTAAATAAGGGGGCATTTGCCTTGCATGTGGCTGACCCAGGTTCAATCCCTGGCATCCCATGTAGTCCCCTGAGCATATTCCTGAGTAATTCAGGAATATGCTTGGGGGTAATTCCTGAGTGCAGAGTCAGGAGAAACCCCTGAGTATTTCCAGGTGTAACCCCTTTAAAAAATAAAATGTTAAATAAATAAATAAATAGATAGATAGATAAATAAATAAATAAATAAGCCCCCAGTGCTCCCAGGGTCAAGAGTATACAGATCTCCTACCTTGCCCCTGATTTCTGAATCTCTTGTCAGCAGAGCCATGTGGAGAAACGTCGATGGATCACTATGGTGCTCTCATTCAATTTTTTGATGCTGCTCTTTATAATATTTACATCCGAACCTTGTAGGCTGAGCTGAGCTGCATCAGCCAGTGGTCCCTGAGTTCCTGCTCCTATGGTATTTGACCTCTCTCGATCCCCCATATCAGGTACCTAGAAATCTGCAGCCTGGCCACACAGATGAACCTCACAAGCTCAAGAAGGCTGCTATTGCCCTGCATGTTTCAACCACACAATCATCCCCACATTCTTAATGGATACTCATGAGCATTCCTTACAGCCAAAAGTTGCATCCAAGCAAGTTTAGTAATAAATACTTATTAATAAAACTGGCACAATTTTTTAAAAAGCTACCTGCAATGGTTGCACCCCATTTTTTTCAAAAACATCAGCATAAAATCTGTGATGATGATGATGGTGATGATGCGATAAAATCTAAATAGCTGGAATTGACTCTAGACAATGCAGTGTCTGGGTTTTATGGTGAGGCTGTAGGAGAGCACTGAGGTCAGTCTGCATGGAGAGCAGAGCCTCAGTTTTCTTGGGGTGCTCAATGGGAAACACCAATGTTTAGTCAACAGTTAAGGTGCCTTGCTCCAGGCAGGGCCACCAAAGGATATCTTCTGACAGGCTCTGGAACATTCCTTTGAGTGGACTGCAGTGAGCTTTTCAGATGTGACCCACACCCTGGAAGGTTTCAGAGTATCGGCACAGACTGATGAAATGCTATGAACATGCGCTCACATGTGCTTTCTTTCCTTGATCCTTCTCTCTGCCTCCCTCTCTCTCCCACTCCAGGCTCTCACTCTCACCCTGAAACAATCATGTACAAAGCTTGCCCATGCTTTCATTCTTCATTTAAGAACAGCGAGGGAAACTAAGGCACCACCCAGTATGAGGAATATTTAACCTCCTTTGGGGGTGGAGGATCGATCTCTGGAAACCTCAACTCACCAGAGTTTTGAGGCGGTCAAAGAAAAAGCAACAGGCTTCCTGCAGTTGTGTTGGTCCAGGACAGGATCTATAGGAAAGCCGTCTAGTTTGTTATGCTCCATTTCTTTCATTTTTCAAAGGTAGAAAACCAGGTATAAGGGGAAAGAGTCCCTGAAATCCTTCAGCTGCTGAGTGCAGGAACTAGTCACTGCCTGGAACCTGTCACTGTTCTAAACATAGGACCTGTGCCACCATAGTAGATGGTACTCTTTTCAGAAGGTGAGACAATCTGAGATGACTGTTCCCAGAAGATTCCGTTACCATATTTTCTTCCATGATGGAAGTGACTGAAAAGTAGATAGCACTGAATTCAGCTATGATATTCAGCAAGCTCGGAAGCTGAATCTTTTTCTAACCTTCCTATCCTGCACCTCCAATGGTTACATGCTTCTTGGCCGAAAATGGACAAGTAAAGGGTGGTTGGGAATCTTTGGATTCTTCAGAATGTCATACAGTCACTCTGTAGTCTGTCCTAAACAGGGGAGCGACAGATCTGTTCCCTGCAAGTGGTGGGGAAGACTTTCCCATGGGCAAAATGTGCAGTCTTTGAGTCTAATCATCACAGGCATATAAAATTTCATTCACTCTTTCATTGTGGGATTGTGATTTTGAGTCCCAAGGATGATGGGTCTGCCTGATCTGCAGCATTTTCCAGTCCCTAGGGAGTCTCCAGGGCAAGGAGAGTAAACCCTGTGACCTTTATTCTCCACTTCTCTGCTCCTGCAGATTAAGAATTTCATACACACAGTCCCCAAAGTGCATGGAAAGTGGGCATTCCTCACCCCTCCCTAGGTGGGGACCCACCTCAGCCATTGGGTTGAGGCCTCTCTGAGTCCTGCCTATAAGTTGACGGCATCCCAGCCTCTTACGCCCCAAGTTAGAGAGGGGCAGAAAAGAGATTCTAGAATTTCCTACAACCAAAGTCTCAGAAAATGCCCAAGGAAATGAAAGTTAAGCTGGTGTTTCTTGAAAACATGACTCTAGATATGATTGCTGGAAACTTCCATGACCCATTAGACAGAGAGAACCCTGGGCCTTATAGTGTAGACACCAGAATGTAAAAAGCTCAAATTAGCTTCCCACAAATGTGCTGTAATGTTAACTGCCTTTCTGTTGAAAACCAAGAGGCATTACTTTGTCAGCTAAAGGGAGGTGACCTCAGACGAGGAATTTCAAATGAACCCGTATGGTTACCAGAGCATCTACCCAGACTCCTTCATGAGAGTAATCTGGACCTAGCAACCTGGACAGTAAGCTACCAGGCCCTTCAAAGTTCATAGGTCACTGAACTGGATGCACTGGGGTGGTCAGTGCTTCACCCTGGTACAATGTGTTTATTTCATCTGTTCTTTGTACACAGCGCACACTTATCAGTCTGTGTCTGAGCTGAAATGCCATCATGAAGGAATAGGAATAGGATTAGGATAAGAAGAAAATATGAGAGAAAATAACCACAGAAGGTGAAACTGGGAGAGGCATCACTGATTGTCCTGTGAATTTCTCACCATTCAATTGAATCATTGGCTATGGGGGAGTCTTCTTAGCCTTCCCAAAGGAACCAGATTTGGTGGCTAGTCCTCCCTTTATGTGAATCATTTTTATGCTGTACAGCATGAAATGTTGCATTGGTTTTGTCCTTGCATTCTGCTACTGAGCAAGCTACCTGGCAAGCTGGCCAGGAAGATTAAGGCAGAGCCTACAATTCATGGACATCAACTTGAAGCAGCAGCTCAATCCCCCAGGGCAGGCAGGAAGACTTTAGGACCGATATAATATGTTGCAGTGAAGGGCTTGTCAACTCAAACAATGCTAGCTCGGCCTGTTTCAGCTTTTGCCATTCTAAAGGTGAATTGTGTGAATTGGGAAAGGGCGAGTGGTATTAACCTTAGGACCAGAAGGATGGCCGCTCCTGGAGAGCAGCGGGTACATAAATCTGTACTGGCCAGGAAGCAGAAGACACTTAATAGAAGTGTAATTGAGGGCTATTTTTTTCTTTTACCCCTTGCACTGAGGTAGTTTGGCCAATGTCAATGGGATGTGTTTTACTGCACTTGGGGGCAGGGCCAGTTACCTATGGATGCAATTAAAGGACAATCTAATGCCCAACTGCCTGTAACAGGAGATGCCCCACTTATCCTCTGAACTCTCAGAGTAAGTCCCCACTCCACTCTTCTTGGAGCTCATGGTAGTGGTAGTTGGAAGACCCGGAAACAGTTGTTAAAATACACAGTTGTAATTGGTAGTTAGCACCCATTAGTCTGGATACACAAAACGATTGATCGTTTTGGAGAGTTAATGCTTTGGAGAGAAAGGACTTTGAAATCTTAGAAAGTCAATCTGTTCTCTTGCTTTGCAGCCCTAATCCCGATTCCTTTGTTAAAATGGCCTGTTGGCCCCTTGTCCAATCACTTCATTAAGTTTTACTTTTTTTTTCTGTCATCATCTGGGCAGATAAAATAATGAAACATTTCTTTGAGAAATGAAAGATCAAGAAGGATCTTTAGAAAGCATAGAGTTTCCATTATAATTTGAGCCCCAGAGAGCTGGAACCCAGGCTTCTCTGCCTGCTGCTTCTAGAATCATCTCTTCTAAAACCCTGCTTTTTAGGTGAGGATGCTAAGACCACACATACCAGGAGTTCAGCCAGCCCTGCACATGAACCCCGGTACCTGTAGTCCCAATCCTCTGGTCTGTTCACTATATCACATTCTCTTTCCCTTTGAAGAGGAGAGATGAGATGTGAGAGTGTGGGCATACCTTTCATCATGTCTGTTAACTCACCTGTGAACAATCTAGTCTCTGAGTTGCTAAGACTCCCAGCCATACTGGCTCATCCACAGTGTGTGAGGAAGAGAAGGGAGAAGAGGATGTCTCCTAAAAAGGGAAGATAAGGATGATTTGGAAAGAAGGATGGGTTGGGGTTAAATTTAGGGTTAGGTATAATGAGATCCAAATGTAAAACAAAATTTAATGCAATATACTAGAGATTCCAGAGTTGAAAATTTCCTTATGAAAATGAGAACAGGCATTTATTATATTATATTAAGGAGTTTTATTTGCCTTATTTACATAGGCTAAAACGAAAAAAGTCACAAATTGACTCTTACTGATTTATTTTCT
The DNA here is from genome assembly GCA_021461705.1 of Cryptotis parvus. Taxonomy (NCBI): domain Eukaryota; kingdom Metazoa; phylum Chordata; class Mammalia; order Eulipotyphla; family Soricidae; genus Cryptotis; species Cryptotis parvus. Next base: position 301,621 of record JAJIBD010001155.1, on the reverse strand, counting down.
GATCATTCTATTTGCCATTTCTTAAAGCTTTGCTGGAACAAGTAATATAAAGTGAATGTGTTATGTGCCTGAGGGAGCAGCTTGGGAATGGGAAGGAAAATGAGGACATTGGTGGAGGGAAGGTCACATTTGTTTTGTTGAAACAGTAAATGTCTGAAACAACTGTAAAATGAACAACTTTTTTAAATCACAGTGTTTTTGATACAAATAAATTTTTTAAAAAGTTTATGTTAGGGTTAGTATCATTAAAAATTATCACACAGCCTGGTCACTTCTTCCCTTTCTCCTCTCTCCTTCCCTGTTTCTTTCTCCTTCCCTTCCTCAAGGGAGAAAAAACTTCTCAGCTGCCTAGCCTCGCCCTCTCTTCTCAATGGGGAGATGATGAGACTGGCCACAGAAACAGTTGGCCTTGGCCTCTCTCCTCTGCAGAGCAGGGCCTCTAGGTTTCTCTCCCCTGAGTGGACTATGGGTCAGACTCCTGAACATAGACGATGCCTCACCTACTAGTCCTGCAGAAATTCAGGAGCTAGATACCATCAGTCCTAATTACAGGTGAGGCAGTTTGGGCCAGAGAGGTTAATTTTCCCTCTCAACTCCATCTGGGGAAACTAGTAGAGTTGCCTTAGACTGCCCCAGGTCTGCTGGCTAAAGCCAGTTGCTGTCAACCTGCCTGCTCCCCCTCTACATCCACCATGTCACAGAGGGCAGTTTCTCAGGGGCCAATGTGTTTGCTCTCTTTCCTCTGACTTCTCTGAGCTCTCCATACTCTTATTTGGTAAAGAAACTCTCTTTCTCTCTTACTTCCCTGCTCACCAGTATGGAGCCCAACTATCTGGGTTAGAGCCAGAGGGGCGCCCGGAAGTGGATGAAGGTGAGGGGCAGGGGGAGCAGCGTTGGGGAATGGGATGAAGGTCAGATTCCTGGAGGGTGGCAGGGGCCCGCTATGTCATCATTGCTGGGTGGCTTTTCCCGCTGACGTCTGTTATCCTTTCAGGACTGGAGTGCAGCTTTGATTTCCCCTGTGAGCTGGAGTATTCCCCGCCTCTGCATGAGCCTGGCAATCGGAGCTGGTCCTGGCGCCGTGTGCCCTCCGAGGAGGCCTCTCAGATGGACCTGCTGGATGGGCCAGAGGCTGAACACTCCAAGGACATGCCCAGAGGTAAGAGAAGTGCCAGAGTGGGGCTGGGTGGGCTCGGTGTGCCTGGAGTGTTTCTCTCGCTGCCGGTTTATCAGTCTTGCCACTCCTTGGCCTTTGGGTCCTGGCAAGGAAGCGGAGGAGAAAAGTCCAATCTCTAGATCAAGGCTACAGAGTAAGGCAAATCGGTTTCACAATTCTCCTATCGATTTCTCACTCAGACATACTCATCTTTTGCTTCTTTGAACTAGGGGTGCCAGATAAAATAGGGTCACCCTGCTAAACTGGTGCTTCACGTGAGCAACAAGTCGCCTTCTGCTATGAGTATTCCTCATGCAATATGGGGCCTAGTGATGCCAAACACTACTTCCTTTCTACAAACATTTCATGTTGCGTTGGAGTTCCTGCTTTTCTGTTTGCCATATCTGGCCATCTTAACTTGGGAATCACTAGAATTAGTTGGAAAACATTTAGTCAAGATTTTGGCTGCTTCACTGCGTCTGGGCTGCCGGTAGTCCTGGGCTGTTGGTAAATGTTGCCTTTTGAATGATGGGAGAATAGGAGGGAACAGCTCTGGACCAGTCACAGGAACTTGTTGAATATTTGATATCTAGAGAAAGTTGTGGTAGCACTAAGCACCTATTCAACCTTTAGGTCCTCTTCTCGGGCCTCAAAAATGGCTGATCCGGAATGGCTGATGATAGAAATGAGAGCTAGAACGCATCGGGCCCTACTGGGATTTGAGAGTTGTGCTTCCTTTCACGTTGCTCAGGACTCCTTCCAGTCCCTCTCCTTGGGTTCCAGACTGGTCAGAGACACAGACAGAGAATTGCTGTAGGTCCCACAGCTTGTCCAGGTACAGCAGAGAGGACGCTAGATCCATATTTTCTACACCACGTTATGCTTCTGTCATTGTAGCAAAAGCAAAGGGTGATCAACTGTGCAGTAGCTTGGTACTTGGGGCAATTGTTTCAGGCCCCTGCTGCTACAGGTTTGATAAGGACGAAACTTGGGTGGGCTCTAAGGAGGTCAGAGACGATAGGAATGATGGCTGCTCCAAGATGTTTATGTCAGCCTTGATCCCTGAACCACCAGACACCTATTCCCTTCATATTCTCTCAGTCTGTCCCCTTCATGTTTTTGAAACTTTCTTAAAAGTGTTTTGATCTTGATTTATATTTTAAATTGGCTTCCTTTGGATTATAATGTGAGTCCTGGTGGGGGGTTATATAGGAAGCAGGTGGGTGTAGGGTGTGGTTTGTGTACACAATAGTGTATTAGAATCTTCTGGAGAAACTATCAGTATACTGGTCAGGTCCACAGTCATGGTCTGATTCAGTAGGTCTGAGAAAGAGCCTAAAATGAATGTGAGTGTGTTCTAAAATGTTGTGTGTTCAGGAGGTTGGTGTGCTGCTTCTGTGGGATTTAAGCAACCCTCAGGTCCCCACTGGGGTGCTGGTGGACACACGTGTGACTCGAGGCTTGTTGTTTTGCTGCTTATATCACTTTGCTGCTTACATCAAAAGTCTCCTTCCCCAGGAGACCATCCATGATACTGTACTTTGCATTAATAATTTATTTGCTTTTATATATTATGGTATTATTCCTTATAATCATAGCCAAAACTAACACACCAATTAGTTTGTAACCTTACACATAAATGGGATAACACTGTGGTCTTGTGATTTGTCCATTTTGATGAAAACTGTCATGATTCATTTGGGTTTTGAATCCATTGCGTGTAAGTATCACAATTTATTTCTTCTGCCGTGATCAGATATTTGGGTGGCTTCCAGGGTTTTGTGATTAACAAGACTATGATATGCCTGTTTGTAGATGTCTTGAACCTGTAACTAGGAACAAAACTGCTGGAGTTATGAGGTTGTGACAGCTTTGATGCCAAAGGACAATGCCAATTTGTTTTCAGAGAGTAATGTCAACTTTTTCTCTCACCCACCCATGTTAGGGTCCCTCATAATCATGTTATTCTGGTGCTTTCCATCATCACCATTGTTGGACTCTGGCCAGGATGTCCAACTGGTGTTTGCAGGCACTCACTGCAACCTCTCCTAGCACAGACTAGAGATACTGTATTTTATGTCTTAATTCTGTAGGTGATTGCGAGTAAGGTTTATACACTAGATGTAATAGCCCTTTCAGACTTCCTTCCTTCAGCCAACCCTAGGAATATTTCCTTATCCAGTCCTCAGCCTTTAGAAACAGAAATTCATGTACTTTGGTATGATAGATTATTTTAAGTTTGATAATGATTGAGTTTTGATTACAATTCCATAATATCCAGAGAGGCTCAAGTCCATAGACTTTGAGGAGTTAGATTTTAGAATTTCAAGCATCAGCGTTAAGCTATATTAGCATTTTGTAAAGCGGTAAAGTATTCATTAAGTAGGGAGTGACTAATATGAATATTTTCCGTTCTACCTTCTACCGGGGAATGGCTAGAAGCCGAACTCTGTAAGTATATCAGGTTGACTAGAAGAATGAGCGGGGAGTATGTTTAAAGAAGCATTTAGTGTTAGACTTTCTGAATGGGGAGACAGTCAACACCTCTCTCTGTGGTTGTGAAGGGGTTCCAAGGACCAGCCCATGCTCTGAACAGAACCTTTCTTCACCAGATGATTGGTATGTAAGGACTGAAGTATCCACTTTTAGCTCAACATTGCTAATGTTTTTGTGAAGACTTAATGCCCTTACTATGTGCTAGTTCCCCACTATGAACCAGTTAAATGACCCTAATAGAAGCCACAACAAATACACAATACTAAATACTCTAGTGTTTCTCAACCTTCAGCCAATCATGACCTCATTCTTGTTTCCTTCCTGTGCCCCCATCCTCATCTTATTAATTGGCCAGCTAGTCCCATACTATATCCCCTCACGTTGATGCAATTTTTACCTGTCACTTCCTGGGATTATCCGGGAGCCCATTAGGGGCCATATGGTCCCCATTTGAGAAATGCTGCTGTATCATCGAGCTTGACAGTGCACACATGCAGCCAGTAAGGTGGATGTCACCACAGTTAGAAACTTGGAATATTTTCCCCCTGGGTCCAAATGGAGGGATAAATACTCAGAGAGAAAGGATCCATCTTCAAAACCAAAGACCAGCTTCCCATGACAGCAACACCTCTGCCATATCACTTACAACTCCCAGGAAGGGAGAATTCATTGCCAGTTAATGCATTGTTAACTACATATTCCCCGAAGCAGGCTGGTGTATCCCCATGTCTTAACCTTCAAGAAAAGTGGTGAAGATAAAGAGAAAAGTTATGTGTCCATTTTTCAGGTGTCAAAACCAAGGCTTCCTACCCATTCCAGTACTCATTCTTAGGCATCTTAATCTCTCTGAATTTTGGCAGAAATGATGCTGATGGTGGAGGAATCAGTGCCCTCGAGGGGAGCCTCTTTAGTAGAATGTTTTCATTTTAACTCAACATTCATTGGTTGGATGTTATTTAAATACAGTTGCAGGGAAAAATGGAAGGACCAGGAATGGCGATGAGATTATACCAACCACAGATAATGAACTTTAAGAGTATAAATTCGGAATAATTTTAATTTATGGCCCCTATCAAAGAGACTAATAAGGAAGATACAATTCAGAGCAGCAAGATAATAAAAAGTGATCACCCTAATGGAACGTGATATTATAAATTAATAAAATCCTGAGGATTAATCAGGTTGAAGCATTCTATGACTTCTGTAGAAGAGCTGGGGCATGGTGGAAGTAGCAGACTTGTGTTTTGGCATGTAGTCAAAAAAACATACTTTTCTTCCTTGGTAACACAAGGTTTGGATCTCTAGTATGAACTGTAGAGTTGAAATGGAGAATAGATTATGTGCCTCTCCCCAAGTCCCTTAGTTCCTCACCCATGCATGAAGGGAAGTCTGGGAGTGGACTCAGCAAGCAGCCCTTGATGTTCATCAGTCCTCGCCAGGGCACTGTCAAGGCTTCGTGTTGGTTTGCTTAGTTTGGGGTGGGAAGTCTACACGGAATGCTGCTCCTGAGATTCTTCAGTCAAGATGGCTGCTTTCAGCGGGGAGAAACATGGCCGTGGGGCTCTGGAAAGTGGAACACTGTTCCAAAATGTAGGGTTCTCCTGTAGAGTCAGAGCTGGATGCTTCATGCTTTTGTCCTGCCCTGGGTTCCCTTGGCTGTTAGTTTCTTGGGGTGCTGTAATAAAATAGCAACAACTTGGATCACCTCAAGCAGATTTTCTTCCATTTCTAGAAATCAAAAATCTCAGCTCATGGTGTTGGCAGGCAGGATGGAACCTACTTTGCAGGTTTGTAGCTTTGCAGGTTTGTAACCCCCAGATTTGAAATCTTCACTCACTCCTCTGCCACTTGCAGGTGGGGACAAACAGGTGCTCCAGGGCACAGGCTCACCTCTAGTGCTCAATGACCCTCCGCCTAGAAGTCCTCCCCAGATTCCCTCATTATTAGCATGGCCTCTGTCTATCCATGGGACTTGGCCAGCATGTGAACTCCCAGACATGTGCCTATCAAACACAACAGACAAATCTAGGAGGTTCCATTCAATTGGCCAGTAAGCCTGAGGAAGGACAGGTAGTTCTGGAAAGTCCCCGGAAAATGAATAACAACAAGCATTTGCCCTTTAGAATGAATACTTTTGTGTCCTGGGGTAGATACCACAGAGTGGAATTTCAATCCCTTTCTTGCCTCTTTCTTAGTTCCTGGTGGTTTCAGGGATTATCTGGTGACTTAAGCTGATAGCTCCCTGCCTCTGGCCTCTGCTGCTACCTTCATATGACTTTCTTTGTGAGTTCTACACTCCAGTCCTGTCTTTGCTGGAAACATGAGTTCATGGATTTAGAGCCATTTTCAGTGCAATATGTTCTCTCAAGACCCTTCCTTAGATCTAGAAAGATCTTGTATCTTAATCAAGTCCCCCAGGGCAGGCAGGGCCCAGTGCTGCCTGTGGCTCACCTTGTGACTCCAGAATATCTTTCTGAGCTGGGTCTTACTGGGTTGGGTTAGTTAGGGTGAGAGAAGTCATACTGACTCCAGCCCTGTTTCTCCCATCAGTATCTTTCCCTCCTCACAGATGCCTGGTCTCTATACAACATCCCTCCGACACAGGATTCTGTGTAGGAGAGCTGGAACCTCTTCTGCTTTGGGATTGCAGGCACAGCCTGAGGATTTTTCTCTCACAGAATTACCCTTCTGCACCCCTGTGTAGTCTGGTAGCTGCACTTGGCTCCATGGTCACACAACACTCTGACCTGTGAGCCTGTGGAATGTTGTTGGGAGTAAGGAGGGTCTGCCCAAGCAGTGATTTTTCTCCTGTGTCCATCTTCCACCAGCCAGATGGAACAAATCAAACAGACCGGAAACCATCTGGGTTAGAGGCAAGCTGGTGAAAAAGAAGCTCACATCCACCGCTGGTGGGAATGTTGCCTAGTTCAAGCCCTGTGAAAAATAGTGTGGAGTTGCTCATTAAAGTCATTTGCCTCACAAGCCAGAGTCCACTCTGTGATGTCTACCGCAGGACGCAAAACTATCCATTCAGAAGGACACATGCCCATCATTATTCATTGTCCAGGGATTTTTCAGAGCTACCCATCCTTCCTCAGTCTTACTGGCCTATTGAGTGAAACCTCTGTGATTTGTCTCTGTTGTCTTTGGTAGCTGCGACTGGGAGTTCACAGTGCTGACCAAGTTCCATGGATGGGACAGGGGAGCTGGGGGGCATAAGCCAGGCTGACAGTGAGGGAATCTGGGAGGACTTCTAGGTTGAGGGTCATTGAGCACTAGAGGCGAGCCTGTGCCCTGGAGCACCTGTTTGTCCCCTCTTCCATTTGGTAGAGGTGAAAAGAGTGAGCACAGATTTCAGATCTGGGAGTTCCAAGCTGCAGGGGCCAGTGTTTCTCTTGATGGTTGCCTCGTCTATGAGAGTCTGCGACCTGTTCTCTTAGTTTGGTCTGTATAACAATCTTTAGCAAAACCTCTGGTTTCAGAAGTGTGTAGAAGCAGGAAGAGCACTTAGGAGATATGAGAAAACTAGAATAGAAGGTCAATAAAGGTGGGCCCATGTGCTTGTTTGCAGTGATGAGTAGGGGCACAGGCTTGTGAAACAATTCACTCACTTGTAGGTATAAACATTTATTTGGGAACAAGGAACTTGCAAAAAAGAGAGCAAGTGGGCCTTTACTCCAGGCTCAGAGACCCAGAGTTATCGATTCAGTCATGGGTTTTGTCTGGGTTAGTATCTTTCCTGAGTGTGTGTGTGTGTGTGTGTGTGTGTGTGAAGATTGTTTAAGTATGACAGGCAGATTATTAGAAATAGTGCTGACATGTGTTTCTCCCTTTGCCCTCGGTCTGCGGCCTGCTGATAAGTATTCTGCAGACTTGCTATAAATCAACATCTGGGCCCTGTCTCAGGGGAATGGAAACCTCCTGCGACTTTCTGAAGGGGAAGGACGAGAGTTTATTTCCTTATAGTGGGTGTATGTCCTGGTAGGCCCCAGACTGGACTCTTACCTCCGGGTTGTATACATGAGAATAAGGCATCTATTGAACAGTGGTTTCATAATCATTCGGCTTTAGTCTCTAAGTGGAGGGTCTGGCTATTCAGTGCTCATCTGTGTACACAGGCACACACACACACACACACACACACACATATTCCAGACAGCACAGTGTTCTTCTCTTTTCACTTGTTTGAATGGAATCACCCAACCTGGGACTGTTTATACCAGTTTACATGGGCTCTAGCCTCTAGAGGTGCCTTTCTATGTTTCTCACTATGAAATTCTGTTTTAAAGGCCTTTGCACTTGACTTTGTTATCTGTCCCATGAGTAAACTGAGCATGTGTCCTCTTCTGTGTAGTCATCAATAGCACACATTATGTAATATTATTCGTAAAATGCATTGTTCTAGTTATACAGAAATATGATCATGGTCACAACTAAAGACCTCTATGAATAACTCTCCTGAAATGAAAATGGATTTCTTGGTGAGCCACACCCTCTCCTCTGGTCCCAGGATTACCCGGGCCACCGAGGTCTCTGCCCCTCTTCCATGAGGAGCTTCCTGGGACACTTGTCTCCCTGCATATATGTTGCCCAATACCTGGTCCTCAAAAACAGGTCTTGCCTGCACCGTGGACACTCAGAATCTTTCATTTCGAAGAACTTTGGCCACTAATCTCAAAACCCACATGGTGTAAAGAGGAAAAGGATTATTTCTGGACTGCTATCACATTGAATGAATCCACAAGAATGAAGTTTACTTTTATTTTTCTGTAGAAGTACTTGTTTCTATTTTGAATGGCAAACCTAACGTTACAAGGAAGTATTCAAATATTTCCTACTGACTTATCTAAAATATTAGTGATATTTTTATGAACATGAAAAACCAGAAATAATTTATCAAACAATTAGGAGATAGCATATAAATTACAGTAGACATAAATGTAGATCACCATCCTCTTTATGAAGGGTACACTTATTTCATAATGTCACTTGTCTTCCCGTTGTTCATTGAATTGCTCAAGTGGGCACCAGTAATATTTCCTTTCATTGTGAATGAGGTCCATTATTGTTACTGTTTTTGGGATATCAAATACACCACAGGTAGCTTGCCAGGCTCTGGCATGGCTCTGGGTTCATCCCAGGGAGCCCATTCCTTTGCTTTGTCAGACCATCAACCATCCAGGGCCCACAGGGCAGAGCTCTGGGGGTGTAGACAAGCCTGTCTCCTGTCTTCCACCTGCTGATGCAGGCGGGCAACACAGCCACACCTGTAAAGCCTCGAGGGGCTATGGAGATTATTCAAGGTCTATTATTGGATTAAAGAATATGTTCAACACATTCCTGATAGAACTTGTAAATGAGAAAACTATGTGCATGCAGAAGGAGAAAAAACTGTAAGGAAATATGCCAATATAGCAATAGAGGTTATGTCTGGATGCCTGCATTTGCAGTGATTTTTATTTTTCTCTATGCTTTTTGGATTTTTCAAACATGAATCCATAAACACACATTATTCTGTGAAATAAAACATCGTTTTATAATGAAAAAGGATCTAAATTCTTATTTGAGGCTATATTCCATTCAACTAGTTCAGTCTATTTTTCCTGTGGTGGGAGTAGGAAAAAGGAGGGAGAAAGCCAACAGTTTTCTGCTATGATTGCCACTGGAAGGGAGATGGGGTGCAGGGGCAGTGTTCCTGCACCTCAGAAATCCAGAATACCATACCCCATTCTTTGCTTACCTTGAAATAGTATGGAAAAGTACCTGCAGAGACTTGGGATCAGATCCTGGAATAAGCCTGGAAGCAGGAGTGACTCCCTGTGCTCTGTCTGGCTCAATCTTTGCCCCCCCGACCTCTCAGCAAGTATCAATGGAACCACCTTGCATTCTGGCATGCCCTCTCCTCTTGCAAAGGGCCTGCACAGTTATAGCTGCTCACCCTCTCCTGTAACTCACATGCTAGGTCACTGCATTCTTTGGTTTCATTTGTGGAAATGTGTCCCCTTCTCCCAAGCTTCCCAAGCAATAGGTCACCATGCTTGACCCCCCAGGGGTCCTTTCCACAGACTGTGACTTGTGACTTTTATCCTAGTGAGACTCTGGTAACCTGACTGCTGGAATATGCACTTAGGGTCACACTTGCATGATGACTGACTTATCTCAGGAGCTGGGATGGGTAAAGGATGACCCCCTCCACTGCAGGGGCAGAGATACTCCAGACTTGGCAAGGAAGGCCCCAGGCAGTGGGAAGAGCTTCTAAGTGCTTGGTGACCATTATGCCTTTCTTGAGCAGAACCCACCTGCCTTGCCCACAGGGTGGGGACTGAGGAGAGAAGGACAGTGGGAGGAAGAGAGGCCAGGGCGCTTCTCCCTGTTCCTCACCAGGTAACACTTCAACTCTCTGATTCTCACCTTCCCTTACTTTTAAGTCAGAGTCTCAGAAAAGATTGTCCTGAAGGTTTTGTGTGATCAGACCGGGGTTAGCAGTTCCACTGCAGAGGTTGAGTCATACCCTGGGACAGAATCTCTGAGCTAAAGTTGTTCCCAGAAGTTTCAGGGTGATACCATCACCCAACCCAGGTTTTATCTAGAAGGCAAAAAGCTCAGATCACTTTGGGGACCCCAGCATTAAGATGGGGTACTTGTCACTTGAGATTGGTGTGGCACTTAGGGGACTGGAAGCGGACCCCCTACAATGACTAATGTAGAAGAAATGGATTTTTGAAGTATTATGAGGCCAGGGAGCCTGGAGAGCTCAGCTGCATGCAAGGGGTGTGGGGATATGGCAGACAGAAGGAAGAGTGGAGAAGCCCTAACCATCTCCCTTGGCAAAGGGATTGGGTAGGTGACCAATCTGAGATTATCCAGGTGCTGATGAGATTGTATAAGTGGCTCCAATGAATCATATAGTTCTTCCTGGAGTGTGAAAATGGAGGAAGAGAACAGGAGTCAGAGAAGATTTGCAGTGTAGGGCAAGATCAGATAGAGGCAGAGATCTGAGGAGTATTGAGTTCTGTGCCAACCTGCATCCATTTGGGGATTTTCCTTATTCACTGCATCATCTATTCCTTCATTAACTGAGAAGGGTCTATCCCCTGCTGAGTACTGGCCCTACAGACTAACCTCCAGAGCTGATATGGGGGAGCACTGTTCCACAGAAGGCACCCCTGGGGCTGCTGGCAATGAGCATGGAGAAAGAGCCTGCAAGAGGAGGAATATAGCATCTTGTAGGAGGCTGGAGAAAGGAGGAATTTTATGGAGTCTCCTCAAAATCTCTTCCCGGGGAATATGGCTCAGCCCAGCCATCTTAGAACTCCAACTCTTAAGTCACCTGTGAGAATTTCCTTCTGAGCACTGGGCGTGGTTACTCAGATCTACCTTGTGGTGGGGACCAAGTCTCGAGAAAAGTGAGAAACTCTGGGGGCACCATTTTGGGAAAGAGACCCTGGGGCTGCCTGCCTGAGAGCATGTTCACTGTAGTTACCGTGGAAGCCGTTGAATGATTCCTTGTGGGGAGAACCACTGGAGATATGTCCCCCCACCATGCCCCGCCTGCTATACACACGCAGGAGAAAGGGTAAACATCTCAGCACCAGAAATAGAAAAAGAAAAAAAAAACAGCAGCAACAGAAGCTAGAAATGTGCAGCTAGGTTGCAAAGTCTGGTTCTTAGAGAGTAAGAAGGACTGAAAGCACGACTGGGAAGGGACACGCCGGACGAGGAGCCAAGTCCGGGTTTCTCAGCTGTGGGGGGGACTGGTGCTGCTTCCCAGGGTGGTTTCTGCAAAGCTCTGTATGAGGATGCTGGGACAGGCAGTAAAAGCACAGTCATGGGACCTGCAGGAAGCTGCCCAGTGGGTCCTGGGACTGACCTGGGCTCTGTCCCTATAGAAACTGGCAGGAGCTGCTGCTTATGAAGCATTTTCCTACCCACGATGGGCTTGATTCTCACAGCCTGGGGGTGCTGGTGATTATTCAGTAATGTGTACACTAACAGACCAAATAGCCAGTGCTCAAGAGAGGAAACTGGGCTTTTCTCATTTGCTTGCCGTGTCCCCCTGGGCCTGACCCAAGGCCTGTGTGAAATAGACATTCATTGATTAGCTCTTGACCTACAGATGGCGACATAGAGAGGTGAAACAGCTCCAGTCTATGATGTCGGAACAATTAGATTTTTCAATTCCTGATTTTGAACTCTCAAATCTCGTGGTGTTGCCATTCTAAACAAACTCTGTCCAAAACATCCCAGGACTCCTCGGATAAGATCCTCCCAGTGTTCCATCCTGACCAGTCATTTAAACATTCTGGACCCTGTTCCAATGCCATTTATACAGGGAGGCACCATTCATGACACAGCCAAACTATGTCCAGTGCGGGGCCTGGGATATGGCTCATTGTGAGATGCTTGCCTGGCAGACCTGAGGTCTGGGTTCGGTCCCCAGCCCCATCAATGATGCCATTGTGTATCTGGTAAGACTGGCATCTTTAGAGGGGACTCAAAGGCCCTTTGCACAGATGTCTGCTCTGTGGCTGGTCAGGGCAAGAGGCGGTGCTGCCCAGGAAGACGCTTTCCTCTGGACAACCTGGCATGTGGTTGGTGTGAGAAGGTGAACCACGGGACTGCAAAGCGAGTCAACTCTTTTAGAAATAAAATGGCGCTGTGCTGAGAGGTAGAAGTGGACTGCCCCAGAGGCTACAGGCCACTGCTCCATTTTTCAGCTGGTAAATTGAGTGGGCAGGACTGGATGGTCTCTGAGAGAATGTGACGTTGTCTTGAGACTTCCTTACTTCCTCTTATTAGCAACCTTTTATTACCACTGTCTGGATTGTTTAGCCTCACTGATTTCTAGATACCAAAATGGTCCAGATAGGACACATCTTAAAGAAATATGGGCTCTATTTAAGGAAAGTCATGAGCCGCTCAGAATTTTTGCTTGAAGGGAAATGAAAGAAAACCAGAACCTTGCAAAGAGGAAAAAAATAAAATTCTCTAGAATGGAGATCACTATAGTGTAATCCTGCTTCGAGGAGGGGGCATCTCACGTCTCTCAAGACAGGGAGAGGCCACTTCAAGTGTAAGCTGAAGAAAGATGTGGGGGCCACTTTGACTCTGTAGCACTCTTTCCTGACTTGTTGGGGGGGAAAAGCAATGGAAATAAAGCACATGAGTCCTCCCTGTGACTGGAAATGGTCTGGCAAAGAACAGGGAGCTTAGACACTACAAGTGAAATCAAAAAGTGCAGCTCTGCCGTGTCCTCGGAAACTCAACTCTAGAAGGCAGGATGGGGTCCAGAACTTACAATACTGTTTAGATTGTTTTATTTATTTATTTATTTATTTATTTATTTATTTATCTATTTATTTATTTATTTACTCAAAAACACCTCCCTGTGGCCTGGAGAGGGGGGTACCGGGTTCAGGTGCTTGCCTTGTATTACTTGTGGTCCCCCAAGCACCACCATCATCACTCCTGAGCACAGAGCCAAGAATGACCCCTGAGTACTTCCCAGACAAACAGCCAGTATTAATCTGAAGTAGACTCTGGTGAGTTCAGGTGTATGTAGCACAGAAAAAACACTAGAAGAGAATTTCAAAAAATAGTTTTAAACAGCTGTGTGTCAGGGCACACAGCAGGGCGCCATGACACGGAAGCAGAGAGGTGTTCAATTCACTCTCACATCCAGGCTAGTGGGTGCTCCCAATCCATACCCTCTGCCCTAATATTGCTCAGGCTGCGTAGGTAGGAAGGAAGAGTTATTTGGGTATTTATGTCTTAAGTTATAAAATCTTCACATAAGAGTCCCCTTTCATCATCCCCCTTAGCCTGTGAATTCATCAGGCTGCATTTCTACCAACAGGTTTAAGCCACTCCACAGTGGGTGTACTTATGACAGTGGGAAATCTCTGTGTGGTTGCTGCTGTTCCTCTGTGTCTGTGCTTAAATGCAGATTAGACTCTATTTGGAGTCTATCTCTAAGTTAATCAAGAGCACTGAGCATATCCCAAAGGAGAGAGAACAGTCGAAAATAATGCTTTCAAAGGGAGATTTTTTAGAAAGCAAGAATCTCAATTTCTTCAGCTAAACAACTCTACAGAGACCGCAACTCCAGAGCTCTCATGAGTGCTTCGCTCCTTCTTTTTTAATTTTTCTGTCTCTTCTCCCTCATTCTTCTACCCTGCTGTTCTTCTTCCTTCTCCAACAAATCTTCCTTCCTCCTCCAAAGCCAAACACTTCCTTCCCATATGGAACCATGAGGCAGATTAGACAAGATATACAGGATTAGCTGATATATGGATCAAGAGTGAGACTTTCACCCCAAAGAATTCTGACCTTTTGTGTATCACATATATCAAGATACATACATTAAATGGTGAAACAAAAGAGTCAGGCAAAAACAAAAGAATCAGTCAGTAGAAGTTCCCTACTCTGAGGAATATATTAAAACAAAAACCTTGTGGGCCAGAGAGATATTACATGAGGTAGGACCCTTGCTGCCCAGCTGGTTAGAATCTCCTGGCACCACATATGCTTTCCTGAATCCAGAGTAAGGAATAGCTCCTGGGCTCCATTAGCTGTAGTCCTCCCAACAATTAATTAAATAAAAAGAACTTCATGTAATAGGAATGAAGCAGAATCAATGGAATTCTATGTCTCAAAGTGAAAACAAGTTGGGATCCTGGTCCTGGACTGAGTCAGAGAAGGATTGTAAAAGGACCCAATGTTTTTTGGAGGAATTTAGAAGCCAAATTTCTACAGGAAACCTAATTAGAATTATTCTTCCCCATCATCCCCACCAATAGCAGAACACAACTTTTTCATGCTCTCATAAATGGATGTGGAAAATGGAAAATGGCGGCACCCATGGAGTGTGTGTGTGGGGGGGGGAGGTCGTCTGGCTTGTTGTGAGGCTCTGCCGGGTGGCAGGCCAGGGATAGAACTCTCCATGCCTCCCGACTGTCTCATGAACGGCTGGGCACAGGGAGAGCAAGGAACAGCTCTGCCCCATGTCTGAGAGTCTCTGGACCAGCATACCTGGGCCGGATTGAGGAAAAAAACTGCTGCAGGGTGGGTGGCCACACGGTTTATCAATAAATGCTTTATTTGGAGGTGTTTAAAAGAGTATGCCTCCCACTCGGCAAGCCTGGCAAGCTGCTCATGTTGTATTTGATATGCCAAATACCAGTAACACTATATTAGGTCATTCCTATGACCTAATATAATGGTTTGAGGCTCTTTATGTTCCTGTAGCAAGCTGATGCCCTTGGCTCTACTGGCATGAGACAGGACATATGGAGATATTATTGGTGCCCGCTTCTAGCAAATAGATGATGAACGGGAAGATCGTGATCGTGATCATGATCATAAATGTATGAGAAAAGGCATATACTTAATTGTTCTATAAAAGTGAAAGAAAAAATTAGATAGAAATAGAGAAAAAATCATGGAATTGATAAGGGGTTTTATGTGAGTATTTTATGTGAGTATTTAAGAGAAAGAAGTTTTCCAGTACCAGCAGGAAGCAAATAGTAGGGAACACTGAGCTTGACCAGCAGAGCACGGACTAACTCCCAGCCCACATGTTCCTCACCCAGCGTTTGTGCAGGACATGGATCAGCCAGCCCTGCACAAGAGCCTGTCAGTGAGTCACTGGCAACGTTAGTCTAGGTGGCCTTATATGATTTCACAAATCCCCATAAAATTCAGACACCTGAATACCCTGTATTCTGCTTTAAGAAATCAAAGAAGCAATATGAAATAGGATTTCCAGCTATTGCCAATAGAAAGATGGCAAAGATTGACAAATTACCTGCCCAAATCAATGCTGGACGAAATGGACGGAAACTAGAATTTAAGTACTCAGAAAATGGACCAAATGAATATAACCATCTGGGAAGCATTTGAGCTTAAGAAATAGCTAAATTTCGGTCTTGACTGCAGTGAGTGTTACAGATAAAACCTAGGTTAGAATGGTGTGAATCTGTGGAATTCTGACCGTGTCCTTTTCCTGCCACCTAACTCAGCCACCCCCAAGGTGCTTTCCAAATTTGACATGCCATAAGATCACCAACTTTTATGTCATGGTTGTAGGAGGTCACTTGATTTAGAGAAGTGGACCCAGTTCCTATCCAGTCATATTGTGGGTGAAAATGGTGAGGTATGACTTAGCCTCATACTCGGTCAAGACAATGAAAGGAATAGTCATGCTTGAAACTATGAATTTCATGATGGAGATGGGAAAGGCTTAGACAGGCACAGCAATCCTAGTCAGCTCTCAGACTGTGTATCTACAGAGGTGCCATGAAAGTGATCAGCTGTCTGAGCTTGGAATATGTTTCCTTCTTCATTCCTTCCCCCACATAGATCTGTCTATAAGATACAGAAGTCTTCCAGATTCAAGAAGTTTGAATATATCCTCTGTTCAGCCTGTGCAAACTAATAAACAACACTGGATGACTGACCCAAAAGAAGCCAGTCTTGAACATTAACAAACAAAACAGACCACTTTTCACATCAGCAGCCAGACTGCAGGGAAGACATATTTCACAGATATAGCACCCTTATTAAACAAAGAAATAAATTAAGTTAAGAAAGTCCAAAAAAGCAGCCACAAAAGGACCAACAAGAATATTTCGAGAAGAAAATTGGAATACATAGTTGCTAGGAGATTAAAGAAGTTCTTCAGGCTGAAATAAAATCATATCAGGAGATAACTTGAGTGCACAGGAAAAAAATGAAGAACAGCAGAAAGTGTGTGGTTTAATATAAATAAACCCAATACATGGTTTTTTCTTATTTCTTTTCATAACATCTTTGAAAGACATAAAATTAAATAAATGAACAATTAAGAGCTATATTGTTGATTTGACACTAATATAGGTGTAATATTTGTGACAATAATAGCACAAGGCGTAAAAACAGAATGAAGCAATGATGAAGCAGAGTTTCTCATTCTAATGAAATTAGGTTAGTGTTAATCTAACCTAATTAACATGCTACCCTGCACGGCAGAGCCTGGCAAGCTACCCGTGTCGTATTTGATATGCCAGATACCAGTAACAATTATAGACCTCATTCCCATGACCTGATGGAATGGTTTGAGGCTCTTTATGTTCCTGGAGCAAGCAGGTGCCCTTGGGCTCTACTTGCATGAGACAGGTCATATGGAGATGTTACTGGTGCCCACTCGAGCAAATGGATGATGAACGGGAAGACAGTGATACAGTGACAGTTAATCTAAAGTAGACATAGTAAGTTCAGGTGTATGTAGTACAGAGAAACCACTAGAAGAGAATTTCAAAAATAGTTTTAAACATGAAGTTTTAAATAGTTCTCTGCAAACTAGCTTGCAGGCAGGAAGGACTAGAAGAGCCAAAAAGATGGTAGACATAAAAAAAAATAGCAGACAGCAAAAAGAAAAGGTGACTCCAACCAACTACTGGGCATATTAAATGTACTGGGTCTAAATATTCCATCAAAAGTCAGAGATTGTTCATTGTATCACTGTCTTCCCATATATCATCGATTTGTTTGAGCGGGCACCAGTAACATCTCAATACATCCTGTCACAGGGCAGAGCTTCTACTTGCTCTCCCTGAGTCCAGCTGATCACAAGGCGTCTAGGAGGGATGGTGGGTTCTAGCACTGGCCCGCCACCCCAGCAGAGCCTCTCAAGAAGCCAGAGGAACCCCCCACACTTTGAGGGCCACCATTTTCCACATCCGGACTTCCCTCTCCTCAGAGCTCCACCCAGCAGAAGAGCTGAACACAGCCCGGCTCATCAGTGATCCACCCTGCGGCAGTCTTTTTTCAAGTCCAGCCCAGGTATGCTGATCCAGAGACTCACACACACGGGGCAAAGCTGATACTTGCTCTCCCTGTGTACAGCTGATCACGAGGAATCTGGGAGGGATGGTAGGTTCTAGCCCTGGTCGCCACCCTAGCAGAGCCTCGCAAGAAGCCAGAGGAACCCACACACCATGAGGGGCTGCCATTTTTCACATCCAGACAGAGATTGTTAAACCAAGTAAAAAAAGTAAACCAGTAACAAGAAGATCCAAAGATGTAAATGTACTACAAGAAGCACCTTTTAGAGCCAAAGACATAAATATGTTAAAAGTTAAAGGATTGAATAAGAGATCATATGCAAACAATAACATAAGAATAACTGCATACATTAAATAGAGATAGACTTGAAGACAATAAATATTACTGCAGAAAAGATAGACATTTTTATAATATGAGAACCAGTTTTCCAGTAAGATATGACAATGATAAATGTTTATGCACCTAATAACAATGCCTCAAAACACACACAGAAAAACTGGAAGAAAAGAAACAGGAAATTCAACAATTATAGTTGACAGTCTCAATAATGAAATAAAACTGGAAGAAAAGACACAGGAAATTTAATAATCATAGTTGACAATCTCAGTGATCCATTCCCAATAATGAATAAAATGTCTAGAAAGAAAAGGATGCAGAAGATTTTAACAATATTGTCAACAATTCAACCTAAATAACTCTGTAGAATACTCTACTCAAGGGCACAAAATTTCAGAGGGAAATTTTTCAGGATAGTTCAGAAATGCTAGCCCCAAACAAAAGTGTCTAAAATAATATAAAAGTAAATCTAAAAGAATTTAATTCATGCAAAATGTATGCTCCAGTGGGATAAATTAGAAGCTGATAACAAAAAGCAATCATAGAAACCCATATATATTAGGAAATTCAATAACTGATTCACGTAACATGAAGAAAACACAATGAAATTTTAAAATGATCAACAAAACAAGGGGAAGCATACCAAAACTCATGGGATAAAACAGGCACTTAGCAAGAAATATATAACTTTAAATACCCATACTAGATAAGCAGGAAAGTCTAAATCCATAACCTAAACTTCCATTTCAAGAAATTTCACAAAAATCAATGAAAACCCAAAGCACGCAGAAGAAAAGAAATCAAGAATAAAGTAAAAAATCAAAGATATAGAAAACAGGAAAACAATAGTGAGAATCAATGAGAACAAAGTTTCGTTTTTGGACGAGATCAATAAAATTGACAAACCTTTAACTAGACAGAGAGAATAGACACAACAAATTGCCAAAATCAGAAGTAAAAGGGGTACATTACTACTGGGTCCAAAGAAATGCAAGGATCCGGGCTGGGGAGGTAGTTAAAGGGACAGAGCTCAGGCCTTGCATGACATGTCCTTGCCAGAGTGAACACTCGGAGGCATCTGTCTCTGTGAAGCACTTGCATCCTCCTGAGTGGCTCTAGAGGCTCACAGCACCACTGGGTCTAAGATGACTTGCCATCCTGGGCAGTGAACTAGTAGACCCTAGTAGTATTGCCTGGGGCCCCTAGAACACTGATTAGTAGCTCCCAAATGAGAAGCTAAAGTATCATAAAGAAATATTACAAGTGAAAAACAAGTGCATTTCGACAATAAATTATACTTCTCACATAAAATGGACACACATAAAGAAGGGTGGAAGGAAAGGAGTGGGAGAGAAGGAAGGGGAGGAGAGGAACCCAAGGTATACAGATTGAAAAGGAAAAAATTAAAATTTTATTTAACAGTAGGTAGCATAATCCATTACTTAGAAAATCCAAAGTGAATCAGAAGAAAGCAAAATTAATAGAACAAAGAAATTAATTTCAAGACATTTGACAGAATCAAAATACAGCAATCAATTTTTTCATATTTTTTATAAAAACAGACAGTTCCCAAAATGGGATTTTAAAGAATCAATTTAATTGATAAGAGCACCAAAAAGACGAAAATACTTAGGAATAAATTTAACAAGTATAGGCCTTCCATACTGGACATCACAAACATGAGCAAAATAAATTAAGGAAAATATAAACAAAAAAGAGAGACATTTGAATTGGAAAACTCATTAAGTGTCAAGATGGCATTTCTCCCTCAATTTATCTGCAACTTCAAGTTAATCACTATCAAAATCCTATCAGGTATTTTTATTTATAGTCTAACATTTATATGAAATGCCAAGAACCTAGACCATTTAAATTTTTTAATTTTAATTCATTTTATTTTGTGAAGCAAGATAGTGTTTGCTGGATGAAAGTTGCTTAGAAAGATGTGGGAGGAGAAAGAGAGAAAAACAGTCTTCTCCAGGAAAGCAGAACATAAAGACAAGGAAGTGAGATGTCTATTCTGGGAAGAACACAGTCTTGGAGAAAACCTAGGGCATTTTTTGAGCACAGAGTAAGGAGTAATTCCTAAGCATCACTTGGTGCGATCTAAAAAAAAAAAAAAAATTGGAAGGCTTATGCCACCTCATTTTAAAACTTTGTATAAAAATGAAGTCATACAATAATCTCTCTCAATGTCAATGGTCTAAATGCACCAATTAAGAGACACAGAGTAACAAAATGGATTAAAAAATTGAACCCAACATTCTGCTGTCTACAAGAAACGCATCTGAATAATCAGAACAAACACAGACTCAAAGTCAAAGGGTGAAAGACCATTCTCCATGCAAACGACTCCTCCAAAAAGGCTGGTGTGGCCATATTAGTATCAGATAATATAGACTTCAGGCTGAAAAAGGTTAGAAGGGACAACGAAGGCCATTTCTTATTACTTAAGGGGTATGTACACCAGGAAGAAATTACACTACTAAACATATATGCACCCAATGAGGGGCCAGCAAAATATATAAAACAACTGCTAAGAGACTTCAAAGAAGACATTAGCAGTAGCACAATAATAGTTGGAGACTTCAACACTGCTCTATCAATGATGGATAGACCAACAAGACTGAAACTCACCAAGGAAATATTGGCCCTCAAGGAAGAAAATGGAAGAAAGAGAGCTAGTGGATATATACAGGGCTTTTCATGCCAAAAAAGGTGAATACACATTTTTCTCTAGTGCACATGGAACATTCTCCAAGATAGACCACATGCTGAGCCACAAAGCATACCTCAATAAAATAAAAAGATAGAAATTGTGTCAGCTATCTTTTCAGACCATGATGCACTGAAAATGGAAGTTAACCGTACACAGAAACAGGGAGTCAAACCAAACACCTGGAAACTGAACAGCTCACTCCTGAACAACAAATGGGTCATAGAAGAAATCAAACAGGAAATCCAAAGATTTCTGGAAACAAATGAAAATGAAGACACCAACTATAAGAACTTGTGGGACACGGCAAAAGCCGTGTTAAGAGGGGAGTTTATAGCTCTGCAAGCATACATCAGGAAACAAGAAAGGGCCCACATAAATAACCTGACTACACAGCTGAAGACATTAGAAAAAGACCAACAAAAGGAGCCCAACCCAGGCAGAAAAAAGGAAATAATAAAACTTAGGGAGGAAATCAATGAGTTGGAAACCAAAAAACAATCCAATAGATTAATGAAACCAAGAGCTGGTTTTTTTGAAAAGTTAAACAAGATTGACAAACCATTGGCAAGACTTGTAAGGACAGGGAAAGAGAGAACCCAAATAAACAGAATCAGAAATAAAAAGGGTGACATCACAACAGAAACCACAGAAATCCAAAAGATCATCAGAGATTACTTTGAGAGCCTGTATGCCGTGAAACATGAGAAACTAGAAGAAATGGATCAATTCCTGAAGTCCTATAACCTCCACGGCTGAAACAAGAAGACCTCCAATACCTGAATAAGCCTATCACCATTGAGGAAATAGAAACAGTAATTAAAAGTCTGCCCAAACACAAAAGCCCAGGTCCAGACGGATTCACTAGTGAACTCTACCAAACCTTTAAGGAGGACCTACTGCCAGTCCTTTTCAAGCTCTTCCAGGAAATAGAAGAAACAGAAACACTCCCAAACAGCTTCTATGAGGCACATATCACCCTGATACCCAAAGCAGGGAGAGACAACACAAAGAAAGAAAACTACAGACCAATATCCCTGATGAACACGGATGCTAAGATCTTCAACAAAATACTAGCAAACAGAATCCAAAGAATCATCAAGAAGATTATACATCATGACCAAGTAGGATTCATCCCGGGAATGCAAGGATGGTTTAACATCCGCAAGTCAATCAATATAATACATCATATCAATAAAAGAAAAATAAAAACCATATGATCCTATCAATAGACGCAGAAAAAGCATTTGACAAGATCCAGCACCCGTTCATGATTAAAACCCTCCAGAAAATGGGAATTGAAGGGACTTTCCTCAAGATAGTTACAGCCATCTACCAAAAGCCCACAGCAAGCATCATTCTCAATGGGGAAAAGTTGAAAGCCTTCCCCTGAGATCAGGGACAAGACAAGGTTGCCCACTCTCACCTCTTTTTATTCAATATAGTACTGGAAGTACTTGCCATAGCAATCAGAGAAAATTTGTATGGAACAATAAACCCCCAAGGATAGCTAAAGCAATCCTCGGGAAAAAGAAGATGGGAGGCATCACCTTTCCCAACTTCAAACTGTACTACAAGGCAGTAGTAATTAAAACAGCATGGTATTGGAATAAAAACAGACCTGTGGACCTATGGAATAGAATTGAGTATCCTGACACCCAACCTCAAACACATGATCATGTAATCTTTGATAAAGGTGCAATGAGTCTAAAATGGAGTAAAGAAAGCCTCTTCAACAAGTGGTGTTGGGAAAACTGGGCAGCGATATGTAAAAAAATGAATTTGGACCTGTGTCTAACACCATGCACAAAAATCAGATCAAAATGGATTAGAGATCTGGAATATCAGATTTGAATCCATAAAGTACATTAAAGAAAATATAGGAAAAACCCTCCATGACATTGAAGCTAAAGGCATCTTCAAAGGTGAAACATCACTAACAAAGCAACTAGAAGAAAAGATAAACATATGGGACTACCTGAGACTAAAAAAGCTTCTGCACCTCAAAAGAAACAGTGATTAAGATACAAAAGCAGTCCACAGAATGGGAAAGAATATTCACCCAATACCCATCTGATAAGGGGTTAATATCCAGGATATATCAGGCACTGGTAGAACTTTACAAGAAGAAAACAAACAACCCCATCAAAAAATGGGGAGAAGAAATGAACAGAAACTTTAGCAAGGAAGAAATTCGAATGGCAAAAAAACATATGAAAAAATGCTCATCATCACTAATCATCAGAGAGATGCAAATCAAAACAACAATGAGATACCACTTTACACCACAGAGACTGGAACATATTCAAAAGAGCAAGAACAACAAGTGCTGGCGTGGATGTGGGGAAAAGGGGGACACTCATCCATTGTTGGTGGGAATGCCGGCTGGTACAGCCTTTCTGGAAAACAATATGGACATTCCTCCAAAGACTCAGAAATTGAACTCCCATTTGACCCAGCCATACCACTCCTGGGAATCTACTCTGGGAAACCAAAAAATACAGCGGAAACACCATCCCTATTTTTATGTTCATAGCAGCATTATTCACAATAGCCAGAATCTGGAAGCAATCAGAGTGCCCGAAAATCGATGACTGGATAAAGAAGCTTTGGTACATCTACACAATGGAATACTATGCAGCTATTAGGAAAAAATGAAGTTATAAAATTTGCCTATAAATGGATGGACATGGAGAAGATTATGTTGAGCGAAATTAGCCAGAAGGAGAGAGACAGACACAGAATGACTGCATTTATCTGCATAACATAAATATATATGTACATATTAAGATACCAATATCCAAGGTCAAGTGAAACATATATCAGGAGGTCTTGTCAAAGGTGGAAATTATCACAAACGTGTGGGAGTCAGAGGCTAGGTAAGACAGAAAATGGAACAGGGTGCTAACAATTGTCGAGGGTACTAATGCCAACCTAGAACTGAGCATTAAATAGAGGCAAAAGGATACACATGACAACCCTTTAATGTATGTTCTGTAATCCATAGTCTGGAGGGGAAGGAAAAGAGAAAGAGAGAGAAAGGAAAGAAATAAAGAACCTGCCATGGAGGAGGGCTGGGGGAGGGGGAGGGAACCGGGACGTTGGTGGTGGGAGATGGGCACTGGTGGCGGGATGGGTGCTGGAACACTGTATGACCAAAACCCAAATGAACTTTTTAATTGTATATCTTTGTAATTGTAAAAATAAAAAAATAAAAAAAATAAAAAGTTAAAAAAAAATGAAGTCATAAAGAAAATGTGGTGCTAGTACATATCTATCAATGGAATAAAACTGAACATCCAGAAATAAATTATTGTATTTTAATCAGTTTATTTTGAACAAAGGTACCTAGACAATTTAATGGAAAAGATAGCCCTTTCCTTAAAATATGTTAGTATAATTGGAATACCCATAATCTAAGTGTATATCTAGACCTTTATGTCATTTCATCTATAAAATTAATTAAAAATTAATAATAGAATTATGTTAAGGGGTAAAATTGAACCTTCTATGGAAAAAAATGGAGAAAACCTTTGTAACCTTGGACTGGTAAATGTTCTTATATGTGACAGTAAAATCTGCGCTATGACGAAAGACAAATCAATATATTTTCTGAACCTTACAAAGATTAAGAACTGATGAGAATGAAGGAATGAAAAGATTGAAAGGGACAAGTCAAAGATTAGAGGAAAATATTCAAGTCATATAGTCCATAAAAGACTTGTTTAGATGATAGAATTAATTCTTGCAATACAGTAATAAAAGAAATTGGAAATGGGACTCACATCATCAACTTCAAAGAAATTTAGTGTGAACGAAGCAAGGAAATAATGCATAAAAGATGACTTTGGCACAATAGTTGGAAAACAGTAAATACTCAGTAACTGCAATGCTAAGGATGGAGGTAGTTATCACTGCTGTTCTACCACCCTGAGCGCCAGAGAAGAGCCAGAGCAGAGCCACAGGTATATGGGGCTTATGAGCGCATCAGTCTGGACGAGCTGGTCCTGCAGACCATGAAATGTTCCAAAGATTCTGCAATTCTGGGGGACTTAAACCCATGTCTTGGGCATCCTTAGTTTCAGGTAAGGAAGATGGGGGTCTTGTCCCAGCAACTTCAGTGAAGGAAGATCGAGGAGCAGCTGAGGAGGGCTGTCTGCTTTTGGTGCTAAGTCTCAAGTACTGAGATTTACCCACATTTTACTGGATTTCTATCCATTGCCTAAACATTCTTAGAGTCCATTCATGTTATTTGGGAGAGAGAACCCTTGGAAACCAATTTTCGTTCATTAGTATTGTTTGGAATAGAGGAAAGTTGGAAACTACTTTAAGTGTCTACTAAATGGGACCTAGTCAAATTGACTAGGAATAATACATAATAAATTTAGTGACAGCACTAATACACACTTACTATGAAAAAAAATTGGATAGTTGTTACATCCTGGTGGTGAATCCGGTGAATCACCACCAGGATCTCACCATTCTACAAAGAAGTGATCATCAATGTCAAAAGAGGGGTTCGGCAGGGTGATACCATTTCACCAAAACTCTTCAGTGCCACCCTCAAGAACATCATGCAACAATTAGAATGGGAAGGAATGGGAATGAAGATAGATAGTCAGCAACAAACACCTCCGCTTTGCTGATGAAATCGTTCTAATAACACCAAACATTAGCCAAGTGGCACAAATGCTGGCTGAATTCAACCGAGAGTGTGGAAAGATAGGTCTACAGCTGAATCTCAACAAAACTATGTTCATGAAAAATGAACTAGTTCCAGTGGCCCCATTCACTCTCAATGGAACAAACATTTCTGAATGAAGCAGTTATGTGTACTTAGGTAGAGAAGTCAACATGATGAACGACCTAAAACCTGAGCTGCGCAGGAGAAAGAGAGCAGCATGGAATGCCTTCAAAAGTATTGAAGAAATAGCTAAAAAAGACAAAGAATCTCCGGCTCTGGGCACATCTCTTCAACTCCACTGTTCTCCCTGCATTAACATATGCCTCAGAGATCTGGGCCTACGAAAGCAGGATGAGAATGCTATTCGGGTCTCCCAAAGAGGAATCGAAAGGGCTATGCTTGGAATATCACGCCTCACTCAAGTGAAAGAAGGAATCTGGAGCTCCGACCTCCGTCACTATTCCAGAGTCAGGGTTGCTGTCTCATTTGCCAAGGCATCGAAAATCAGATGGGCTGGACATATAATGCGATTTGGAGACGACCACTGGACTAGAGCCATTACCGACTGGATCCCACGGGATGTCAAAAGATCTCATGTGGCTGCTCACCTACAAGATGGTTAGACTTCCTTGTCAAGACCCTGAAGGAACGGTTTGAGGCTCTTTGTATTCCTGAAACATTCAGATGCCATTGGGCTACACTGGCACGTGATAGGGTCAAATGGAAATATTACTGGCACCTGCTCGAGCAAATTGATGAATAACAGGATGTCAAGCGATCAAGTGATCAGGTTGTTACATGCACTAATATTTTTGTTTATTTGGGGGCCATGCCTGGCTGTGGCTGTCTCCTAACTTCGTGCTCAGGGATCACTACTGGTAGGGCTCAGGAAACCACATCTGCTAGGGAATCACATGTGGGTTGGCCATGTGCAAGGCTAACCACTACCCACCTATCACTCCAGTGATAGGTGAACTATCACCCAGTCCCTTCTAACATTAAAAAATATTGTCACTTGTCACTTGTCTTCCCATTCTTCATCGATTTGCTCAAGCGGTTGCCAGTAACGTTTCCCAATCATTGGGAATGGGGCCATTATTGTTACTGGTTTTGGCATATTGAATACACTACGGGTAGCTTGCCAGGCTCTGGTATGGCTATGGGTTCATCCCAGGGGCCCCAGTCTTTTTCTATGTCAAACCATCAACCATCCAGGGCCCATGGATAATAAAAATATTATTAAATGGGAAATGTATGTGGTAGGACTATATATACATATATATGCAATGTTTATATGTATGTACATTGCACATTTGCCACATTGACTTTATTATAAGGTATATATAGTATAACATTTAAAATTATACACAAATTTGAGTCTCTATACTATTATATTATATACATATTAACTCAGACTCAAAGGCATTAATTCAGAATATTGGGAAATAGAGTTAAAAATTATGGTCACTTCTTCTGAATGGCATATATGCTCTATCTATATATTGTTGTTACAGTTAAAGTAACGTTTTAAGTAGTATTAACATTTATCATCCGGAAATACAGTTATCACATCTCACCATCAGGGGTGCCCAAGATCCCCCAGCAACATCCTTATGTTCTTGAACAGCTCTTAATCTCCCCGGGCCCATCTACCCACTCATCCACCTCTACTTGGTCATTTCCGTTTATGATTTAAAGCAAATGATTTGTTATTACTCATTTCTCTCTATTCCCTTGTTTTGTTTTTTCTTATACCATTCATAAGTGAAATAATCTAGTATTGATCCTTCTCCCTCTAACTTATTTTTTTTCAGTGCCTATATGGTCTTTTATCTATCTTTCTTTTTTAAAAATTTTTATTATACCATGTGAGATCTACAATTACAAGGATGTTCATAATTGGGTCTCTGCCATACAGTGTTCCAGCACCCATCCCTCCACCACTGCCAAATTCCCACCACCCATATCCCAAACGCCTCCCCACACCCAATCCCTGCCTGCCCCTGTTGCAGGCACATTTTATTTCTCTGACTATCTCTTTGTCTCTGTCCCTGTATTGCTCTCTCTCTCTCTCTCTTATACTTTGTGGCTTGCCCTACAGATATTAACGATGCATGATGTCTCTATGTGCATATTCAATAGTGAGTTCTAGTATGACATCGTAATTCCTCATTACCCATAACCTCTCCAGTTTGTTGCAACTAGAATGATCATTACAGTGTATAAATTAGAAAGATCCTGGGAAGGACCTGTTGCTAGAAAACCAGATCTACAGCTAAGCACAGCTGTAGATCTGGAGTGTCTGTCTTCCAGGGGTTGGCTGTGGTGGCTGGGAGCTCAGGGCCACGCTTACTGACTTGGAGTCTGAG
Source organism: Cryptotis parvus (assembly GCA_021461705.1). Classification (NCBI taxonomy): domain Eukaryota; kingdom Metazoa; phylum Chordata; class Mammalia; order Eulipotyphla; family Soricidae; genus Cryptotis; species Cryptotis parvus. The sequence continues at coordinate 274,040 of JAJIBD010001155.1, read as the reverse complement.
GGATGGGTGGAGGTGCCCAAATCCCTGCTCCAAGTCTGACCAGCATGGCCACCTGCATACTGAGCAAGCCCTTAGGTGCTATGTAGGACACAGTCAGGGGGCTAGCCGAACCTTTTACTTTCCCCCAGGAACTCCATGGGCCACTCCACATGAGGCCAAGCTGCCCAGCTGGAGATCTGGTCCCTCTAACTTATTTTTCACTTAACAAGATACCCTGCAGTTCCAGTACACAGGAACTGCCAGCCTTCACCTTTTCTACAGCTACATACTATTCCATTGCATAGATATACCAAGACTACTTTGCCAATTCATCTATCATTTGACACTTGGGTTGTTTCCATATCTCTGTTATTGTACTAAGTACTACAATAAATTAGATATGCATATATCTTTCCAAATTAATATTTTTGAGTTCTTGATATAGGTGATAACATATAGAACTATGGGTCCAATGAAAGTGCTATTATTGTCTTTTTTTAGAACCCTCCCCTACCCTCCTCCATATAGTCTAAACCAGATGATATTCCCAACAGCAGAGAATGAGGGTTCCTGTTTTATATCTAGCATTGCTGTATCCCTCCCAACACTGGTTGCTTACTGGCATTTGGTATAGACCAGTCTCACAGGTGTAAGATTATAGCTCATAAAATACTCTATATATTATGATTTATTTTGGACTTGTTTATTTAAATACAGAAAATATTCTCAGGAATCACTTGTATCACTTGTCTTCCTGTTGTTCATCAATTTGCTCAAACGGGCACCAGTAACTTCTCCATATGTCCTGTTGTGTGCTAGTGTAGCCAAAGGGCATCTGCTCGCTCCAGGAACACAAAGAGCCTCAAACCATTCCTTCAGGTCATGGGAATGAGATCTATAATTGTTGCTGGTTTTTGGCATATCAAATATGACACAGGTATCTTGCCAAGCTCTTTTGTGTGGGTGGTATACTCTCAGTAGCAGGCCCTCATCTTGTCCATTTACTGATTAACCGAAATGGGGAGAGAGTGGCTTTTCTCTTGGGTGGAGCTCTGACGAGGTGTGGAGTCCAGATGTTGAAAATGACTGCCCTCATGGTGTGGGGGTTCCTTTGGCTTCTTGCAAGGTTCTATTGGGATGGCAGGCCAGGGCTAGAACCCGCCTTCCCTCCCAGGTGGTGCCTCATGATTGGCTGAGCACAGGGAGAGCCAATAGCAGCTCTGCCCCATGTATCTCAAGTACATACATTAAACTCTCACCAATTACTTCTGGAGAGTGGAATTTGGTTTGGAAAACAAGAGAAGTATAATAAACTTTTGTATCATTGGTTATTTCCCCTTCTTTTGGTTACTGAACAATAAAAAATCAATAAAACATGTTCAAGTCTTTTCTTTTAGTTTTATGGATTCTCATTAAAAATTAATAAGGTGGTTTACATCTAAGTCACACACCTTGTTAGTAGGATTTGAACTAAAAAAGTGTCTTCTCCATCATTGCTGTGCTCCTTTGAAATAGGCCTTGAGGAGAAATTAGAAAGTGTTTTATAAACATAGGTTGTGAAATAGTTGATCCAGTTATCAAAAGAGCAAAAGAGATCACAGACTTCCTGATTGGGAGACTGTGTGATGGATAGTGGTTTTAATTGGTTCAAGAAGGTGCTAAGAGCCTAGAGTACAATGGCCGATGATTCCGGAAGCCTCCTTTCTTTTTTTTCTGTGATCTCACAAAATCAGGAAATATACTCTGTGGATAGTATCCAATTAGTCAACCAACTTACAAATCAGTGAGGGGAAAAAAGAGATCTTAGTAACAACCATCTAGTAATTCAATCCCTGTTAAAATAGTGGAAACAAATATTAAGAGAAAAAATACTATGGAGGATAATGGAATTATGAGCAATAAGCATTATGGTTTTGAAAAGAACAAATCATGCCAGACAAAGTTGATTGCTTTTTTTTGATTAGTAGACTAAGGGAATAGAGTAGATGTAATATATCTTGATTTTAGCAAAAGGTTTGATAGTGTATTGTGAATTTTTACTCAGGAAATTAATTGAAAATGGCCTAGAGATGAGCACTGTTGCATGAATCTCAGGCTGGTCACAGGACAGCTGAAGGGATCTGAACAAAAGCCATGCACCACAGTGAGGATACATAGGATGGGGACATTCAGGCCTGGAGTCGGTTCTATTTAATTATTTCATTTCTTCTCAGAAAGGAAAGGAGGCAGTTCTTATGTAAGTGTCATGTTGGTGTGTCTCAATGAAAAAAATCATTTGAAAGCTACCAAATTTACCTAGTGTCCAGTCCCAGGTCTGGGTTCTAGGAGAATCATTATGGTTGCAAATAGTATAATTCAGTCCCTCTAATGAACTGCAACTTGATTTGGGAAGACCAGATAAGTAGAATGACATTAGCCAAGAGCCCCACCCCACCTTTTCTTATCCGTATGCTATTGTTCTACGTAGGTACTCAAATCCCTGTACCAACTCAGTCAGCATTTATCACTCAAGTATCTAATCAACTACTCAGTACCAACTGTGTGCCCCATGGTAAAAGAATAAATGCTGATTATGTGTATGTGTGTATGTGTATGTGTATATCATAAAAGGTAATTCATGGCTTGGAGCTTACAAATACATTAAACTTGGAGTGGTTATTACTATAATGAAATTTAAGCATTATTCTAGAGAATAACATAGGAGGTTGTGGAGAACTTCAGAGCAGTAGAAGGGAAGTTTGAGAGAGTTATTAGTTGCTGGGGCTAGCTTCAAAAACTGACCTTAAAAACTAGAGAAATATTTTGTATAAATGAGAAGTGAAAAGGTAATATAAACAAAGGGTAGAGACAAGTTATTGAATCTTTACATATGCTCTGTTGAACTGATGGTAATTGTCTCAGTCTTGGGCGTTATTGGAGGATGAAGTGGGCTGTCTGTACTGAATGTAGTATCATGGAGAATATGGAGTCGACAGTTGATAGCGGTTACAGAGCTATTGATGACAATTCTTCATCCAGAGGCCATGGTGAGGTGGAATTGGGTGGGACACAAAGACAGAAAGATTTAGAATAAAGTCTTAAAGAAGGACATTAAAAGTCTCATTATCTCTAGGCGTAAGGTAATGGACATTAGAAGACTTAAACAAGCTTGTGATCAGAGATGACTTGGCCAGAAATTGTTCTCTTAAGATTACACTCTGACAATGATGGAGTCAGAATATAAGGAAAGCGGGTCAAAATATAGCCAAATAAGATTCGGCTAAATGGCAGAATACCCATGCCAGCACCTCTGCATTGGGGGTAGAGTAAAAGCTGTGAATCTGAGGTCTGCCCTGGTAGCTGAAGAAAAGAAAATCAATATTAACTTAATTGCTTTGTTTAGCAACTAGATATTCAGTAAGGCCAGTAGCTAAGACATGGAGTTCAAAAATAGAAAAGTAGATTATGAGTTTGGTTTATTATTATTGGATGGACTTAAGCAACTGGAGCTCTGAGCTTTTGTTCAGAATCATGAGTTTGGTTTATTATTATTCGATGGACTTAAGTAAGCAATTGGAGCTCTTAGCTTTGGTTCAGAATGTCATCCTACAGAGCTGGTACAGCTGAGATCTTAATGGGAGTGACATGGTTATCTTTTCAGCTCTCAAAGAGATGGAAATAATTTCTTGCTCCCAAAAAAAGGGCTCTCTCTCCCTTTCTCCTTTTTTGGCCACAGGAGCAAAAAGACAAAACAAGGGTGTTCTCTCCTCTTTTCCTTCTTGTCTTTTTTTATGTTTCATCACAACAAAGAAGCATTTTTCCAAAGTTCCTCTTGGGGCATTTTCAGCCTAAAGCCAAACATTTCATTATTTCCCTGCATGACATTTAGGCAAACACTAGAGAGAAGCATTAACATTTCCTGACCAGCAGCCTAATAGGTTATAGATTAGACTTATTTGCAATGGTTTATTTTTCAGCATTGTTGCATGGTACCAAGTCAAACTTTTACAACCCATGATACCCAGTTAGGCTTTGTCTTATGCTTTCCTTCAAACTTTGAACAAAAGAGAATGAAAAAAGCTGAAGTTATTGCCTGACTCATGAAACCTGATGTGAGAAGATATTCAGTATGCCTTAGAACATGATGCAACTATGAGTCACCCAAAATACAATCCAGTTCTCTTGAAACGGTGCTCAGAAGATTCACTGCAATAGAGGGCGATTGTTCCAGGATTTCACAACCATCATCACTGTATAAACTCTTTCTTAGTTAAAAGTAGCTGAGAGGTTGGGGTCGATGGGGTGAAGGAGAGGAAAGAGGATGATAGAAAGGAGGAAGGGAGAGAGGGCCCTTTTTTCAGGACCAAGAATTACTATTTCCATTCTCCTTTAACGCCTTGCCTGATTATGTTTACTTTGACTCACCTGAAGTGATTAATAAGAGTGTGGCTTCATGAAAGAATTTTGTGTCAGTGCAATCAAGATATTTTTACTGAAAAATTTTCTCAATGTCCCCAAGATATAATCACTAGGTCATTTTTGGAATCATGTTTTATGGTAGTTCAGGAAGATGAATATTATGAGTTTCCAATGGGGGAAATTAGGTCCACGGTTTAGTCTGCTCTGATTTATGAATTGCCCTTTAAGGAAATATAATGGTTACATTGGTTTAGTGAAAGTCAGTAATGTTCAGAGGAAGTATTCGAATAGAGGGAGTATTAGTATAGATGTCAAACTTTCCATAAGTTTACGACTTAATCCTGGATTCTTGTCAATTTTCAAATAGCTCAGAACCACCTGATGCTATCAGGCAACCTAAAAAACAGTAATTGTACCAAGGAACTTATATTTTTATCAGACAGTCACAAACATGTGGCAAGGTTTAAACAGTATAAAACAAGCAAACGCACAAATATACCTCTGGAAGACATTGATTTTTTTGGGGAAAATTTTCATTTGATTGATTGAAGGATAAATAACAGATCCTAAGTCACATGTGAGTATCCATCTTTAAGAGGGTTTCCTTGAAGGGTTGGATCGAAGAACTGTAGAAGCCAGCAAGTCTAGTGTTAATTTGGAGGTGATTTGCATTCCTCTGAAGCAAATCTTCCTTTGTATTCATTGTTCCTCCTTTTCTTTTATAGTCACACAAATTGTATTGAAAGTAGCTTTTTATCACTGTGGGATGGATCGTCCAAAGCTGTTCATGATTGGGTTTCAGCTACACAGTGTTCCAACCCACTCCCTCCACCAGTGCACATTTTTCAAGACCAATGTGCCCCATTTCCCCTCCTCCCACCATCCCTCACAATCTGCTTCTATGGTAGGCTCTCTCTCTCTCTCTCTCTCTCTCTCTCTCTCTCTCTCTCTCTCTCTCTCTTCCTCTCCCTTTCCCTCTCTCTCCTTTTGCACATTCTGGCTTGCAATACAGACACTGAAAGGTTGCCATGTATATGTATATCCCTTAACCAACTTTCTATAGAAAGTAACTTTTTACCTGGAGCTCAAGTTTCACTTTGGACACATTTTATTATAAAATGTATATCAGCACAAACAAGACAATTCATTGCTCAGAGGCCAAAAATGACCATGAATACTTGGGAATTTTATATACCTTAATGAGAATTTTATATTTCCATCAAGTATGGAATTCGAGATTCAAGTTCATCATTTTTATCCTCAAAGGGTAAGTCCTTTGGGGTGACAGAAATATCAATAAAAGTCAGTATAAAGTTGTCAAGTATATGATGATTCAGCAGATAGGGGACTTTGTTGGGCCCAATTTCCTGCCAAGTACTTTCTGAATGATGCAGCTATTTCAGTAAAGTGTATATAGAGGGCATAGTGGGAACAAGGATTGTGAAGTTAGGCTACTGAGATTAAAATCTTGGGGTTTTATTAGCTGTCTGACCTTGGGGAAGTTCTCTATTCCTATCTGCAAAGTGTAAATAGTCTGACTTTGCCTACTCCGCTGAGGATCAGATGTTTCATACATGGCGTGGCCATCTAATCGCACCTCTAAGGCATAGATGGCTACTGTTCTTTTGCTTGTTAACTCTGCTTATGAAATATTCCCTACCCCAATCAAAGAAGTGGAAACATTTATTTTTTTTCAATAAACAAGTAACAAATAATACCATGTGGTACGTCCAGGGGCTAATCCCCAAAACACAGCATCCGGGAGAACACTTTGTCCTTGACAGAGTCAGACTATGGCAGAATAAGACAGTGAACAATACTCAGTGAAACTGGCGTCTTTCTCTTGTCTCTGGAAGTCTGCCATGAGGAGCTAGAGAGAAGAGCAGTGCTTGGATTATGTAGGAATCACACCCTGTTTTGTGGGAGCATTCTCAGGGCAGGGACATAGGGGAAGCCCCACATAGTTCAGTGAACATGTCTGTGCCTGTGATGAAAGAAGCTCTTCCAGGTATACTTGGGAGAACTTTGTAAACACATTCAGGCAGAAATGGGAGGTATAGAAATGAAAGAACCAAAGAAGATCGCAAAGGACAGAAACTGAGACCATGCTTCCTTTGTATTCTCTAGAAAGGAAGAAGCTGCCTCTCTATGCTTCCTCTGTCTCTCTGTCCTTCACTTCTTTCTCCTTGTCTCTTCTTCATCCCAAACCCCTCAGTTTCCTTTATTTTCCTCCACTCTAACTAGTTCCCTTATATATTTTCCCACCTCCCATCACTTAGTAAGGAATGAAGGGACAGTACTGAGTTTGGACTGAGTGTTTTTCCCCCCACAAATAACCATGTTTTATTCATTAATCTTCACTGTCTTCACTGTCTTCCCGTTCATCATCGATTTGCTCGAGCGGGCACCAGTAACATCTCCATATGTCCTGTCTCATGCAAGTAGAGCCCAAGGGCATTTGCTTGCTCCAGGAACATAAAGAGCCTCAGTCCATTCCGGAATGAGGTCTACAATTGTTACTGGTATTTGGCATATCAAATACAACATGGGTAGCTTGCCAGGCTCTGTCGTGCAGGTAGCATACTCTTGTAGTCATCTCTAAGTCCAGCATTTATTGATAAACCGTGCTGCCACAAGCGGCTGCGCAAGCCGGGCTGTGATAGGCTGGTCTGCTGGGTGGAGTTCTGACGAGAGGGAAGTCCGGATGTGGGAAATGGAGGCCCTCATGGAGTGGGGGGGGGGGTGGGGGGTCGTCTGGCTTGTTGCGAGGCTCTGCTGGGGTGGCGGGCCAGGGCTATAACCCGCCATCCCTCCTGGGCGCCTTGTGAGCGGCTGGGCACAGGGAGAGCAAGTAGTAGCTCTGCCCCATGTCTGTGAGTCTCTGGATCAGCATACCTTAGCCAGATTTAAAAAAGACTGCTGCAGGGTGGATCTCGATGAGCCTGGCTGTGGTAGGCTGGTCTGCTGGGTGAAGTTCTGATGAGAGGGAAGTCCAGATGTGGAAAATGGAGGCCCTAATGGAGTGGGGGGGGGTCATCTGGCTTGTTGCAAGGCTCTGCTGGGTGGCGGGACAGGGCTAGAACCGGCCATCCTTCCTGGGCGCCTCGTGAGCAGCTGGGCACAGGGAGAGCAAGTAGCAGCTCTGCCCCATGTCTGTGAGTCTCTATTCATTAATAATATTAATAATTCATTAATATTAATAATATAATAACTTTATTATATTATTTATTTATTATTTGTTGGTATATAATTACTTTAGGTAAATAATATATTTTTATTGAATCATCATGAAGTACACAGTTACAAAATTGCTCATTATTGGGCTTCAATAATGCAATGTTCTAACACCTGTTCCTTCACCAGTGTCAATTTTCCACCACAGTTTACATCTATGGCTCCCCCTCCTCTCTCTCTCTCTCACACACACACACACACACACACACACACACACACACACACCCTGCTTCTCTCTCTCTTTTGGCATTATGTTTGCAATACAGGTCCTGAAAGATGATTATATATCATATTTATCTCCTTTCAGCACTCAGTTACTATTCAGAGTGATCATTTCCAACTATCATCATTACAGTGATCTGTTCTCTGTCCAGTCTGCCCTCTCCCCTAACTTGAGGGAAGCTTCTAACCATAAGTCAGACCACCTGACCCTCCTTTCTACTGTCCTTGGGTGTTAGTACCTTACTATGTTTTTTTTTCCTATCCTGCAAATGAGTGCAATCATTTTATGTCTGGCCATCTCCCTCTGACACACTCAGCAAGATACTCTCTATGTCCATCCATTTATAAGCAAATTTCATGACTTCATTTTCCCTGGGGGTTGTACTGTTCCATTGTGTAGAGATACCATAGTTTCTTTATCTAATCATCTGTTTTCCATAGTTTCTTTATCTAATCATCTGTTCTCCAGCACTAGGGTTGTTTCCAGATTCTGGCTATTGTGAATAGTGCTTCAATGAACATAAGGGTGCAGATGGTTTTTCTGCATTGTGTTTTGGGCCCCTAGGGTATATTTCCAGGAGTGGTATTGCTGAGGTCATATGGAAACTCAATTTCTAGTTTTCTTGAGACAGGCCCATATTGTTTTCCAAAAAGGCTGAATCAGTTGGTATTCTCACCAATAATGAATGGAGTTTCTTTCTACTCACATTCATGCTAATACTAGTTATTCTTATTCTTTTTGGTGTGTGCCAACTTCTGTGGTTAGCGATGATATCCCATTGTTGTTTTGATTTGCATCTCCCTGCAATAATATCTCATTGTTGTTTTGATTTGCATCTCCCTGATAATTAGTGATGTACAGCACTTTTTCATGTGCCTTTTGTTTGGTCTTCTGTTGACTATATTAGGTGGATGGCATCTGGAGGGACCCCACACCTCCTGTTGACTATAGTCTACCTGGGATCTCTGACACTTCCATGTGTCACTTTCTTGGACTCTTTGTTCCCACATTTTCTGAACAAGTTTATTCAGGTTTTGCAATATTTTTTTGGTCTTTGTTGGCACTCGCCCACATGATGTCTTTCATCAGCTGGTATAACATATTCTGGACCAGAGAGGGATTGGATCATCAGTCAGCAGACATCTCTCAGTGTGAGATTATAGAGACCCAGATAGGACTTGAGCCTAGAGACCACCCCCAGGCACATTCTCCTGCCTCCCTTTCTTCTACAGATTAGGGACTTTCTGCCTGAGTGAAGACTTGATAGAAAAATTTCCTTATGAAAGAGAAGTTAATGTTCCAGTTTCCTGGGTGGGGATGCTCATCTTAAGTTCTAGGTAGTGATTCAAAAAAATGAAACTCTGTAAGAAAGGATTCTGGCAAAATGAAGAGAGAGAAGATGATTAAAAGTAACAAGGTAGGAAAGAAAAGAATATTTATTATAAATAGGAATAACGGGGAGGCAGAAAGCCCTTCAAGGGACAGACTAAAGCTCTTTTAGCTATTTTTTTTGTATGATGGGGGAAAATAGGGACAACAAGTCTGAAACGAGAATGGTCCAGTTAGGGCACTTGTCTTCCACATGGCTGACCCAGGCTCAATCCCTGGAAACCACATATGATTCCCCCAAGCCCTACCAGGAGTGATCCCTCAGGACAGAACCTGGAGTAATCCCTAAACAGAACCCTGTATGGCCCTATACAGGCCATATATAAAATAAAATAATACTATATATTTATTAATATATATTATATATATTCATGTATTAAGATGTTAAACTCACATCTGTGCTCATTTTCTAAGAGAATATTGAGTAAGAGTGGCTCATTGGTAAGCCTGACCCTGAGTACAGTTATTGAAAATGCAAAGAGGACTTGGCTTTGCTATTAGGATCTGATGACCTGGTAAGCTGGTGGGCTATTTTGCTAGCTTGCTTTGTCTGAGCCCTGGGGGGAATCCCCATTGTCAGTCTGAACTGATTGTTTCCTGATACTTCACAGCCACTGAGAATGTCTCAGCTGCTGTTCTTTTCCTGAGCATGGTCAGCTTTCATCAATGACCAGATTCTGTGCAAAGCCAAGTCACAGAAGAGGAAAACTTCTACCTTCCTCTCACCTTACTTTACCCAGATATAGGACTCCACCCCAGATGCAATAGTCTGGAAGCCCCAGCAATGGATATTGTGGACCTGACACGGGTTTCTAAATGTTGCTCTTATCTGTGGCTGTGCTCCCAGAGAGGATATCACCCTGTTTAATGCTAACTATTTGTTTCGAGCAGTATTTCTTAAGTGGGGGCCATGTTGCTCTGTTAGTGGGTCCCCAAGTTATCCCAAGGAAGCCACAGGTGAAAATAATATTAATAGGAGGCCACAAGACTTGGCTCTCTATCAGTGGGCAGGGTGCCACAGAAAAGAACAAGGTGGGGCTCGAGCGATAGCACAGCAGGTAGGGCGTTTGCCTTGCATGCAGCCAACTGGGGTTCAATTCCCAGCATCCCATATGGTCCCCCGAGCACCACCAGGAGTAATTCCTGAGTGAAGAGCCAGGAGTAACCCCTGAGCATCGCCGGGTGTGACCCCCCAAAAAAAGAACAAGGTCAGCAGGCAGACATGCTCAGAAAATGGTTAAGAAACACTGATTTTAGGGCAGAGGTCAAAAGTTGAAAACCCTAGTCAATCGTTAGGATAGTTATGATAGTACTGATAGTTATGAGACTGGTGCTTAGACAGGTACCAAACCTCCCAGTCATTCCTGGTAATTTTTTGTAGCAGGCCCGAAGTTGAATGGACAACTTGGGGAGGCAGGGAAAGAGAAATGCCCTGATCGTTCCACATTGGTTGGACATTCAAACTAGGCTTCTTATTTACTGGTCTCAAACTGGAGTGGAGGTAGAGAACACCTTCACCAATCTCAGAAAAATATATGAGACTCCTTGAGAGTTATTCCTTTTGGTGCCAGTGATAGTACTATGGGTTAGGCATTTGCTTTGCATGCAACCAATCTCTGAACTGTCCCCAGAACTTTATATGGTCCCCTGAGAACCACCAGAAATGATCTATAAACACAGAGCAGGAAGCTGAGCACCACTGGTCCTCCCTCCTTCTGCTTCCCCCAATAAAATAGAATAAAATAACATATTTTTTAAATTTTTTAATGTATTTGATATGCCAGATACCAGTAACAATTATAGACCTCATTCCCATGACCTGATGGAATGGTTTGAGGCTCTTTATGCCCTTGGGCTCTACTGAGTGAGAAGGCATAGGAGATATTATGCCTGCTTCGGGCAAATCTACTGATGAATGGAAGACAGGTGATACTTGTTGATCACTTGAATAAATATGCATCGATTTCGCTCGCAGAAATATCCGATGCCAATGTAGCCCAATGGTTGATTCAGGAGTGATACAGACAGTGATTTTTAAATTACCTGGCAATGGAAGGGTTTAAGCACTTGCCTTGAATATGGCTGACCCCAATTCAATCCCTTGCATCACATATGGTCCCAGAGTGCGGCCAGGAATAATTCTTAAGCACAGAGCCAATAGAAAGCTCTGAGCACCACTGAGTATAGCCCAAAAGCCCAATACAAAAATGTTTTCTTTTGTACAAAATTCTATATCTTTTAATATGTATTGTTACATTTTTTTTGGGGATACACACAGTGTATCAAGGGTTTACCCCTGGCTCTGTGCTTAGGGCTCACTCCTGGCAGTGCTGGGGAATGAACCAGGCATGTGCAGGGCAAACACCTCACCTCTTGTACTATTTATTTAGCCTGATATCTGTATACTTTCGAAACAAATGGAAGAAATTGTAAAACCACTGCAGCTAAAACTGGCTCAAAATGGGAAAGAAATTCTGGTCCCTGCTTTCATGTAGTTTATGAGCCTCCTGCTCTATTCTGGAAGTGAGCGTGTACTAAATGTTATAGATGTGTCATATATTATGCAGCACACATAATTAAGAAAATTTGTATCATTTAATTCACCCTAGAAAGTAAATATGCCAGCATGAATATGCATGCCGGACAAAATGACATTCACTGTGCTCACTTATTACATAGCTTAAAACTATGCTGCTTGCTTTGGAGGCAGGTCATTTGGGCAGATATGTGGGCTCTTGGCTGAACCACTGCCTTCATGCTGGCACTCCCTTCTCTGAAGAGGGCAGTGCCAGAGCTTGGTCATCCTTTCTGAAAGTGTTCCCTGGGATATACCACTTGCTTGACTTTCTCTGAGAAAGACTAGATTGGCAAACTGATTTCTTTTTATTTTTTAAGTATTTTATTATACCACTGTGAGATACACAATCACAAAGATACACAATTAAAAAGTTCATACCTGGGTTTTGGTCATACAGTGTTCCAGCACCCATCCCTCTACCAGTGCCCATCTCCCACCACCAACTACCCGGTTCCCTCTCCCTCCCCAGCCCGCCTCCATGGCAGGTTCCCCATTTCTTTCCCTTTCTCTCTCTCCCTTCCTTCCCTTCCAGACTATGGACTACAAAACATACATTAAAGGGTTGTCATGTGTATCCTTTTGCCTGTATTTAATGCTCAGTTCTAGGTTGGCACTAGTACCTCGACAATTGTCAGCACACTGTTCCATTCTCTGTCCTACCCAGCCTCTGACTCCCACACGTTAGATTGGCAAACTGATTTCTTAACGCTAGAAGACAGGCCAAAGGAGCAACTGACCACAAGTGTGCAGTTGAGGTGCTGAGTTGGCTAAGAGGAGTGCAGGGAAGCTAAGCACCCTGAGCGTGACCCAAGTTCTTACTCTGGACTCTGCCTCCTGCACTCCTGCAGAGTCTTCTGTAGTGCGTTACACAGCTGCTCAATGGAGGCAGAGCTAACCTATGCGAAGTGTTACCTCCTTCTTATCTTGTACAATGGCAGTAGGTTGGCTTCTGTGAATCACAGGAGAGAAAAGACTCAGAGAAAGTGCCAGAAGCTCAAATACCCCATAGCCCTGTTGTTGTCCCATTTCCAGAGCAGAGACACATGTGTGGTTTGGCCACATGCGGTCATCCATCCAGCTGTTCAGCTAGAGAGACAGATGTTTAATCCAGCCAGTGACCCCAAGTGACTGGCAAAAATTAATTAACTTGCTGTGAAATGAAATAATATGCTGCAGGTTTGCTTTTTCTTCCCCTAACACCAGTCACCAGAGTTTGTCATTAGGGCTGAATGCTTCCTTTGTAACCAGAATAACCTTATTAGTTGCAGTTTCATCATGGCTAAAGAGTTAGACAACAAATCATTGTCTCCTCTTTGGCCCCCTGCGACCTACTTGTCATCTTTCATTGTCTTGCTGGGAGCAGTTTTTCTTCTCCTCTTCCACCACCACCATTTCCTATCCCTTGTCAAGGTCTCTCTCAGGGGTGGGGGACTGTTGGACACACAACTTAGAGTTGTTTTTCCTGAAAGAGGAGCTGCTTTGCCTTTTCTGACTTGGGCGTTCATTGGACAAACGTTTCTAGGCATTCTTATCTATATTCTTTGACCAGGCTTATATTCTCTAACCAGGTCTGTGTGGTTTTTACTTGCCATTTTAACTTACTTTTGTAGTCTACTTTATAACATATTCATCAGTTTTTTGAAGCAGTATCATTGGGTCTCACCACAGTCCTTTCGTTCCATACCCACTGCACAGATAAGGCTCACACTGGTAGCATGTTCAGATCCATGCTTCTACAGTAAGGGACAGATGCTCCTCACTCTAAGGCTGACCCCCAGCTATTCACAGTTCCACCTTTCTCCTGGTATTTTGCAGTCTAGATCCTACCTTTTCCTGCCCCCAATCCTTCATCTTAACCTGTTGCTGCTTTCTTTAAGACTTAGGTCTAACTGTTGTTCATAAACGTGCCCTACATAGGTAGCAGGGCAGGGCTGATGGTCATCAAGGATACCTCGTTGGCTCATTCTCCTTCCAACTTCAGAAATCTTACTTCTTGCTGGAAACTTCCCCAAACAGATGCCCAAGACCTTGATGGCTATCTTATGTGAGTGCTCAGGAAGGAGGAGAAGATAAGGAGGCTGGCCAGGGCCTCATTGGCTCCTGATATGAATTACATGGAGTTTCTACCTGGCTACATCTATCTGTGCAAAAAGTGATGGAGACTGAGGACCAAGGAGACTCACATCTGTCCCAGAGGCTCATGGGCTCCCAAACCCCAGGTGTCTTCTGTCCAGATCTGTTGTTGCCACTCCCACATAGGCTCCTGAATTTCTTCACAGAAACAGCAGATTTAGATCATTCTTTAAATTCAGGGTGAACAACCAAGCTTTCTGCATTTAGATTTCTCTTAGGTAAAGTTGAGACAACCATAGTTGTTATAATAAATGAATAGATGTCTCCTGCTTAGAAATGTCTGGCACACAGTAAATAATAAATAGTATTAACATATAAAGAATTGATATATTAACATATAAAGAATCGATGTATATGGTGTCTTTGAGCTCTTGGGTGTATGAAGAATTGTGTGTAGATAAACTAGAATATTTTTGTGTGGGAGCTTCTCAAGCAAGGCTCAAGAGACACAGGTAGGAGGCAAGATCCAGTGCTGCTTGGGCCCTGTGGTGCCAAGGGCTATTAAGATAACCCCAGTAAGTGCTTAGGAGCTACCGGGCCATACCCAACAGTGCTCAGAGACCCCTAGAAATTTGAGAGAGACTAAAATTTGAGAGATGCCAGAAATCAAACCAGGGATTTCTACAGGCAAGGTTGGGACCTTAATCTGTCCTCTCTTTAGCCCTAAGTCAGGTTTTAAAACTTGGTTGAGATTATTATTATCTATTAGTGTCCTACAGGACAGAAATATGCAGTACTTGGTTTGGGACAGTTTAAATAAATTCATCTATTAAAATTAGAAGAGAACTTATAAATTATTCATCAATCTCTCTACCATTAATAATGACAGAAAAGCTGGGATTTGACAGACTATTATCTTTAATATTTTTCATATATAATATACATAATATGTAACTATGCATACCACATGTGTGAATAGATACATGTGTGCATTTATGTTTATTTTATTGAAGTCTTTTTTCTATTTTGGGTCATACCCAGTGATGTTCAGGAGTTACTCTTGGCGTTTTACTCAGGAATTACTCCTGACAGTACTCAGGGGACCATATGGAGTGCCAGATAACAAACCCTAGTTGACTGCATGCAAGATAAACACCCTACCCACTGTACTATTGTTCCAGCCCAATTTTATTGAAGTCTTTAAAGTACACATCGAATTTACTAGAATTCACCCTCCTGTTTTTGTCTATATTTTTTTTGGGGGCGTTTACTGTTCGGTTCCATAAATTTTGATAAACACATGCAGTCATAAATTTCACCTCTATAACGAAGAAATATTTTTATAGTATCTCAAAATTCTTCATTTTGCCTCCTTTGACTTTCATTTTCTTTTGGGCATTAATACATATGTTTATGGCCAAAAAACCACAATTGCGTACTTTTAGAGAAAGATGTTTATGGGTATGGCCTTGGACATAGGTATCTAGCAGAAAGGAGACACCAGTTAGACAAAACTGGTGTCTGACTATTGCATGATCATATGTTAATCTGTAGAAAAAATGCAAAAAATGATGAACAAACGTGAGATTGAACCCAATGTAGAGCATTTTCCAAAGTTGCTCTAACTCAACTCCCCAGAATTAAATGAGTCTCTATAACTTTGTTTTTTCTACAGAGATTATCGTATTGCTCAAAATCAATACATATTTGAGAACTTGATTTTTGACGAGTCTGCTCTCTGGAAGTATCTGCTGTTTTACAGCACGAGGTTTGGATGGTAGAGTCTAGGGAGAACTGGCCTGGACTTTAGAGTACTGTGGCATCCCATATTATTCTTGGTAAGCCTTTTCAGGCTTCCCTGGCATCTCATAATATGTAGGCAAAGGGCCTGGTGAGTCACTCATGAAATCTGTTATTAGTAAGACTTCAGCATAGTGTGGGGACTCCCGAGAGACCAGCTTCTGTATCTAGTGCCCAGAAAATGATTTTGGAGAAGTACCATTAGGGGCTATTGTCCTCATTCACTGTTTCATTCAACAGCTTGATAGCTTTCAAAGTGAGTCCGTCAGATCCACTAAACATGCAGGTCCTCGTTTCTCTCAAACTCTTAATTATTGATTCCACCATGTTTAGCCCCTACTGGCATTTCTGTTTTATTCCATAGTCACCACTTGACCACCTGCAGGAGCATGTTGTGATCACTCTTAAATCCAGACACGAAAATCGTAAGTCTTTGAAATTAGATATGTCGGAGACAAACAAGGCTTATTCCCTTTGGTTTGGGCATATTTCTACCAGTATATTTAAGCATTTCTTTGATTCTAGTTCTGAGAACTAGTATCTGGTCTTTAACAGCACATATCCATCGAGCTTCATGAAGATATCTCTGGAAGGTGGGACAAAAGATCTTGTTTCATTGGTCTACAGTAAACTAGCAATGACAGATGCAGTCCGTTTATCATCTTTTCTTTATTAACAGACGTCAGAGTAAATGATGAGGGTTTCTTTTCTCAACCTCGAGTATATTTTTAAATGGATTGATTCTGGGGCATTTCAGTTCATTTACTGACAGTGTCTTAAGGAGTAGAATGTGACTGTAATCAATTTTCATTATCATTGTGTAGCTAATAGGGCTAAAAATAAGAACTCTTAATTTGCTATGGCATGATTGATTATCTAAGAAAAAATATGGAAATAACATCTTTTAATATGCCTGAAGAGTTATGTTAGACCTTTAAAGTTTCATCCTCAAAACATATCCCTTCATATAATTTTATATCTAATAAAAAAACAAATCAGGGCTCATAACATTGCATTTTTAGGCTCTTAATCTCAATAGATTATTCCTAGTTACAATTCCTATATTTGCTGCTCTCATACACAATCTTAAGATCCAAATCTTCTTTATCATAGATATCTCCATCCTTATGTCTCTTGAAATAATTATTAGATGCTATGCTAAATTTGGGAAATTTAAAGAACTTTTCCTATTCTGCTTGTACATGTTCTCCTTATATCAAAAATAGGTCACAGGAAGAATGGCTTCAGCATGAATTTCTTAGATGGTTTGGAAAATATAGAACTTGTAGCTTGTACAGGTTAGCAAAGTTCTTAGCCTGTAATAAGAAAACATTGGATCTACTTCCAATTCTATTCCATCATATTGGCCATCTTTTCCGCTTCCCTAGCTGAATCATAAACACTAATGCTTTTGGGGGGTTATGTTGCGGTACGTTGGGAGTGTCAAGCACATAATGCACATAAATTCACTATTATAAAATCATGTTTAATATTTTTTGCTGTTACTTCTCAAATTCCTTCTTTACTTTGTATTTCTGTCCTTTTGTCTTATGTGTTTGCCATTCTTTATCTTTCCAATAAACTTTGGTTGCCCTTTATCTCCTGTCCAGCATTTATATCTATTGCTTTAGGGTATGTTTAAACAGTCAACCCTCATGATAAACTGTTTGGAGTACTTAGGACCATGATCCTTTACACATAAAGACTGGTGTTATAATTAACTTATAGTTAAGTGACTAACCTAAGAGTTAGAATTTAAGCTAAAGATCATGTGATTCTTGGGTACTCTTCCTCAGTGAGGTGCTTTCGAGTCTAAAAACCTGTTATTTCCTTTGCTAGTCTGGTTAAAGGACAGGTTATAGCACACTCAAAAGCAGAGTGGAGAAAGGAACAGCAATTGGAGAAAATCCCAAATGGTATCTTGGTGGCGTTCCTCTTCCTTCATATCAGTGTTTCTTGTGGCTTTCAATTTGTCAGGGTAATTTTCACCTTGGAAATGGATGGTTCTCAGTGAAACCCCATTTACCACCCTCCCTCCTTTGATTTTTAAATCACCATCACATAAAAATTATTTTTACTACTTTATTAACCAACCACAGTCATTTTTTACTCAATTTGGACAGAAAACCATAAGTCAAGGATTATTTACCTGAGAACTCTCATACCTGGTATGTTATAAGAAACCACAAATCTGCCTGTGGATTAAAAATATAAAATGTCTCAACCCACTAGGCACTATTTTCCAAAACAGTATGGAAGCAATAGTGAAGAACAAAATCTAGGTTCATTTAAAAGCATCACTAAATTTGCAGGACAGTAGAAGCTCTCTTAATTAACCTCCCTTTATCAGCTCACAGAATTTCCCTCTCCCTCTATAAAACATCGCAGTGGGTTCCCATTGCAGCCTCAACCCTCGAGGTCAACAGGCTATTCTCCAGTATAACCTGCTCATTTCTGCTGCCATCACTTACCATGCTGGTTTCCCCGCAAGTGTGTTGTATTCCCTTGCAAAGATATTTATGGTCATTACAAAATTCAATTACAATGTAAGCAGAGAGCTATTGTTTCTACGAAAATTCAGTTGAATGCTTTGGAAAGAGTCAATAAAGGCAAGCTGCGAAGAAACGAATGATGCTGTTGAAACGAAGTTGGGCCACCGGTTAAGACTGTGCAGTTCCAGGAAGCAATCTGTGAATAGCCCTCATGTTGTACTGGGCACGCAATCTGTAGAATACCTGTCATGTTGTACTGGACACACAATCTGTGAATAGACCTCATGTTGTTCTGGACATGCAATCTGTAGAATACCTGTCATGTTGTACTGGACACACAATCTGTGAATAGCCCTCATGTTGTACTGGACACACAATATGTGGAATACACCTCGTGTTGTACTGGACACGTAATCTGTGAAATACCCCTTGTATTGTTTTCTTGATCACTTGATCACTTGAATCCCGTTATTCATCGATTTGCTCGAGCGGCGCCAGTAACATTTCCATTGGACCCTATCACGTGCCAATGTAGCCCAATGGCATCTGGTTGATTCAGGAATATGAAGAGCCTCAAACCTTTTCTTCAGGGTCTTGACAAGGAAGTCTGACCATCTTGTAGGTGGGCGGCCACGTGATCTTTTGACATCCCGTGGGATCCAGTCGGTAATGGCTCTAGTCCAGCGGTTGTCTCCAAATCGCATTACATGTCCAGCCCATCTGATTTTCGATGCCTTGGCAAACGAGACAGCATCCCTGATTCTGGAATAGCGACGGAGGTCAGAACTCCGGATTCCTTCTCTCACTTGAGTGAGGCGTGATATTCCAAGCATAGCTCTTTCAATTCCTCTCTGGGAGACCCGAATAGCATTCTCATCCTGCTTTCTTAGGGCCCAGGTCTCTGAGGCGTATGTTAATGCAGGGAGAACAGTGGAGTCAAAGAGATGTGCCCGGAGCCGGAGGTTCTTTGTCCTTTTAGCTATTTCTTCGATGCCTTTGAAGGCATTCCATGCCGCTCTCTTCCTCCTGCGCAGCTCAGGTTTTAGGTCATTCATCATGTTGATTTCTCGACCTAGGTACACATAACTGCTGCATTCAGAGATGTTTGTTCCATTGAGAGTGAATGGGGCCTCTGGAACTAGTTCATTTCAGAACATAGTTTTCTTTAGATTCAGCTGTAGACCTATCTTTCCACATTCTCGGTCAAAGTCAGCCAGCATTTGTGCCGCTTGGCTAATGTTTGGTGTTATTAGAACGATGTCATCAGCGAGCGGAGGTGGTGTAGTTGCCGACCATCTATCTTCACTCCCATTCCTTCCCATTCTAATTGTTGCATGATGTTCTCGAGGGTGGCGCTGAAGAGTTTTGGTGAAATGGTATCACCCTGTCGAACCCCCTCTTTTCACATTAATGATCACTTCTTTGTAGAATGGTGATATCCTGGTGGTGAATCCGTAATACAGCTCACAAAGGATCTTGATGTATTGGGGTTGAACACCCTGTTTGGCTAGGGGTTCGATGACTGCTTCAGTCTCCACAGAATCAAAGGCTTTCTGTAAATCAATGAATGTGAGACAGATGGGCATCTTGTACTCCCTACAAACCTCAATGAACTTGTTTACCGTGTGGATATGGTCGATTTTGCTGAATCCTTTCCGGAAGCCTGCTTGCTTGCATGGTTGTCCTTCATCTAGTGTTCTGCTAATCCTGTTCAGGATGACTCGTGTAAACAGCTTGTAGATGACAGACAACAGGCAGATGGGGCGATAGTTGCCGATGTCGTGAATGTCTCCCTTCTTGAACAGTAGAACTGTCCTGCTGGTTTTCCATTGGGAGGGCACCTTGCATTCGGACAGGTAGCGTGTGAAGAGCCGAGCTAGTGTATTGATGAGTACCGATGGCAGATTCTTCAGGTGTTCGGGTCTGACTTTGTCTGGGCCTGGTGCTGTTCCCTTCTTTACCGACGAGATGGCATGTCGGATTTCAGAAGGGAGAACGTTGGGAATGACATATCCATCCTGTGGAATTTGGTATGTGGGCAGGTGGATGTGGCTATCAAAGAGATTTGAGTAGAAGTCATGGATAATCTTCTCCATTGCCTTTCTGGAAGATGTGATAGATCCATCAGGGCATCGGAGGGCAGTCATCTTGGTCTTATAGTTGGCAAAGGACAGGCGGGCAGTGCGAGGTGCTTTTCCTGGCTTCTGCTTCATCTTCCAGTATTTCTGCTCTTCTGTCTTTGAGGTCTTTCTTTGAGGTCTTTTATTTATGTATTGTATTAGACATGCAATATGTGGAATACCCCTCATGGTGTACTGAACAAGATGGTCAGACTTCTTCGTCAAGACCCTGAACAAACAGTTTGAGGCTCTTCATATACCTGAAGCAACCAGATGCCATTGGGTTACACTGGCACGTGATAGGGTCAAATGGAAATGTTACTGGCATCCACTTCAGCAAATCAATGAATAATGGGATGTCATGTGATCGAGTGATCAAGTTGTTCTGAACACACAATCTATAGAATACACCTCATGTTGTATTGGACACACAATCTGTGAAATACCCCCTACGTTGTACTGGACACACAATCTGTGGAATACACTTCGTGTTGTACTAGACAATCTGTGGAATACACTTCATGATGTACTTGGCACACAATCTGTGAAATACCCTTCATGAGTACTGGACATGCAATCTGTGGAATACACCTCGTGTTGTACTGGACATGATGCAGAGTCGCGCTCACCTCCTCAGTTTGGGAATCGTATGATGGTACAAGATGGAGGAAGAGAAGCATTCCTCGTTTTTGGACACCTTTCTTCAAAATTCCCTGCTGATTTACATAGGTCTTCTTTCTCTGAATTCATGGTGGAAATTATTGTCAGCACAATTAGGGGTGAATTTTTTGAAATGGTGAAGAAGAATGTTTGAGGGCTGTATAATAGTATAGCAGGGAGGGCTTTTACTTGCACGCAGCTGACCTGGGTTTGATCCCCAGCATCTCATATGGTTCGCCAAGCATTGCCAGGAGTAGTACCTGAGTGCAGAGTCAGGAGTAAGCCCTGAGCATCCCCAGGTGTGACCCAAAAAGCAAAAAAAAAAAAGAATGGTGAGGTGACCTCTTGACCTTCAGAGGTGAGGTGACTCACAAGTAGGACCCTGACCCTTGGGTTGTAACAGGCATCGAAACTGGTGTGTGACTGTGCTAGCCCTCAGCGAAAATGTTTCAAGTATCCTGTTTTAGACTTAACTGACTCTTCAGTTAACACCTGATCTACTAGTCCCTGACACTCTTGCTTTCATACATTTGGCATGTTCTCAACCAGGTGTTCAAAGTACACTATGTAGTGGGAGATGGTCCACAGAAAATGTTGAAGTTATAACGGGATTGTTTGGATGCCATTAGCTAGTTCCTAACTGAATACAGGGAAAAGTAATGTTGTCATTGTCAGAGAGGGGGCTTGAGATTCCTGCAAAGACCCCTTCAGTTTCTGTGTGTACCATACACTCCCTGAACAGCCCACACCACTGTTCCAAGAACTCCAAGTCACCGTGAGGCGACTAGCAGACTCTGCATTCTCCATAATTATACCCAATTTTCCAATTGAATTATCGCATGATTTAATTCCTTGGCTGCATCTGGAGAGCATCAGCATTGTGCAGCTGTTGCAGCTTCAAGAGCTAATTGTTGCAAAAGTAACCTAATTGAGCTAAAAGTAGCCCTACTGCAAGTCCGAAGGGGAGGGTATGCAAACTTTCCCTCTCATTTTCCCTTTGCTTGAATCATCACCCAAAGAGCCTGAGGGGGTAGAAACATTTCAGTTCTGTTAACATGGAGACCTCATGGGGTATGGTTACCATCAATGGATAAAAGCCCTTAAGTGACTCAGACACATCCAGATACAAAAATACACAGTGACCTGAAGCCTGTTTGGCATATCTCAAAGGATCGTGACATAAGATTAGGTTAGAAAGTCAAGGCCCTATTAAAGAGGAGGCAGAGGATCATCTAAAAAGGACCATGAATAATGGCAGATTAAAACTCACCATTGAATATACACAAAGAGACTTAAGTGATAAACTCTAAATATCTACAGGGCTAGCCACAATGTATAAAAGAAGAGGGAGAGAGATGCAGAGACAGAGAGAGAGACAGAGAGAGAAAGAGAGGATACTGGGGTACCTGCTATTGAGACAGCCTGGGGGTGGGGGGAGGGGGTGGGGTACGTTGGTGGAGGGATGGGTGCTGGTATACTGTACTACCAAGAACCAATTATGAACACCTTTGTAATTGTATGTCTCATGGTGGTATAATAAAAAAATTAAAATAAATAAATAAATAAATAAATAAATAAATAAATAGTACCATGAAGCTGGCTGTTGATGTATCAAGACATTCAAAGACCCTCAAACCTACTTCCACTAAGAAGCCATTGTATACCTGCCACCCTACCTGTGTGCTGTCGTCGCCTCATTATGGATCCACCGAGTACAGACTGGCTTGATGCTTTGCTTCAATCTTAAATATTCCCCGATATTCATAATCATCTCATTTTATTTGCTACCTCAAAATCAGGGATTCTAAATTCTGGAAAGTAGGAATTGGGTGACTTCCCTGTCTTCCTTTTCTTCTCTGTGTTTCCAAGAGCATGGCTTTTGATTCCCGAGGGGTCTAATTCCATTGTCTATAACCAGAGGCCTATTGCAGTCTGTGTTTCTTAGCTGAAAGGGAAAAATCATTATTTTCTTAGACAGCATTAGGAATATTATAACTAAGTTGAAAGTTGGCAGGAGAGAAAGCAGGCTGTCATAGAGGGTGGAGGGTCAACTAAGGGAAAGACAAGAGTGACCCAAAACAGTTTCCATGGACAGAGTCCAGGACACAGGTAGAGGTGAGAGAATGAGTTTCACCATACTGACTACTCATGAGTTCAGTGTGGGTTTATAACCCTGAGCCGTGGTATTCCTAACATGTTACTCCATCAGTCTTTGGAATAGTAGCATTTAAGCTTATGCTCTCCTGTCTAGAAGGAAAGACAGATGTTCCTGAGGAGACTAGAAAGTCCAAGAAAAGTATTTTCTAGGCATGGGAGGACCTGGGTATGATGGTTTGATCCTGGTCATATCACCAGCCTGTGAAGTTTACAGTCAAGAGGCTACCCACTCCCCTACACATACGCATAAAGACTTAAGTTGGCTTTAAATTTCTTCCTATCATAAATAAGGGCAAATTAAGACCATCAGATATCTGATGATAGAGTTTTTGGGGAGCTACTCACAGCTGTGCTGACAGATTACTCCCTTACTCTGCTATCAGGGCTCAGGGAAACATATGTGATGTCAGGGGCTGAACCCTTGTCAGCCACATGCAAGGTGAGTGCTCTACCTACTGTAATTTCTCTCTGGCCCCTATGATAGAGTGTAATTGGAAAACCAGAAAGTGGTCCTCAAACCAAACAGCAAATCAAAACAAGGAGGAAGGGTTCTCAGAGTCAACTCAGGTTAGCAGAGATATTGTTTAAACCCCCACATGCAAAAATGATATCCTCAGAAAGTGTTCAGCATAATTAACTCCAAAATAGAAATATCATACACAATAGCACATAACTGCAAAATTTTAGGACACTAGAGAATAAAGAAAGATGGTATGTGATTCAGAGGAAATAGATTATATAGACATAATAGAAATAATAGGAATTAGAATGGAATCTCATAATAGCCTCAACATGGAATTTATAAATCAATCTATAAATGTCTTCAAATCCCATAAGAAAATAATTTCCAACCCTAATTCCATGCCCAGCCAAACATATTTAAATATGAAGTTAGAGACACTTGCATGAATGCAAAGTCTCAGAAATAATCTTTCATGCACTCTTTCTTGAAGGATACTTGAGGATGTGTCCAAAAAAGGGAAGAGTATAAATAAGAAAACATGGGAACCAGTTTTCTCTGCACTTACCAAAAGAGAGAGAGAGAGAGTTTCTAGCATAAAGGTGAAAAAGTTGGAGATTGAATTGAAAATATTGAGTGTAAGGAACAGGTGAACCCTGAAGCCATTCTGCTGAATATAATAACACAGTAACAAAAGGACACAGACTTTTGTGATGCACTTGTCTGAGGTCCCTAGAGTAGTCCAATTATAGACTTTAGATTGGTGGCTGCCAGAGGCCAGTAAGAATCTAGAAGAGAATTTTTTAACTAAGTAGGGAGTTTCCATTTGGGACGGCAAGTATTGGATATGAATGGTGGTAATAGTTGCATAAAGTGTTAATGCCCTAATGCCAATTAAAATTGGTGCACTTAAAATTGGTGATCACTGTCACTTTCATGTCATGTATATTTTACTCTAATTTTAAAGAGAAAATTTAAAGCACTTGCTCTGGAGAGTGGTAATTAAGAAAACAAAGCAACCACCTTCTTTTATATGCCTAGAGTATTCAATGACTTTTAAACTATGTGTGCATAATGCTATAATAATTTTAAAAAATGCCTAAAAGTACCATTTATTTCTGATAGACATTGCAGGCAGAAGGAATTGGAACAGCATGTTCGAGAGGCATAGACCTGAAAGGGGAGATCTAGAAGAAGTTCCATGTTTCTGGTGTATGTTGAATCATTTGTGGGGGAGAATAGGCTTTATTCTTTCAGCTGGTGTTTTGAACAGTATGGCAGACACTAACAGATCACACACCTGGGGATGTAGATATTCACATACCTTTGAATAGATAAATATTTAATTATAAGGTTATCACAGATTATAGCAAATGACCCTTTTTTAGTTTCTGGTGGTAATAATAGTGATATTGATTCCTCTAAATTTACTTCCATATTTGGTTTTCTGGGACACACCCAAGTGCTCAGTGATTACTTTTGGCTCTACACTCAGGAATCACTTCTAGCTGTGCTCAGAGAACCATCTGGGGTACCAGGGATCTAACCTAGGACTGCTGGGTGTATTTCAAGTGCCCTATCCCCTGCCCACTGTACTATATCTCTAGCCCTTCCTCTAAATTAATAACTATGAGTTGATTTCAAGAAAAAAAAGAAATGAAAAAGTACATATTAAAAACCCAAAAATGTCAAGGTGATACATGGATGACCCTGGTAATAAAGACTTAGCACAACAGGGGGGCCATAATGGTCTTTGTGAGTCTACATGTCAGGCCAAGCTTGTGTTTCTCATTGATCAGAAGAATGAATGATGTTCTAAGCCTACCCTCACCCCCAAACTGGATGCATCTTCAGTGGTATCCTGAGGTGAGAGATGGAGAAGATCTGTTCATGAGTAAAAAGAAGTAGAGGCTAGAAGGAAAGATGGTAGAGCATGATAAAGCATCCTAATGGTGGGAGATGAGAGGAAGACTGAGAATAGGGAGGCCAGCCAAGAAGCTGTTGCAAATGAGTTCTGGCCTGGCCGGTATATAAGGAGGAGAGAGAGTCGAAACATGGCTCTCTCCACCACAAGCCTGAAGACAGACCAGCTGAACTGCAAACATTGCATTTGAAAAATAATGAACACATTATGAAAATCAAGGGTTACATACCCAGATAAAGAAGTGGTGGCAAATTGTTCATTATATTGCATCCTCCAATGTTAGTTGCATTGCTAAAAATGATAGTATTTGAAATGGATTTTTCCAGAGCAAGAAACTGATAAGGGAAGCTAGAAGAAAAGTTATGTATTATAGTGAAAGGAGATTAAAACTGGAGTTTTATTCATTTATTCACGCCACAACTATTTATTCAACACATGCATGGCCTTCATTCCATTGCACACATATAATTAGTAGAACTGATGGCAATTCCTACTTTCCTGGTGTTTATTCTCTTATACAGCTAGAAGATACCAAAAAGCTAAGTACGATACACAAGATGTTAACTTTTAAAAGATAGTCATTTTAAGAGTTATGTG
This sequence comes from Cryptotis parvus, assembly GCA_021461705.1. Lineage (NCBI taxonomy): Eukaryota > Metazoa > Chordata > Mammalia > Eulipotyphla > Soricidae > Cryptotis > Cryptotis parvus. The sequence continues at coordinate 247,956 of JAJIBD010001155.1, read as the reverse complement.
AGCATTGACTTTTTTTTTTTACTCTTTGGATCACACCCAGCGACATTCAGGGGTTGCTCCTGGCTCTTTGCTCAGGAATTACTCCTGGTGGAGCTTGGGGGACATATGGGATGCCAGGGATCGAACCCGGGTTGGGAGCATGCAAGGCAAACGCCCTACCCGGCTGTGCTATCATTCCAGCCCTAGCATTGACATTGGAGGAAAGTGTCCATCACAGAGTAGGATGCACAGAAGCCCCAATTGGAATGAGGCCTCGAATAGTTGCAGGAGGTCAATATGTGGGTACAGAGCAAACGAGGAGAGGGAAGCGGAAAAGGTCAGGGCAGTGTCGGTAAAAATTAATAAGGGTTCTTATGAAGGACTTTTCCTTTTAAGAAATGAAAGACTTCTAGAAAGGTTTGGAAGAAAGGGGTGAAGTTCTCTAATTTAGTGTTAAAGGGAATCATTTAGCCGCTATGTTGCGATTAGCCTAACCAGGGCTGAGAAATGTGGATATGTGAAAGAATTTGCAAGAATAAAGACAGAAGACAAGTGAAAAAAATAAAATGAGTCAGATGCTTGCAGCAATGGAGGAGGAAATGGCCAGATTTGAGGTGTATTTTGGATGTGTATTTGAAAGTGGAATGTGAGAAAGAAGCAAGGCAAGAGATACATCAATGGTTTGGACGTGCATGGATGATGCAATGCGATCAGCTGGGGTTAGGGATGACCCTGTGACGTAGTTCCCAGTAATCATAGTAGATAAGTGGGCTAGAACTTGGAGTGGTCTGAACTAAAGCTACATCTTCATAGTTCTCACTAGGAAGATGGGATTCCTTAAGGGAATGAATAATGCCAAAGACCAGAGGCCCAAGAGCTGGGGAACTCCAACACTTTGAGGAGCCAAACAGACCCAAACCAGAGAGACTAGAGAGGACGCTGAGGTAGGAGGAGAACCTAGAGGGTCCCGCACGTTTGTGTCAAGACAGAAAAATTTGGGAGCCATAGTAGCCATTTGTTGACATGAGCTGTGGATAGTCCAGGAAGAGCTTTAGAAGATTGATCAGTGGCTTAATATTAAACAATCCTTGGGTATGAAGACAGTGAATGAAGGAAGGCTCTTCATGTATTAATAACAAATTTAAGTTATTAATATTAATCAATATTCATTAATAATAAAGTTTACTTCTCCCTCTCATTTCCATTTGTATTTTTGGTTTTGTTCCATGATAGTATTGATCCTGTTTAATTAAGGCTTCCAGATGCTCATTAAATAAAGTTTGTTTTGGTAAAATTGTCGATTTTACTATGTGGCTATGAGTAGGAACTTTGACCAAGGCTGCAACTGGAAGTTGGGGGGCCAGGCTTGACTTAAGTCCTGGTTGCTGGCTCTGAAGCAGACAGTGGCACAGGCGACTGAATAAATCACTGTCATTTCCCAACTCATTCCTTCACTGGAACCAGATATCAATCTAGACAGGATCTCTGAAGCAGCCTTTTCCTTCTAAAATTGTGAGATTCTATGAGTATTCTAATAGAGGCAGTCTTTGGGGCTTGGGGGGCACACCTGGCAGTGCTCAGGGTCTACTCTTGGCACTTTGCTCAGAAGCAATCCTTGATTCAGTGTTAAGGGCACTGTAGGCAGTGCTGGAGACCAAACCAGGGTCAGCCACATGTAAGAAAAGTACCTTAGCCCCTAACAACATCTTTCTGGCCCACAGAAGACTTTCTTTTAGCAAAGCTGTTACCACCAAAGTCTGGGACTCTGAACTGTGGAATTTTCTTTCCTCAGGGTGAGGGGAGACAATGATAGATATGCCGAGAACTGAAAAAGCTGGTTTGCAGACTGTAGAGGAAGGAGCTGTCATTTAAGACATTTTCTGACATGTCCCCAACTTCTCTCAACATCTCCCTCTCGGTTATGTTTGTATTTGTGTCTTTTTCCTGTGTAGTGTTAGTCTTGTCTAATTAAGGTTTCCAGACTGTCTTAAACGAAGTTTGTTTTGGTAATTACCTGAAAGTGAGTCTTTACACCTGGGTTGACTCTCACCTCACCCATGGATGTGTCTCCCTGTCTCCACCTGGTGGTAGCAAATGATCACAAAATTGAGTAGAAGAGGGGCAATGAAGTGCCTTTAATTCATCCAGTGCTCCCAAGGATTGTCATGGGTCTTCTTGGCAATATTTACTCTGGATCTATATGCAGAGACTGTGGAATCTGGACAACCTCATGGAGAAATGACATCTGGGCTTGGCCTGCGGGGTGAGGGGTAACCTCCAGAGACACTGAGATACAGGTACGCAGATTATTTACTGGCTTCTCCTGGGGAATGAACCAAGAAAGCCCAGAGTCACAGTGAATGTCATAGTATCCATGATGATTTCCAGGGGTCTGACCTGAAGCAGATAATGACTAAATGCAGTGTTGTGTTCCTAAAAAAATAACCCTGATTTTCTAAAACCACTTTAGCGTTCTATTTAAGAAATTACCTATGCAAGCATTGCTTTCTGTAAATTATCCCTTTGAAGAACTTTTAAAAAGTGATTCAGTGCCGGGTTGAGGTTTTATATTTGTAAGGTCTTTAGTCTGTGTCAAAGACAAACTGTGAGCTTATCTGGTTGCTAAGGAATAAACTGTTCTTTAAATCATAACAAGCATAATAGCTAACAACTAGATTCCTGGATGAATGGAGAAGATTCTGCCACTCCTAGAGAGTGAGAAACAAAGCAAAACTAAGTCCCTTTAATTTGGAAAAAAATAATAGTTACTGGGATTTTTTTCTGAGGATTGAAAGAGGTGCTGGCATGACAATAATCTCAACATGTTTCTGAAACCACAGGGGTAGCGAGAAGCAAGAAATAATTAAAGATAACAGGAAACTGTAAGAGTTCTTTTACTATTACACCTCATCCCCTCTCTGCTCTTCTTTCAAAAAAGGGTCTGAGTTAAGACCAAGAAAGCCAGAGAGGCATGATACTGAGAAAGGAGATTTCTGTTAAGATTGCCTGGAACAATCCAAGGATTTAACACACACCCGATCAAAAAATGTGATAAAGATACTGGAGTTTCTTTGAATAAATAAAGCAATTGATGATCATGTGGATTTTATTAATAACTTAATCTGGATGTTTGTTTCCAGAAATTGTTCCCTAAAGGTATGAAATGTCAGAGTTTTCTACTTGAGTGTTAAGGTGTTAGCTTTGATAACCACAACAGAAAATGAGAGGAAAAGAAAGGGTCACCCAGCTAATGGTGGAGACCAGCACGCACTGCAGCCTAGTTTTATCTTCTGATAGAAATTAGTTCGGAGGCCTGAAATCATCTTTGCTGAAGGCTGAGTAAGTGTGGTAGTAAAGGTGTCAAATCATCCATGTCTTGGCCTTGGGAAGGAGAGAAATGGAACCCTAGAGGAAGAGCTGGTCTTTGCAGTCTCTTACATTGGAGTGGAAAGACTCAGAGTCAGACCATGGGTGTTCCTATGGGTTCCTCTCCACCTGAGATCCAAACTCAAGGTCAGAGGAGTAAGATTTATTCCCTAAATTTCAAGGGTGTTAGCTCAGAGCCAAAACTAGAATCTGGGTTCCGCCCAAGACAGTGTTTTCCCTGGTGCTTCAATGGCACAGTTAAGGTCTTAGGATGTGTATGGTTTAAGTGGCATGTTGAAATGAAAAACCAAGGCAGAGGTGAGCAGCGACAGCCTCTGTGAAGGAGAGGCAGGAAGCCCATGGAAGGGCAGGAATGAGCCTTCAGTTCTGTCACACTGATTTTAGAAGTTAACTAAGCACCTTGGTCCCTCCCCTTCCTTCTTATTGCTGCTCCAATCCAACCTATGGACTTCAAGACTAGACTGACATTCCAAAAACATTTTTTCAATCTCTTCAATATCCATATTTACTATTTGCAATTGAATAATGACATTTTTTTTCTCTTCTTGGGTCTCCAGCTAGAGGTATGCAAAACAGAATACTGCCTTAATTTGTTCTGAGTGAGTACAAGTGTCCTCTCTCCTCCCCAAGATATCTAGATCCAAATTTTGTGCATTACCTCCATTTCATTCTGTTTCTTACATGCCCCCAAGTAATGATAATCAGGCTAGAACACAGCTGTGGTATTTTGCATCACTTTCCCTGTCCCTCTTCTCTGCCTACTCTTGACTGAGACCCTGTATATGAGGTTTCCATGCCTAGTCATCACTTATCAAGATTTTCCCCCAAAATCTCAAACTTGGACATGGTATCTCTGTTGAGAAAGTCTTTAGTGTTTCCAAAAGTCAATTTAATAAGCCTAATACTTCTTTTGCCTAAACTTACTCAAACCCACACCTTCAACATTTTTTCCATTATTTATCTCCATACAGGGTCTTGTTTTTTTTTTTTTTTTTTGCTTTTTGGGGTCACACCTGGCAATGCTCAGGGTTTCTCCTGGCTCTGCACTCAGAAATTACTCCTGGCGGTGCTCGGGAGACCATATGGGATGCTGGAGATCGAACCCGGGCAAACATGCAAGGTAAACGCCCTACCCGCTGGACTATCGCTCCGGCCCCTCATACAGGGTCTTTCAGTCAAAGTTGGCAGATTCAGTTGGCCTCTCACCCTCTCTGTGCCTGTCTCCCAGCTATACCTGAATGCTCATGATGACTTTCTAGTTCCAGTCTTGAAAATTAAGCTCTGAGCCACATTATTTTACTTTTCTATATTATTTGAGATCAATCAGAACCTCTAAGAAACCTTTGTTATTTTTCCCCAATTAGAAAGTTTTTCTGGCTTTCCCCCAAGCCATTCTGTCATGCTACTATGTCTTTTGACCTCTTCCATTATCATTTTCCACTAGGTGTTATTATTATTCCTAAGGTTTAAATCACAATGGACCATAAGCTCCCAGAGGATACAAACATATTTTATTTAATTTTGATATAGAGAATCCAAAGTAGCTCCTGAGTAGATGGGTTCTTGAGAGAAGCTAATTCTGTCAAAATAGCACGCAAAACTCCAGATGTTGATGATATCTGTTTCTTTATTTTGTATTTTCAAAATGGTTATAATTCTGTCATTGCCTTGGTCTCAGGTCCAGCGTACAAATTTCTCTGTCCTCTCCTCCTCTGATTCCGAGTGTCTGAAGTCTAGGACTGTAGTTGGCTGCTCTCTGGCTTGTCATGGGGCTCCATACCTGCCTTAAAGGGCCAATTGTCGGGAGCTGGAGCGATAACCCGGTGGGTAGGGCATTTGCCTTGCATGCGGCTGGCCATGCTGGCCCAGGTTTGATCCCCGGTATCCATATGGTCCCCCGAGCACCACCAGGAGTAATTCCTGAGTGCAGAGCCAGGAGAAACACCTGAGAATCGCTGGATGTGACCCAAAAAAAAGCAAAAAAAAAAAAAAAAAAGAAAGAAAGAAAAAGGCCAATTGTCCCAATTGTCCTGCAGTTTTTTTGTCCTTTCTTCTAAGGCCACTTGGGTGAGAACTGCTGCTTCTCTGCATTCATCTGAGCACAAGTGTAAGGTTGGAGGAAGGTTCATGACCCACAACCTCCTTTTTGTGTTTACTCTATCCTATTCTTGCCATTTCCATTACCTATCTGACTGGCTACATTTCATGTAAGTGAGTTAAATGATTGGGCTTAACTAGATTACCTGGTGCCTCTTCTCCTTCCACTCCAAGGTTTATCGCCTTTTACATTAAGTAGTTGCTTAGTGAATGTTAGTTGAAGGAAAGACTGCATAAGTACTCACTGAAGATAGTAGGCAAGTTGGGTTGGTAGAATACAGATAAAGAAGTAAAAATGATTGATGTGAACTTCCTACAGAGACTACTGATGGAAGACATTGCAATGGGCGCTGGCTGTAGTTGTTTGTTTGGTTGGCTTCTCATTTTAAGAGTAGTTGAAAAGGTAGGTTTGGGGTCCAAGATCAGGGATATTGCAGGACAAAGTGAAAAATGAATGTGTGGAAGAGATTTCTTTGAGGAGAAATTTATGCAGATCCAGATTCGAAGTCAACCTGTGATTACCCACTATCTATAGATTTTGAAGAACGATGCATAAAGTTTTACTGCTTCATTTTCCTGCCTCCCAATGCATGCAGGAACCAGAACAATTTAGGAGACTTGATTTACCTTTGCTGATATGGCTTCTTTTCTCTGAGCTTATTTATGCTATTGGAGCAGTGTTGTGTCCTTGCTGATAAAGGAAAACTGAATTGTAGTCTAGGCTCGGGTGCTGGGCAACTTACCGGTGTTGTTTTTTTCCCCAACAACCAACTTTTCCTAAACTGAAGGAAATGAGGTCTGTGTGTGAAAGAGAATCCTAAAAGAGGGCCCCTGGGATCTGACCCTGCATCTACGTTCCTCTGACTCCTGGGATGGGATTGTTAAAATGTGGGACCAGAGGGATAGTACAGAAACTAAGGCACTGGTCTTACATACAGCCCACCCCAGCTCACTCCCCAACAATGCATATAATCCCTTGACCACTGCTAGGAGTGATCCATAAGAACAGAGCCAGGAGTTATCCTGGGAACAGTTGGCTACAGCTCAAATCACCACCTCATCCTCATAAAAATAAAAGTGGTTTTGTTTCAGCAGCTCTGGGCTGGGACTAGGTCTATGGGCTGGGACTAGCTCTGGGCTGGGACTAGGTTTATGTGCCACCCTAAAGAGCATAGGGGATGGTTAAAGGCAGATACATTGGGGTCCTAAAGGGAGGCGGCGGATGCACTAGTGATAGGTGTGGTGTTAAAATTATGTGCAGGGCAAACTATCAGTAGCAGTGCTGTGACCGCAGAATCTCAATCAACAAAAAGCAAAATATTTAAAAAGTATTTTAAAAGGTAAAAGTAGAATTTTTTTACCTTCATCCTAAGCTTCTGAAGATGGAAAGAACCTAAAACTTCAGCCAAGCAGGGACTCATGTTCTAACTGCTAGAACTGAAATAGTCAAGGACAGGAGCCATTGGCAAAGTGCCTGCCATAGAGATAGGCTGGGGGGGGGGGGGGAGGGAATAAGGGCACATTGGTGGTGGGAAATGGGCATTGGTGGAGAGATGGGTGCTGGCACACTGTATGACAGAAACCCAATCATGAACAGTTTTGTAATTGTGTATCTCGCAGTGGTATAATAAAATTTGAATTTTTTTAAAAGCGTTCAAAATTAAAAACCAAGATATGATCTGAAAATGTGTTCTGTTCTGCCCCAATCCTAGGCTCAAAACTCCCAAGCAACCTAGACAGGTCCCAGGCACCAACTCACAGTGAAGCAGGACTCACTGCAAATGCTATGACTAAGTACCCAACCCCCAAGAGCCAATTATAGGAAATAGGGCCTGATAAGACTCTAAATGCAGATCCCTAGAGCTCAAAACCCTTTCTCTTTGACAAAGAAGCCTGGAAGAGAGCTTTGATCTGTATAGAGAAGCAAATAGGCACCTTAGACAAAGCATGAAACTTTCTGGGCAACACAATTCTCTGTGCTAGTGTCTTGTATACCTGCGTATGATGCATAATCCCTCTTCTTTATTATTTATTTATTTATTTATTTATTTTTTGCTTTTTGGGTCACACCCGCTATGCTCAGGGGTTTCTCCTGGCTCTGCACTCAGGAATTACTCTTGGCGGTGCTCCAGGGACCATATGGGATGCCGGGGATCGAACCCGGCGGGCATGGGCCGGCCACATGCAAGGCAAACGCCCTACCCGCTGGGCTATCGCTCTGGCCCCAATCCTCTTCTTTAAACACACACACACACACACACACACACACACACACGCCCCCCACACACACATCAAGATACCATGATTTACAAAGTTGTGCATAATTGATTTCCAGGCATACAGTGTTCCAACACCAATCCCACCATTGGTACTCTAGCTCTCCTTTTTGTGATATCTTTCATTCCTTTGCCCTGTTACACCTCAGAAAAATGGTATCATCTGGTATTTGTGGTCTGACTTACTTCATTTAACATGAATTCACAGTGGCCTTCTCAGCTGTGCTCTGAACATGGCGAGTCCCCTTTCAAACTTGTTTCCTTTCTGTGACTCCCCTGTCTTACCAATTGGGCCCCTAGTTTCTTGCCATGACTCCTTTTATAGGATTTTTTGCCTGTGCCCTCCTTGGAATATTCTGGGAGCCCATAGTAGACCATGTAGTCCCTGGGTGAAGTGCTTTATAGTCCCCACTCCATCAGGTGGTTGCCCACACCGGTCTCGTCTAGGGTGCAGCTTTCCCTCTTTGCTTGATGGCAAATGTGGGGTCACCTTCATTCCAAATGTGAGTGTGGGATGTTTCCTTTCCCTTTATAAGGTCCTTAACCCTGGGACACTGTGTCCTTCTTTGGGGCACGGCCTTACTTTTGGCCTTTCTTCTCTCCCTATCTCTCTGGGAATATTTATTTCACTTTCTCCTTAGAATTATCATCCTTCCTCAGAAAAGCGGTTTTTTTTTTCCACTTCATATCTGAAAATTCTTTTCTGTATCAAAAGACAAAGAGCCTAAACTCAGGTGGAACTTTTGTTTCATTTCCTACAAACAGCTTAGCAGATTAAGAAGAGGTCAAGTGTACCTAATGGTTGTTTTTCCAGGGCTAGCAGGACTTTAATGTCCACGGGAAGCAGCAGTTTGTGGATTTTTACCAGACCCAATCAGTCAGAGCACAAATCCCACCAACAATAGAGTCACTTGGGGAGCAGCTTACAATGCAGATTCCCAGAGCTTAGATGAGGCCCATCTAGGTGAATTTTAAGGGAAGGAGTGATTGGGGCCACACTCAGTATACTCAGGGCTTACTCCTGTTGTTTCTTGATTGAACAAGGTTGTGTGTGTGGGGGTGGGGGAGTTGGCCACGTGCAAAACAAGTACCTTAACAAGCACCTTTCTCTCCTGGCCCCCAGGTGAAATTTTAATAGGCTCCCTAGGCCATTCTGAGAACCACAATATTCTCTGATGTCCCACTGGAGACAGCGAAATAGAGACCTAGAGGAGACGGTCTGAATTTCATGAAGACAGATCCTGTTAATATGGAAGGGTCTTCCTGAAAAATGAACCTCCATGCATTTTGCTACCCTAAGTGAAAATTCTCCTTTAAAAAACACAGAAATTACAGGATCCTTTTTATAATTTATTTCTTAAAAGCTACCAACTGAAAACCAATTTTTTCTGCCTCTTTTAGAATGACAAATACTCCTGATTATTTTAGTTTTATCCTAATGGTAGGGGTGGTGGTGGTGGGAAGGACTGGCTATTAAGCAATTATGCTATTCAAACACATCATTATTATTATTACGGTGATGAGTGGACTCATTATAATCGAACAATAAAAGCCTGAATGACTTTGCATTGTTATTAGTGTCTGTCTCAGGGACCCTGCCTTTCCCAGGGGCTATTTGGTTCCTTGGCAAAGGAGATTCACAGTGTACTGTATGCACAGTGCTAAATTTGCAAGCTATTGAATGGGGTTTTAGAATCCAATGTGGCTTTCACTGGTGATCACCTATTATTCATCCAAGACTTTTTTGCTGCTACCTACCACCCCCCCACCCCACACTCCCCCAGAAAGCAAAATCTTAGGAACACTGGTCTCCTTGCCTCTGTTCTCTCCTTGGTCTTTTTTTACACGACAATTTATTATCACCGAACTTGTGAACTGGCATCTTAATCCCCTTGCTTAAAACCTTTCAATAAATGCCTCTTGAAGGATAAAAGAAAAATCCTTGGCAAGGATTCTTAGGCCCTTTATACACATACCTGTTGTTCAGCAGCGTTATTACCTGCCATTCTTCCTCTTTCTCTTACCAAACCATTTGGGGCTCATCTAGAGACTTTGTACGTGTTCTTCTCCTGGTTAGAGGTTGTTTCCCTGGCTCTGTCTTCATCTGTTGGCTCTGAGATTAAATATATGTTTTTTAGAGCGCCTTCCTCGATAACTAAACTCAACAAACCCTCACCCTCCTACTATTGATCTTTTCTTCATTCATAACAGTGATTTGTAATCAGTGATTACTTGCTCGGCATCTTTCCTTATTCATTGTAAGTCCCCAGAGTATGACTGTTCTTTGGAAGCTAATTCTTTGTCCAACACCGCCTGGCAAAAAAAGTTGCTGCTTGATAGTTATTTGTTTAAAGAAATAATATGAGAATTCACCAGTGTAAAGCCTACGCTGACTTATAGGTCCTTGTCCAGAATGACAGATATCTAAGTAAAAACAAAGGCACTGGTCTCCCTTGCCAATCGCCCAAAGCAGGTGTTACCTTTCTTTTCCCAGGATTCATTACTCCACAAATACGTATTATTAAGCCCTTAGTGATTAAAACATATGATCCGCAAACTCCAGAGTAATTTGATGACAATTTCCACTGTGTTTCCCTAGAATGTGTTGGGGAATCCTAGCCTGCAGATTGTACTCAGTGGATGTGTTGGGGATGCTGTCTGCTACAGTGCCCCCTGTTCCCCAAGTGAAAGGCCCACCTAAGAAATGTCCTTTAAGATTGAGAGAGCAGATGAGCTCAGCTTCCTTGGGAAATCAGAGTTGACCTCCTGGCCCCTGTATCAGCACACCTCATGCTCTCTTAGCTGTGGCTGCACACAAGTTTGGATCTATCGTCTGTCTCAGCTCAGCTTTTGTTACTGTGTAGACCAAGACTCACAGGTTTGCAATGCACATCTTCATCTTGCTATGTATATTTTCTCTGGCCTTCATGTATTAAATTATTGCATTCTATCTAGTTTTCAGTCTCATAGGCCTTCTCAGATCTTCAGTGGACAGAGGCAAGGAGATATGAAAGGAAGAGATTGAGACCTCTGATGTACACAGACATCAAGTGGTTCTGGGAACACTGATAAGGTTGGAGGGCAAGGGTCTTCTTTAGGGCCTTCTTTAGTTATGCAAAGATGTGGCTCAGCTCTAGGAGAGGAAATATTCTAGAATGACTTAAGTGATTTTATTTCTCTTTTCGTGTCAAAACTTCCCCCAAGTGACCCAGAATGATAAGGACTGTATTCTACTTCCTACCGGAAGCCTTTCCTGGGGACTGGCTAAATAATTAAAGCTTTATTGTGTGTGTCTCTATCTATCTATCTATCTATCTATCTATCTATCTATCTATCTATCTATCTATCTATCTATCTATCTATCTATCTGTCTGTCTGTCTGTCTGTCTGTCTGTCTGTCTGTCTGTCTGTCTGTCTGTCTGTCTGTCTGTCTACACACTCACACACATATATACACACATATACATACATACATACATACATACATACATAAATACATAAAATTCTATCTGAAAGCTACTGGAACCAAGTCTTCCAAGTCTTCTATAATAAGGTCAAAATTAGACTGCTTTTGTCAATAAGACTAATTTCAGTTAATTTTCCATTCACTTGCGTGTTCTCCTCTGTGGTAGTGACCCTCTTTACTTTAAGAAGCTGGCATTCATTTCTCTGAAGGGAAGTGGGATGAAATATGAACCTCCATTCAACTGGAGGGATTTCATGGGCTGCGCTAGTCTCATATTCCTCTAACAGGATCTGTTTTGGTGTCAGGCTTATATCTGGATCATTGCTCAGAGAACAATGAAGCGGGTCTTCTGTAGTCCTGTAGGAAAACTGTGAAGAAAGGGAAACTGACTGAACAAGAAGCAGGAAGCTGCCTAAGTGAGCCAGGGAACGCTCACCCGTAAAGCTAGAGGGGCAGGATAAGATAAGGAAGATGCCTTCTTTAGCATACATCTCCCCAGTGTACTTATCCCTGCTCCTACCCCTTTCTTCCTTCCCCCCCACACCCTCCTCTTTTCTATGGTTGAAATGAGCAGTTCCCTAACGCTGAAGGTGTCCTGATTCTCATCATTCTTACTTCCAGGGAATTAGCTTGTATAGGGACAGGGACACATTCTTGGCATCTTTGGGTTTGGGAGGTGGTTCTGAAAACGAAGATTCATCACTGAATGTTGATACTTGGAGTTGCTTCCATATCCTGTATCCCAAAAACCCAGCAGAGCAGTCATTCTTATCTCTGCATTGCAGGGGAGGAAGTTGAGGATAACCTACGTGGCCCACAATGGTGTGGCTAGGAATTACTGTTCTCCTGTTTTCTGCCTCCAGTTTTCATCATTGCTAAGATGCCAGCCACAGCCAGGGAAGTTCTTTCTGTGCTTTAGGAGGGATGGAGTTGAACAGAGGCAAGGCTGATCCTGGTTTCTGTAGAGCTGCTTGCATCCTCTCCTCTCCTTATTTCATTGGCATGCACATTGTTTTTTTGGTCAAGTTTCATTCCAAATTCAGAATTGTATTCAATTCCCAACTTGGTATTAACTATATATTTTTAACAATATATTTTATAGATTTAAATTCAGTTTTTTAACAAAATATAGAGAATTCAGTTTCCTCTTTTCACTGAGTTTTCATTAAACAAAGTGTATAACATCACAACTAGGATATTGATCTCGACAGAGATCATATGTGTTGGCTCTGCCGTGGATAGGAATCCTCACGTCTCCAAATTGCATTACATGTCCAGCCCGTCTGATTTTCGGAGCCTTGGCAAACGAGACAGCATTTCTGACTCTGGATCATCTACGGAGGTTGGAACTCCGATTCCTTTTCTCACTTGAGTGAGGCGTGATTTTCCAAGCATAGCTCTTTCAATTCCTCTTTGGGAGACCCAAATAGCATCCTGTTTTCATAGGGGGTCTCTGAGGCATATGTTAATGCAGGGAGAACTGTGGAGTTGAAGAGATGTGCCTGGCGCTGGAGGTTCTTTCACCTTTCAGCTATTTCTTTGATGATATGAAGGCATTCCATGCCACTCTCTTCCTCCTGCGCAGCTCAGGTTTTAGGTCATTCATCATATTGAGCTCTCAACCTAGGTACACATAACCACTGCATTCAGAAATGTCTGTTCCATTGAGAGTGATCGGGGCAGCTGGAACTAGTTCATTTTAAAAAAAGTCAGTAAAATCAATGTTTATTTCTAATTTTGATGAAATGTAATTTATTGATCTGCCATGTTAAAGATGTTGATTTGAAAGCGAAGCTTCAGAACACATTCTTGCAAAGGATGTCCCTCATCCACTGAATTTCTTTAGCATCTTTTCCAACAGTATAGCGATATTTGCATGAGCCTGTTTCACTGTTCTCATATTTATTAACCTATGTGTCTGTCCCTCCCTCTTCTACAGTATTTGCCCTTTATTGACCATACCCAGCTCTGTTAAGGGCTTACTCCTGGCTGTGTGCTCAGGGATCATTCCTGATAGTGCTTGGGGTAACATATATCATGCCAGAGATCTCAATCACATCTGTAAAAATGTTTCCCCATAGCCTAGTTTCAGGGAAAAGAGCCTGGTATCTTTGGGTTGTGTTTATTAATTACTACTCTAAAATTATATTCTTTGGAAAAGTTGACATCTCACTATATTGAGTCTTCTAACTCATGAATATGGTACATCTGTCAAGTCATCTTTGGGCTTTCACTTTCCATAAGCATGTTGTCATTTTTGGCACCAAATGTTGGACAGGCTTGGCTATATTTTCACATGAGTATTTAATTATTTGAGTAAGTGGAAATGATATTACATTTTAAATTTTGATTCTCATGTGTAGATTGCTGAAATAAAGCACGATTGATTTTTAAAATCTCTGTTTACCCTTTAATTACTTCTATTTGTTCATTTCTCAGGTCAGTTTTGAGTGCAAAATCTAACTCAGGGCATCACACATGTGAAGCAGGCATTCTACCACTGATCACTCCTGGTTCTGCAAATGAAATGGCGGCACCCGTGGAGTGAGGAGGGGTGGTCTGGCTTGTTGTGAGGCTCTGCCGAGGTGGTGGGCCAGGGCTAGAACCCGCCATGCCTCCCGACTGCCTCATGAACGGCTGTGCACAGGGAGAGCAAGGAACAGCTCTGCCCCATGTGTGAGAGTCTCTGGACCAGCATACCTGGGCCGGATTGAGGAAAAAAGCTGCTGCAGGGTGGGTGTCGGTGATCCGGGCTGTGATGGGCTGGTCTGCTGGGTGGAGTTCTGACGAGAGGGAAGTCCAGAAGTGGAAAATGGCGACGCCCGTGGAGTGAGGAGGGGTGGTCTGGCTTGTTGTGAGGCTCTGCCGAGGTGGTGGGCCAGGGCTAGAACCTGCCATGCCTCCCGACTGCCTCATGAATGGCTGTGCACAGGGAGAGCAAGGAACAGCTCTGCCCCATGAAATTCTTATGTTGATTATTTTTTATCCTGAAACCTTTGTCAACTCATCTATTGATCACGCTCACTGTCTCCCGCCATCGATTGCTCGGCGGGCCCCAGTAAATCTCCATATGTCGTATCTGCTAGTAGAGCCCAAGGGCTCTGCTTGCTCCAGGAACATAAAGAGCCTCAATCCATTCCCGAATGAGGTCTATAATGTTACTGGTATTTGGCATATCAAATACAACACGGTAGCTTACCATCTATTGATACTAACTTATTTTTGATAGATTCATTGGAGTTTTCTCTATAAGAAATCAAGCCACTTGTAGAACAGATCAATTTTATCAGTATTTCTCTATCTTAGAGATTCACCCACTTCTCACTTGAGATATGTACCCCCTTTGGTGCTTGCCTTGAATGCACTGACCCATGTTCAACTCCTAGTACCCCCAAATGTTCCCTTGAGCACAGAACCAGGAGTAAGTCCTGATCACTGCCAAGTGATACCTAAAAAAGAAACAAAAATAATAATAAAATCAAGAAGTTCCCTAGTCTCCATCCCTAAAGTGACCCAAAAGCATGGCGACATTCCTTTGAGAAGCAAATCAGGAAGTTTCCTAGTCATCATCCCAGAAGTGACCCAAAGGCATGACGACCAGATCCCTTTAAGAAACAAATACTGATTTCTTTAAAGATGGAGAAAATAAGTCAGTATTCAGATGTATAAGTAGTGGCAGCACTCAGATAAGTGAGACCCCTCTTTGAAAAGGGGAACCCTTAAGAGAATGAAGGGGAAGACAATTTAAGAACCACAGAGACCATACAGGGATTAAAGCACTTACCTTCAATGTGACCGATCAGGGTTTAATCCCCAACACCCCCAGGAGTGATCCCTGAAACAGCTGGATGTGAATCCAAAACAAAGCGCTGTATTTCTGCTGTATTTTGTTTCTTATGTGTGCTTTTTATTTAATTTTTGTTTGAGGTGACTATAATTTCTAGTAAACTATTGAACAGTTGTGGTCGGTGTCCATCTTCTGTTCTCTCATTCTTTGAATAAAGATGTTCAGTCTTTTGCCACTGATTATGATTTAGTTATTAGGTATTGTGTGATTTTTATTGTTGCTGGTATTGACTGTTTTTAATAAGTTGAAGAAATTCCCCTCTATCCTCACACACTGAGACTTTATCATTAATGGATACTGAATTTATTTGTTGCTTTTTCTGCATCAGCAATTCATTTATTCTCAATACAAATGATATTTGATGGGTTCTATTGATTGATTGTTGAGGTTTGAGCCAGTTTTGCTTCCTCAGAAAAAGTCTCACTTGGCCATAATGCATTCTTATTTTTATATCTTACTGAATTTTATTAGCCAATATTTATTAAGTCAAGGATTTAAATAAAAGATGGATATGAAGCTGTAAGTTTCCTTCCTTTCTTCATCCTTCCTTCCTTCTTTCCTTCCTTCTTTCCTTCCTTCTTTCCTTCCTTCCTTCCCTTCCTTCCTTCCTTCCTTCCTTCCTTTCTCCTCCTTCCTTCCTTCCTCTCTTTATTTCTTTCTGCTATTTCAATGTAGTTTTTGGTCACAGGATTATTATAACGTAAAACAAATTGGGAAGTGTACCTCTTCTAGGAGACTCACAGACATGGGGGCAGAGCTGCTACTGGCTCTCCCTGTGCCCAACTGCTCACAAGGCACCCTGCCAGCCACCCCAGCAGAGCCTCGCAACAAGCCAGATGACCCCCCCACTCCATGAGGGCCTCCATTTTCCACATCCGGACCTCCCCCCTCGTCAGAACTCCATCAGTAGACCAGCCTATCACAGCCCGGCTCACGCGGCCGCTTGCAGCTGCGCAGTTCATAAATAAATGCTGGATTTAGAGGTGACTACAAGAGTATGCTACCCACACGGCAGAGCCTGGCAAGCTACCTGTGTCGTATTTGATATGCCAAATACCAGTAACAATTATAGACCTCATTCCCATGACCTGATGGAATGGTTTGAGGCTCTTTATGTTCCCGGAGCAAGCAGGTGCCCTTGGGCTCTACTTGCATGAGACAGGTCATATGGAGATGTTACTGGTGCCCGCTCGAGCAAATTGATGATGAACTGGTAGACAGTGATACAGTGATACCTCTTCTAATTTCTGGAAAATATTGTGTAATATTGGTATTAAATCTTCCTTAAGTGCCCAGTAGAATTCTCCCAATAAAACCATCTGAGCTGGAATACTCTTTTTGAGATTTCAAATGGAGAGTTCAATTTTCCTAATAGTTAAATAATTTATTTCTTATTGAGTAAGTTTAGATTTGATGTGATTTCAAAGAATTTAATTTTATTGATATGTGTAGAAATATATTCTTATAATATTCTCCTGTACTGTTAGATGGTATCAAATCTCTACTAGCCCTGGTTTTAGACTTAATATGCATAATTTTTTCCTTTTTTGTTAATCTTACTATATGCATGCCAATTGTATTTTTTCAAAGATCTGGTTATTAATTCATTTTGTTCATTCCTGTTTTTATTCTCACCCTGCTGTTTTATTTATTGTGCCCTTTTCCACTTACATTGGGCTATGTTTCCATTTTTCTGGTTTCTCTTAATTTGGAAAAAAATTATTGACTTAATTGTTTTCTAACCAAAAGCAGTCGGTGCTGCAAAATTTCCTTTCAGCACTGTTTTAACTATGTGAACAACCTAGATATATTATGCTTTCACTTTACGTCCATTCAATGCTGATTTACGTATTTTCACTGAGATTTCTTTTTCAAACCCACTGGCAGTATTTGACATGAAGCTACCCCACACCTCTTGAGCACACCCAGATTGTGCTTCCTTATTTATATTCTAAAAAGCATTTGGGACATGAGCATGGCTATGCCTATGCTGAGCCCAATTTGACAGAGACACATGAGAAGTGAGTCCACTGACCCCCTGAGATGGGTCATCATGAACTTGGTACCCTCCTGGCCCAAGGTACACTGTGTCCTCCCGCTGGCTCTGTCTTCAGGGCTGCCTAACAAAATGTCATCAACTGGAGCTTTACACAGAGGCTATTACTTTTCTCATAGGTCTGGACATTAGGAGCCCTGATCCAGGGCAGCATGGTTGAGAGCTCTCTCCTCCGCTTGCCAATGGATGTCTCTTTGCTGTATGCTCATGAGAGAGTAGGGCGGGAGGAGAAAAAAGATCATTTTCTAATCCTCTATTAGATTAGAGCCCCATCCTTAATTACCTTTCCACTTTATTCATTTAACCTTAACTTAACCTTACCTATCTTAACCTTATTTTACTTTGATTACTTAACATTAATTACCTCCTAAATCACCTAAATGTGACCTTAATTTTCTCCCCAAATTTAACCATATGTACCTCCTAAATTGCTTAAAGTTAACTTTAATTACCCTCTTAAAGTATAGTCCCCGGGCAGACAGGAGGAATTAGGGGTTTAGGATACCCACATTTGACTGCCACCGGGAGCCACAATTTAGTTTGTAACACCTGAACCCTGAGAGGTGAACTTGGCTTTGCTGCTACTCCACAGATAAAAGTGCTCAGGGGACACGGGAACCACTTCCAGCATATCTTGGCCAATGAGATCAAGTGGTTCGATGCTAAGCCATGGGAGTGCAGTACTGCTTGGGCCCTGTGGTGCTGGGGTCAATAAGGGCCACCCCAACAGTGCCATGAGGTCATCCAGAGAGATAATTGCTAATGTTTAGGGAGATTCTGCTGTGCCAATGACCAAGCAGGGTCCTCATCCTCATAAGGCAGTATGGAGGTGGAGAGGTAGTAGGTTCTTTTCTCTAGGAGGTTTCACTTGCTCAAGGGAGAGATACACAGAAGCTCCTTGAAGGACCCAACACCAAGAGACAGCACTGCACTCTTCTCCCGGCCCCAACTAGTTGTGTGACATTTAGATGGTTCGTCTTTTCCCACCCAATCTACTAATCAGAGAAAGTTAGCACTCTGTCTCAAAGGGTTAAGAGGATAAAACGAGATGAGCGTGTGATAGGCAGGGAAGTCACTGGATGTGCCCCCTAGGAGTGAATGGTACATTCACAGTATCACTGTATCACTGTATCACTGTCTTCCCGTTCATCGTCGATTTGCTGGAGGCGGGAACCAGTAACATCTCCATATGATCTGTCTCATGCAAGTAGAGCCCAAGGGCACCTGCTTGTTCCAGGAACATAAAGAGCCTCAAACCATTCCATCAGGTCATGAGAATGAGGTCTATAATTGTTACTGGTATCTGGCATATCAAATACGACACGGGTAGCTTGCCAGGCTCTGCCGTGCGGGTAGCATACTCTTGTAATCATCTCAAAATCCAGCATTTATTGATGAACCGCGCCAGGGGGAAGTCCAGATGTGGAAAATGGAGGTCCTCATGGAGTGGGGGGTCGTCTGGCTTGTTGTGAGGCTCTGCTGGGGTGGTGGACCAGGGCTAGAACCCGCCATCCCTCCCGGGAACCTCATGAGCGGCTGGGCACAGGGAGAGCCAGTAGCAGCTCTGCCCCATGTCTGTCATTCACGGTACTAGAGCGAAAAATGTGGGCATGATGGCCAAGGAAGTTGACAAGGTGGCTGGGATGGGACGAGGGTGGCAGGACATCCAGAGCTATGCAGCTCGCTGAGTTTCACTCCAAAACAGGTCTGCTATAAAGTTCAATGCAGATGTGCTCCAGCTATCCAAACATCTGTACATGCATTTTTTAATGTATAAATGGTTCTTTGAATTCCACAAAGCAAGGACTATTTTCTATTTTAGAGATTGGGGAAAAATAAGAGGAAGAATCTCAGAGAAGTTCACCAGCTTCCCTAGGTCGTGTAGCTGGTTTCTGGTAGCTCTGGAGTTTCTCTTCTGTTTTGGGGTGGGGGTAGATTCTCTCAGTTCGTGCCTACAGAACAGAACCAAGCAGGAATATGATGGACATCTACATACATAGCATGGATTCGAGCCCTCTGAGCCATTTCCCTGGTCTCAGAGCTGGGATTTTTCTAAGGCCTAATCTTTCATCACTGCTGTGCCCAGACGCTATAAGAAAACATGGTCAAATCTTGTATCTAGAATTTAAAAGCCCATTTTGCTACTTGTGGATTCACGTGCTTTAGTGGCTGCCTTGTGGTAGCAAGATTTCCATGAGTTACCTGAATGCTCTTGAACTGAGGACCAGCTTATAGAGCACCTCCCTGCAGTGATGATAAAAGCTGGGTTTCCTTTGATTTGTTAGCATTAGGCTCCATTTGCATCATCATTATCATGAAAGATGGCCCAGGGGCCAAAATCATCACTTCTTCAATGTTATTAGTGTGAAATTTTCTTAAATGAATCTATCTTTTGTAATATTTATGATGTAGTGCATGCATAACTGCTTTCTAAGTCTTAAATCTCAGCATGGAAGTGTAAGAGCTTAATAATCACTTATATTTTTATTTAGTTGTATATATTTATTTCAGTTCCATTTTGGTTATTTTATCTATAGGCAGGCGAATGGGCTTTTCTATTTGAATATCTCACATGTGGATTTCTGGATCCCTCACCTTTTGGGTAGAACCTAGGTAACATACTGTAAACAGATCATACCTAAAATCTTCTGACTGGAGAAGTATCACTAGTGGATCTTTAATTAACAATGGCCAGGTGATGGGGAACTTATAAAGTTAGCTCACAAGAAAAGGTATCTATAATCAGTGAGTAGTTAGACTGGGTTATGCCTCCTGAATGCCAAGTTCCTCAAAGATTCCTGACCTAGCCTAAAAATATGACCTACAATAACTGGAAGATTTATTTCCTATGAAAAGGTGCTCGGGGCCAGAGCAACAGTAGAGAAGGTAGGGCATCTATCTTGCACACGGCCAGCCTGGGTTCAATACCTGGCACCCCATATGATCCACCAAGCACTAGCAGGAGTAATTCCTGAGTGCAGAACCAGGAGTAACCCCTGAACATCAACAAGTGTGACCCAAAAAGCAAAAGAAAGATGATTTTATTAAGATAGTGATATTTGATGGCTTTGATAATGTATTTGGTGACATCCTTAAGAATAATGTCTTTCATTTTAAAATGATAAATACCAGGTGCCTTTAGATGTTTAATTCCCACCTTTGGTTTTATACCTATTTCAATAAAAGTTCAACATTTTTCCTCATTGTGGTTACTTGGCTAATAAGCTCCCTAAGCAACCATATATTTAACTTCCTGGAGCTTGGAATAAGAGACCTATATGTGAGACTTAATACCTCTTTCAAAAAAAAGAAATCAAACTTCTTATTTATGATGGTTCTATTAATGCCACATAATACCTACATTCACCAATTGTTCAATGCTTCTTTGAAAAGAGGTGGAGTTTCTTTTTATCTTCCTCAGTAGCATTGAAAGGAGCCAGAAGAAGAGGGAGCAATACCCCAAACACTTTGGGTACCATCTAACCAGTTGCATCCACAGCTAATGTTCTCAGACTAAGCATCCTTCTACTTGATCTTCTTCGATGTCAGCTCAGGGCTGGGGACATGGATCAAAACTGCAATGCATGTTTTGCATGCAGGAGGCCTGGGTTGGATCCCAAACACAGTATGATCTCTTGAACACCTGCAGGATTCAATTCCAAGTGCCAACCTAATAGTCCCTGAACACTCCAAGGTATATAAAATTACCAAACAAACAAACAAAGCAAGCAAGCAGGCAAAAAAAAGTTTATGTTTTATGCCAGTTCTAGCACTTATGGGCGGGCAGTGGCAACTAATGTTGACACCTTACGCATTTTTTGTCTGGACTCTTGAGTTGTAGTTGTGATGCCTAGGCAGAAAACTGACATTTACTATGGGGGGGAAAGATGTGTTATTATCTCTAAGGAAGGTGCATTTCTCAGAAATTAGAATGGGAACTATGTTGTTTGGGCCCATGATTGCCTCTGGGTATAACCATCATCTTAATGGGCTCAGAATGCCAGGTGACCTCTTCAGATCTGCTTATTTCTATTCAACTTAATGTATGAAAAATTGGACAGGGAGTCAAGATGATTTGCATTCATGGTTTGCTTCCAATCCTGATCAATGCCCTTTCCATGTGACTTACTGTGCGAAGTAAGCCCCATTTTACAACCTATAAAATGGGAACAGACACAAAATCCACTTCTGAGGGTTGGCCTCTGGGTTAACTGAGATCAAATGTGTCTGGGCAGTGCAGTGCCTAGCAACTCAATAATGTTAAATGTTGCTTTTGTTAGTGAGACAGTAGTTACTAAGTGGACAGCAATGCTTTGGGTTATGTTTTCTTGGTATCTGTTCTTGGTATAATAGAAAGAATTATGAGAGCAATTTAAGATTATTCAATTTAGATTCTCCTATAAACCATAGCTCTAAAAATTCTAAAAAGAAACTCTGACTACTATGTGAGGAAATTCAATATTCCATTTCAAGAAGGATTCAAACAAATAAAACTCCTTTGTAGACCACCGTATATCTGTTCACTGACATAGGAAAGAAGCCCCTGTGGTTAGAAGATAATTTTCCATCTTCCTCTTTTTTTATTTACATTCCTAAACATCCTAGTTTTTGTACACAGCTACTTGGTAAAATACATTAAAGGCTTAAGTATTTGTGATGATACATTATCTTTAATGGTGTTAATGGGCAGTGGTGCTGTAGATGGGCTATGAACTCCCAGATACATTAGGGGGGAATCTCCCCAATATCAAGGTCTCTATCCAGCTCCGTGCTAACACTTAATTAGGCACAGAATGCTTTGTGATTTCTTTAAACAGCTCGCCACCTAGTATAGGAAGCATGTAACATTAGGCCAGAGACACTGTACTAGGGTTATGACTCTTGCCTCGTATGCAGCTGAGGCTGGTTCAATTCCCTGACACCACATATGGTTTTCATAGCACCGCTAGGGCCGTCACTGAACACAGAGCCAGGAGTAACCTCTTAGCACTACCAGTTGTGGTTGAATGTGCCAACCCCTCACCACCAAAATGTCTAACTTTGTCTTTTAAATATTGCCATCTGGTTTGGAGCTCCAATCTGGGGAAGTTTCCTAGATTTTCCTTAGATTCTTCACTTGTATCACTTGTCTTTCCATTGATCATCTGTCGGGAAGTCGCTGGGGTCCCCAACAGTATCAGGACAGAAGTTCTCTTCTACCTCCGAGGCCGCCGGGGAACAGATGAAAATTCACGAGTCCGGGCGCAGTTCAAAAAAAAGCTTTTAATAGTAGAAAAGCTCTACCACCCCATCCAAAACACTGAAAGAACTCTAGTTCTTGTCAGGACTAGACAAGAACTAGACCATACATGAAAATCCAAGTCTCCCACCAAAGAGAGAGGATCTCACCCAAGAGGAGTCCTACCCAAAAGAAGGGAAGAAAAAAAAAGGGATGAGTGCCTCAAGTTATTCCTCTTATATAGACCAAAGTAATCCTAACTGTTGATGGGGAGGGTCCTGTCAACAAAGAACCCTAAACACAGTGTAGAAGCATAGTGCCACACCCTATTGTAGGTATAAACAAAGGGTTAGCTAAGGACTAATCCGTTCTTCAGAGATTATCTCTTATGTAAAACACTGGAGAGAGGGGCTGGTATAAAGTAATACATCTTAACTTCATGGGCTTCATGTAATCTAGATGATACCCACAAGGTCCTTCTTTATTATCTGAAGCAGGGTAGTTCTGAGTATCTTGTTCTCCGTATACTGAAAGGAGATTCAGTATACCCTCACATTCACTTGTGTGAGGTCAAACTAGTTTGATCCTTCCTATAATCTTAAAGATAGGCTCAACGTAGCCAGGGTAAATTCTAACTGTCCCACGCTGGGTGCAATGGGTATAAAGAGGAGCTGTGCCCAATCCAGATAACAGAGAAGTCTTAGTAGATGTATAAGTTAGAAGTTATTCAGAGTCAAGGTGACTTCTGTAACTGCCACACCCTCTATCAGTGCTTACATAGAAGAGAGATCTCATTAGAATGAACCTGGCTTAAGAACATATAAGTAGATTAAGCTGTGAGTGGGTAAAATAGCAAAAGCTCACAAACTAGCTAAGTCTGTCATCCAACAATCATCAATTTGCTCAAGCAGGCGCCAGTAACGTCTCCATTCGTTGGGAATGAGGTCCATTATTGTTACTGTTTTGGGCATATCGAATGCACCATGGGTAGCTTGCCAGGCTCTTCCGTGGCTCTGGGTTAATGCCAGGGAGCCCAGTGTTTTCCTATATCAGACCTCATCCATCCAGGGCCCATGGGGCAGAGCCCTGGGTGTAGACAAGACTGTCTCCTGTCTGCCACCTGCCCATGCAGCCGGGCACCGCAGCCACACCTGCAACACCTCAAGACTAAGTTATCCCTATTCATGGGATAGGAACATTTGGGGGGTACTCTGGTGATTTGTGGAAAAATAAATTACCATATTTAGTATTTAAGTGTATAATGTCATTTTTGTTAAACCATTTTTTTGCTATTTATAGGTTTTTATATAGTATTTAAATATCCCTTTCTCTAAAGATGTATTGATTTTGGACTATGGAGCTATAGACCAGGTATTAGGGCACATACATGTCACCCTACCAGGGTTTAATTACTGGTACCATGAGAATTATCCAGAGAGATCCCTGATTCCAGAGCCAGAAGAAAGCCCCAAGCAAAGCCAGGTGTGACCCCAAAATACACAGACAAAATTCTCTAAAGCTTTATTAGTTCCAAATCATTGATTTATTTGCAAACATATACACACTATTTTAGTAAGCAGATTTTGCAATCTGCTCTCTGAAGATTTTATTTTAGTTATTAAGGTGGCGAGATGTATTTTCTGACTCAAACATTTTAAACAGAATTGCACTAAGTTTTAAAGCTGAAGTGCATACCAGTTCCGTGATAATACAGCATAGTATTTGCTTTGCAATAACAAACGAATGTGAATACTGGCAAAGTGGTACAACTGAATTCCGTCCAAGAAAACGCCCCCATATGCTTCCTCTGGCTTACACTTTTGGCAAAAATCCTGCAACATTCCCCCCACTTATGTACTTAAATCCCATGGAGACACGAAAAACAGCAGTCAAATGAAAATGAACCCTGTAACTTGTTTTAATAGAGAATATATGTCATTTATCCTGAATGTGCTAAGATTATATAGAAAAGTGCACATTCTACAAATGATTCTGTGGGACGATCAGATGCTCATAGAATTACGTGTTGACAAAGGTAGGACACTGAAAGGCAGTCACAAGAGGCCTAAATGGTGCTTTCATTGTAATTCGAGGCCTCAAGGAAACATAGTTTTGAAATCATAATGGAAGTCAAAGAGAAAGGAATGGAGCTTAATACTTAACATATTAACTCCAAACCATCGCTGTTCAGGGACTGCCAAGGAGGCATGAAGTAAGATCAAGTCTTACTGCATTTACCAGTTCTTCATCTGAAGAATTCTCCAACTAAATCCCATTGATTTCTCAACTGAATGCTGAAAGGGAATTAATGGTATTTCCCAAGCCAAATCAAGGGTTGATACTCTAAAGATGATTTTACTCCTTTTCCTTTTTCAGCACTTTCTTTCAACTTGGGTCCTTTGCAGTGCCATCTGAAATGGAACACGCTAAACTTTTCTGTCTTTAAACACACAAGAGCTCTTCTTGCTTAAATGGTAATGAATAAATTACTTGCTGCCTCCTGACAGAAAGATGAATTGTTTAGCACTTATTATGCAGCCGTCTCCTTTAAACCCTGATTACAGTTCAATTCATATTTGATGCATAGAACTTGAAGTATTTATCATTCCACCCCCTAGTCCCTCACCGGAAAGGTCCTGGGACATCTTTTTGTGGCAACAAACAGGATGAGACTCTAGCCTCTACTTTCTCTCTCTCTTCTCTCTCTCTCTCTCTCTCTCTCTCTCTCTCTCTCTCTCAGCAGGGGAGGGGCTCTTGGCAGAACACCCTCCAGAGACAAACAAAAACAAGATTACGTGAATTGTCTCAGAAGCCTCCCAATCACCTGGCCCTCTCCAGTTGATACTACACAAATACCATCATCATCTTCCTTCATTTTTATTTTTTTTTTTTTATTATACCACCATGAGATGTACAGTTACAAAAGTGTTCATGTTTGGGTTTCAGTCTTACAGTTCCAACACCCATCCCTTCACCAGTGCCCATTTCCCTCCACCAGTGTCTCATGATTTTCTCCCTTCCCCAGCCTGCATCTATGTCAGGCAATTATTTTTAGGGTAAAAAGATTCTAACTTTTTTTTAATTTTATCTGAGTTTTATAGACATCAGGGGAAAATACAGGAGTTCCTATGTGGAAAAACACAAGAATTCCAAAGTTTGGCCTATGTTCCTATGTTTGACCAAAGTGAGCCCAAAATAAGAACAGACTAACTCACTTACCAGGTATCCCCATAATATGCTTAAGACTATAACTCATATTTGTTGCTCATTTATTTATTTATTTATTTATTTACTTATTCGTTTATTTATTTTATTATGCCACCATGCGATATACAATTACAAAGAAGTTCAGCTTGGGTTTCGGTCTTACAGGGTTCCAGCACCCATCCCTCCACCAGTGTATGGCAGGTAATTTTCACTTCTCTCTCTCTCTCTTCCATCATCTTCCTTTAAAGAGTGAAAATGGACTACCTACTGCCACCAAAGATAGAAATTGCAGCATGAGCAATGAGCATTGCAGATGCCACAGTGATATAGCACAGCAGGTAGGGCATTTGCTTTGCACCCAGCACACCTGGGTTTGATCCCCGGCATCCCATATGGTCCTCTGAGCACCACCTGGAGTAATTCCTGAGTCCAGAGCTAAGAGTAACCCCCTGAACATCGCCGGATATGACCTCAAAAACCAACAAAAAAAATTCATTGACTATTGTGTGGGTCAGAGGCTCTAGGGAATAGATGATTGTTCTCCCTGGCAAGGCCTCCCATTGAGAATGCAGGGAGCGTGCACTGTGGGGAGGTGACTAGGGCCATAGAGCAAAGCAGAATTTTCTGCATATTTGGGCCAGAGAGAATCTGACCAATCACAGCTAGGTGGTTGAACAAGGCTGCTGTCTGCCTTGCAGAGAGCCAGTGGCCACCAAGCCTTGCTCTGTGCTGATGGACACTTAGCATCATTTGGGAGAAGGGCGGGTCTGATGACCTCACTTGGGCATCTTTCTCTCTGAGAAGCTGTAGTCCTGTTCCTTGAGGTATACCATGGCGGCAGAGATTACAGGCGGTTTGGAGGAGCCCCTAAGTATGGGAGTCAGACAGCTGTGGGGTGAGAGGACTGAAATGAACTTGTTTGCACTGCCAGTCTTCCTATGGGCATTCCACCACCGTCTTCACAGACAGGGAATCCTGCTTTGTTGTAAGGCAGCCATACTGGAAGCAGAGGCACAGGAATTATCTTTATCTTCTCGGATTCTATCCAGTGGGGAGCTGCAGACTCCCAGGACACTGCCAGTGTGGTAGTTTTGGGGTGCAGATGAAAGCCTTGTGGGGAGGAGGAACATGCTCTGTTCTCTTCCTCTTTGTTCACTTGATGGGCCACTGAAGTGTCCTGCCTGTGCGCAGACCCCAAACTCATTCTGGCATCTCACCTGATGACGTCATTGCTTCCCTAATGCTTCCCTGGCAAACTCCTGCCTCCTTGGTAGTTTGAGCTCCAGCCTACACCTTGGGGGTGGGAACGACACAGATAGTCCATCCTGAACACAGTTTTCTGCAGTCCTGTGCTGCTCTTTACTTCAGCCTTTGCTTGTGCTATTTGCGCAACTGAAAGCACCCCACAGCCTCAATGGCCCTACAGCCTTATTACAGTTCCCCAGTACATGTCCCATTATAGTCCCCTCTGTCACCCCAATTTATTGTACCCCAACCACACTATTCTACTCCCTCTCAGACTCCTCTGCCCAGCACCCACTGGCAGCATGAGTGGAGAAGCTTGGGGCCCAGAGTGATGGAAAGTGGTCACACTCCTGTTTGCCAGTCACTCATGTATTTATGGCTCACGTGCTCTGGTGAGTGCACCTTCACTTTCTTACGTGTTAAATTGAGGTAATGATAATGGCTACTTTGCTGGACTATTGATTGAGAGAATCCAATGAAACACTGGAGGAGACGACCTTTAGGAAATGTGGATTATTACTAAATTCAAACTTGAAAAGTCTTTTAAGGAGAGATGCAACCAGCTCTTTGAAGATTTGGATCCAGAAGTCTAGGTATTCAGACCATGCATGTTTACACACATGCCTGTGCACATGGTAGCATGGGGACCCTTCATTCCTTCTGCCTGTGGATTTTGAAGGCAGTTCATTTGGATGTCCCTTTCTAGCTATATAATCTAAGTGAGTATTTTTAAATCAATATTTAAAAAGTCATCATAAGGTTGGTGAGGCTGAAATGATAGTCATGGGATTGCTCAGCCCAGTACAATACCATAGACTTTCCACAGAGACCCTTCCCTTATGCCACGCAGACGCCAAGTCACACTGCCCTAACACTCTCATTGACATCTGCAAGTGGACGTAACATTCATGTTAGTAACAGGGAAACCCGATAGCATGTACTTGTGTTTACCTCATGGCAAGCTTGAGATAAACACAAGTCAGCAGGTCGACTGCTGATCTTGCTTTATACCTACCCTCAGGCCCTGCCCAGATGAACA
The DNA here is from genome assembly GCA_021461705.1 of Cryptotis parvus. Classification (NCBI taxonomy): domain Eukaryota; kingdom Metazoa; phylum Chordata; class Mammalia; order Eulipotyphla; family Soricidae; genus Cryptotis; species Cryptotis parvus. Next base: position 220,139 of record JAJIBD010001155.1, on the reverse strand, counting down.
CTCTCCTTGTGCATAACAGCTGCATGAATTACCTTCTTTCCTGGTCTGTTTATCTGCCAGTCAAGAGGCCAAGTAAAGCAACCCCCCCATATACTCTCTCTTCATAACCCACACTCTGCAGAGCAACCTCTCAGCCCTGGGCACCTAGCTACCCCTCTTCACAGAGAAATGCTTTTCCAAGGGATCTGAGGAATTCTCTCTGAAGGCTTCAGATCTGTTGAACCTGGAATTGACTTAAGGGAACTCTTCTTTCACCCCAAAAATAGTGCCACACACATATATCCTTATACAACCCCCTCAGCATTCCCTCGGGAGCAGGCCCTGGGTGCTTAGTCTCAGCTGGAATGGTTGGAATGTGGACCCTTTCCTGCAGTGTCTCCCCACTTTACCCATTATCACTGCAGTGTGCTTGTTTTGCAAACGAAAAGTAGGACACATGGTCTAACAAAGAATTCTTTTTCCTGACTAGTGAATTGATTTCTTTCTATGAAGAGTCTTGCTAGGATATAAACATCCAATCCCCTCTGTTACACATGACAGTGAATGCACTTTATTGAAAAGGAAAAAAAATACATGAGCAGAAACACAATTTTAGCTTTATGTGTGCACATCAGGTAACGCAGTATTTAAACATTTTTATTCAAGGCGGTTCCAGAATATGTCACCAACTACTGAACAGCTGTTGGAAACATGCTCTGCAATTAGACAGTTGAAGAGGATACTGCTATCATGATTAAAATTTTACATTTCTTTTTATTAAACCTATTGTTCTATTATAAAGATAGCATAGAATCTTTTAAGAGGGACAAGAAAAGACATTTATTTTCACAACCTGAAAACGTCATTGATTTTTGTTTATATTATTACAGAAATAGATGAATTTAAAGAAAAATCATACTCTAAAATATGGAAGCAGATGGGGTTCAACTCCAACCTCTGTCTCTTACCAGCCTGGTGATTTAGTGCATTACTTAACCTTTCTATGTTTCTCCCCCCCATAATCACACTGTTAACAAGTCAACTTTTGAAAATAACAGGTAGGTTTTAAAATTAAGGGATTATTTTCCTGGTGGGATTTGAAATAAAGGAGAGAGAGTAGGGTTCATTTGAATACAAGTGGAAAAGTGAGAATATATAGCCAAGGAGTAGGGTGGAAATCAATGGATGGAAACTTTCTAAGTGGAAAGGGGTAAAGGAGGATTCTTGATTGATCAGACTCTCAAGAAGGACACGGAACCCCATGATTGGGCCAACTTAACAGAAGAGACTACTGCAATTGACCAAGTAAAAATATTCTTGTCACTACTACAACATAGGGTTTTTGTCACTTGTCACTTGTCAGTTGTCATCCCATTATCATCAATTTGCTAGAGCAGGCACCAGTAACATTTCCATATTTCCTGTCAAATGCTAGCAGAGCCCAAGGGAATCTGCTTGCTCCTGGAACATAAAGAGCCTCAAACCATTCCATCAGGTCATGGGAATGAGGTCTGTAAATGTTATTGTATTTGGCATATCAAATATGACACAGGTAGCTTGCCAGGCTCTGCCTTGTGGGTGAGATACTCTTGTAGTCACCTCTGATCTCCAGCATTTATTGATGAACTGCGTGGAAGCGGCTGCACAAGCCAGGCTGTGATCAGCTGGGTGGAGTTCTGACGAGAGGGAGTCCAGATGTGGAAAATGGTGACCCTCATGGAGTGGAGGGTCCTCTGGTTTCTTGCGAGGCTCTGCTGGGGTGGCGGGCCAGGGCTAGAACCCGCTATCCCTCCTGGGTACCTCGTGATCAGCTGGGCACAGGGATAGAGAGTAGCAGCTTTGCCCCATGTATGTGAGTCTCTGAATCAGCATACCTGGGCTGGGCTTAAAAAAAGACTGTGCAGGGTGGATCTCGATGAGCCGGGCTGTGATCAGCTCTTCTGCTGGGTGGAGTTCTGACTAGAGGGAGTCCGTATGTGGAAAAATGGTGGCCCTCATGGTGTGGGGATCCTCTGGCTTCTTGCAAGGCTCTGCTGGGGTGGTAGGCCAGGGCTAGAACCCACCATCCCTCCCGGATGCCTCGTGATCAGCTGGGCACAGAGAGAGCCGGTAGCAGCTCCGCCCCATGTCTGTGAGGGTTGTTGCAAGAATCAAATATATAGCACAGCAACTGTTGAAGTGAGCTTCCATTTTTTTAGCTATTATTTCTATATTACTAGGTCATAATCACCCTACACATGCCTCCTGTTTATTTTCATTACCATTTCATTGTAACTGTTTCCCACATGTGAGATTAAAATTGTAATAGTCTTTTAAAGAAATTGGGGTGGGTGCCATACACTATGGTGCTCAGGCCTTAGTCCCAGCTCTGTGCTTAGGGATCAAACCTGGAATGCTGAGGAGACCCTGTGCTGTTCCAGGGGCCCAACCAGCATCTTCCACATGCTGACAAGTGAGTTAGCCACACCTGGGCTGTATTTACGTCCCTACAATCATGGTATCTTAAGAGTTCGAAAACATTGTGTCAGTTTTCTGTTGAACTAGAAATTGAGCTTAGGTCTCCATGAGGGAAGAGAAAGGTGGGTTCAGACCATGCAGTAAAACTGCGCTCTTGTGCCATGAAAGACTATGAAGTCTTCATCCATATGAAGACTGTGTTTGACTTTTGCATTTAAAATTGTCCAGTTCTGGGGCAGGAGTGATAGCCCAGCAGGTAGGACATTTGCCTTGCACGTGGCCGGCCCATGCTGGCCCTGATTCAATTCCCAGCATCCCATATGGTCCCCCGAGCACTGCCAGGGGTAATTCCTGAGTGTAGAGCCAGGAGAAACCCCTGAGTATCGCCCGGGTGTGACCCGCAAAAAAAAAAAAAAAAGATAAAATTGCCCAGTTCTAAAAGAGCTGAGTGTTAATTCCTGCCCCTAAGAGCATTGCTGTGCCTATCTCTTAGAGATCATTTTGTCACGTTCATGTTAGTTCCCAAGCAGAGATTCCCTAAGAACTGAGGTCATAGGCTGCCACATTGCTGTTGCTTGGGAGGCAGCTGACCCTGCCAAGAAATCTTCCAAGGGTTGTGCTCAGCTTCTGTTTCTCCCTCAGAGTTGAAGCTAAGCAACCCAGCCACTCTCATGAGGGTTTTGGATCAGCACATTTGAATGGTTACAATAAATAAATAAATTCCTAAGTCTATTCACTATAAATATTACTCAGCATTTTCTAGGCACCAGGGTCTGAGTCCTGGCTTGGGTATGGCCAGCTGGATGCTAGGCTCTGGAGTCTAACTTCTTTGAACTTATTTTTACGTTTTTATCCTTTTGTCCTCATTCAGGTAACATAGTTGCAATAGTATTAGAGACTTTTGTTCTGATGTACAAGGTTATTGCATCACCACCAGTGTGCCTAAAGCACCATCACCATTGTCTTTTATTTAAAAACATACAAAAATTACTACAGTTTAGGTTTTAGGGTAACAATAGTGTTACATGTATGGTATACAAAGACTCAAACTTGGGGCTGTCACTCCATATGGAAAAAAAATAGCCTTTTTTCATTTAAAATGATTTTTATGCTGTATTATCAGCAAATTGTTTTGTATACCAATTTATTACCTATATACCTGGAATTTCAAACAGTTCATGGCAAAAAGGGTTACAAGTGAAAAGCCTTACGGAGAATTACTCTGGAGGTAGGAACTAAAATCCAAACTAATAGTTATACCCAAGCCGGGCTGGAGCAAGCCAGGTTGTTACTGGCGCCCGCTCGAGCAAATCGATGAATAACGGATTCAAGTGATTCAAGTGATAGTTACACCAAAGTTATAGGTGCTGCAGATGGTGGGGAAAGATCCTCACCTAGGCCAGGAATTCAGGAAGAATTACGGAAGGGGCGGACTTGAGTTTAGATTTAATGAATAACAGCAGCTCGCCAAGGGAAGGAGAAAAATCGCAGAGGGTTCTCAATTCTAAGAGTATGACATCTGGATATGGGTGAAAGCTGGCACACTCGAGGATTAATGGATTAGATATTGGGTTCAGGTCTCCTTGAGGGAAGAGAAAGGAGGGCTCAGACCATGTAGTAAAGCTGGACTCTTGTACAATGAAAGACTATGAAGGTTATATGTTTCTTCACAATTAAAATTGCCCAGAGAGAACCCTGGAAGAGTTTCTGAATCAGGAAATAATCAACTGAATTACAGAGATAAACATGGGGGGGTATTTTATTGGTTTCACCCAAGATAATCTGCAGAGACTAGCCTGGCCACTCTCTAGAGCTGCTGGGCAGTGACCCACCAGCTTAAATTTAAGTATTTAAGTATTAAGCAGCAGAAAGACTTCACTCCCCGCCCCGAGTCACCTCTTGTCAGTGTTTTTTTTTTTGTTGTTCCTCCCCACTCTCTCCCCATTCCCAATCTACGGGAAGGTACCAGCTCTGCCTAGTTCATGTCTTGGCATCTCTTCCTCCCCATAGAAGGAATCCTTCACATGCAGAATGGTAGAGAGGTCTAGCCCTCACCTGTCTAGAAGGAAAAACTTGGTATTTTACTTTATTTTATTTAATTTATTTATATTTTATTGAATCTACATGCAATCGACCATTACAAAGATGTTTGTGATTGGGTTTTAGTGTTCCAAACACCCAGCCCTCCACCAGTGCTCATTTCCCAACACCAATGTGCCCTGTTTCCCTCCCGCTCCCCCCCATTTGCCTCTACAACTGGCAATTTTCTTCTGTCTTTTGCACATTGTGTTTTACAAAACAAGACACTGAAGGGTTATTGTGTGTATCCCCCACCTACTTTCCATACTCAGTTCCAGTCCAGCATTAATATTCCCAACCATCATTGTCAAACTAGTCCCTTCTCTATCTTACCTACCTTCCACTCCCCCATACCTTTGTGGTAGATTCCAACCCTTGACAAGTTCTCCTTGTCTGTTTTGCCCAGCCTTGGATAGTAGCCTCATAGCAGCACTTGGGATTTGAAAGGAGATCACTGGAATTAAAATAACTTTCAACAACCTCCAACCACCAGAACTCCTGAATCTCCAGCATTTGCATTTCAGGCCAGAAAGTATTTAAGGCTGGGGTGTCAAACATAACCTCCTCAGCCATACATCTCCTAGCTAGCAGAGAGCACTGGTCATGTCAGACCTGAATATGGACAAGCAGGGTCATCTTCTCCTGGGATAGCCTCTTTCCTGTGCCTGCGGGAAGGTCTATGGCACTCATGCCCTGGGTCTGTGCTTCTGGGTAGACTGGCTCAGACCCAGTGGCATGGTGGGCAGGCTTGCCAAATGATCACGTTCCATAACATCATCCTCCCATACCTTAGACTCCTAATAGAAAAACATCTTTTTCTCCACCTTTTAGGCAGCAAAAAACAAACAGCGAGACAAACTCAGCTAGGGCAGTGCTTTTCCCTCACTCAGGAAGACATTATAATTCTCTCCCAGAAGATTTCCTAGATCCTAAATATCAGCTCAAACATTTATGCATGAAAAATTAGGGGCCATGAATGATGCATGTGTTCTAGAAAGTCAGCTCATAAATCTCCCCACCCTCCTTTGGAAAGTCCCAGAATGACAGTCAAAGTCTCATATCTAACCCCCTATTCCAAAGCCACCAGAGAAGAAATTTCCTATTTGTTGCCGCCTTGCCCAGCCTTTGCATATTCAACCTCCCCTGTGGCAAATACGTCTGCTATTATCTTGTCTGAGATATTGTTCTTTTACTTGACCAGATTATAGCACAATTGTCAGTTTGCTCTTTAATAACACTACTTCACAGGGGATTTGTAAGGATTAATGAAATAATGTTTGAAAACCACTTGGATTGTGTATACACTTGTTCTAGTGAGGCTCAGGGGGTTATAATTTCTTCATATTTCCACTATATCTTGCACATAAGGAGTATTAAGTGCTTGGCACACGGGGATCTGATCATGTTAGATGATGAAGCTATTGGGTGTTTGAACTGGAGCAGGTCTTTGAGACACATGATGCTATGGTCAGACCCCAGTGGGGGAGTGCCAGGTCTATACAATTCAACTACACTGGCCCACAGGGCTGTGTAGGACAGAGCCAGGGATGCCTCCCTCCAGGGCTCCAACTCCTTGCTCAGTTCTTTTCTTTTCTTGAATTGTGTCTGCTCATGTCCACACCCATCTTCATCTGTGGCCATCCACGTCCTCCCTCATTCAGTAATGGAGTCTGAATAGGGTCAGATATAGTTTTAAGTGCAGGTTTAAAGGAAGTAGGGGCAGAATCTAATATCACCATGTCTTTTATTTTATTTACTTATTTTTTGCTTTTTGGGCCACACCCGGCAATGCTCACGGGTTACTCCTGGCTCTGCACTCAGGAATTACTCCTGGCCGTGCTTGGGGGACCATATGGGATGCCGGGATCAAACCCGGGCCAGCAGAGGCCGGCTGCGTGCAAGGCAAATGCCCTACCCACTGGACTATTGCTCCGGCCCCACCATGTCTTTATATAAAAGGAAAATATGGCTACAAGAAGATGGACAGTGAGAACAAGGCAGAACAGGAAGGCAGCTGTCTCCAAAGCAAGGCAGAAGCCTATGAGTTTCCTGACCTCTCAGCCTCCGGGAGGGACCAGCCCTGCCCACACTTGCAGCCTCAGCACAACCACCTCAATTTGTGGTTCAACTGCCCAGTATGTGCTTCTGCCCAGGTGGGCCCAGCAAAAGAGCCCAGTCCTCCACATGGACATCAGCCCCAAGTCCTATGATTCCGAGTGGTGAAAGGGGTGAGACAGGAAGAAAGGGAGCTGGGTACTTGTCTTCCCTCCCCCAGACTTTTCAGGACTGTGGCAACTGGGCACCCTGACCTGCTGAACCTTGGAGCATCTGGGATTAACCATAAAGAGAGCCCCAGGCTTTCAGAGGTGGACTCTTGACATCCCCCATGTCTACCCCTTCATGGGAAGCAGCGGTGGGCCAGAGGGCAGAGGCAGGCCCCTCATAGGAATGAATGGGGCTGGTTCTCTGCATCTTGTAAATGAGACACTAGTTGCGTTTCCAGGCCTGCTTGTGAGAAGTATTGTTCTAGAACAATACTTACAATAGACTAGAACAATAGACATGTCTAGAACAATAGACATTTGTTCTAGAGCCCTTGTGAACAGTATTGTTCTAGAAATGTCTGCCCACATTTCAGAGCTGCTTGCTGTGGGGAGCCAGAGCCATTGAAGAGGCCCTTGCTGGAGGGCAGCAAGTGGAAGGCTGGTTGTAGGACTTTTAGGGTGAGGAGAGGTGAAGAATGAGTGTCCTCAGCACCCACACACTCAGAAGGGAGGGAAAGAACTCAGAGAACTGCAACTTGACGGTTCAGCCCAGGAGAGGAACTGTTGGGGGAGTTTTCTTCCAGCCAAATGGAACCTGGGTGCATTTAAAAGTAGCCCTAATAAAATCTCCAGTGATCTTAGATGAGATCCAGAGACTTTAAGGCACTTTCCTAAGGTCACACAGCAAGGGGGTGGCAAAAGGAGGGCTCCTTGCTGTCATCCCAGCACATTCTCTTTATTTGTTTGTTTATCTATTTATTTGTTTATTTTATAATGACACCATGAGCTGGACATTTACAAAGCTGTTCATGATTGGGTTTCAGTCATACAGTGTTCCAGCACCCGTTCGTCCACCAGTACACATTTCCCACCACTGACGTCCCCAGATTCTCTCTCCCTGTCCCAGCAGGCACTTTACCTCTTATCTCTCTCTCTCTCTCTCTCTCTCTCTCTCTCTCCCTCTCTCTCTCTTTCTCCCTTCTTCCCCTTCTCTTACTCATTGTGGCTTGTCATACATACATTTAGGGGTTATAATGTATATTCCTTTGCTTACATTCAACACTCAATTCTAGTCCAGTGTTACCGTTTTCAACAATTAGTAGGATACCGGCATAAGTCACAGATGAATGCAGTCATTTTATATTTTTCCTTCTGACTGATTCCACTAAGCATGATAATTTCCACGTCCATCCATTTGTAGGCAAATTTCATGACTTTGTTTTTCCTGACTGCTGCATAGTATTCCATTGTGTAGATGTACCATAGTTTCTTTATACAATCTTCTGTTCTTGGGCACTTGGGTTGTTTTCCAGATTCTGACTATTGTGAATAGTGCTATGATGAATATAGAAGTGCAGATAGTATTCCTGCTGTGTTTTTGCTTCTACAGGGTATATTCCCAGTAGTGGTATTGCTGGGTCAATGGGTGCTCAATATCTAGTTTTTGGAGGAATGTCCGTATCGTTTTCCCAAAGGGCTGGATCAGTTGAAATTCCCACCGACAATGGATGAGACTGTTCTTTTTCCCCACATTTGAGCCAGCACTGATTGTTCTTGCCTTTTCGATGTGTGCCATTCTCTGTGGTGTGAGATGATATTTAATTGTTGTGTTGAGGGCCGGAGCGATAGCCCAGCGAGTAGGGTGTTTGCCTTGCATGCGGCCGGTCTGTGCCAGCCTGGGTTCGATCCCGGCATCCCATATGGTCCGCCGAGCACTGCCAGGAGTGATTCCTGAGTGCTGAGCCAGGAGTAACCCCTGAGCGACGCAGTGTGTGGCCCAAAAAGCAAAAAAAACAAACAAAAAAATAATTGTGTTGAAATCATCTCCTGATGATTAAAAATGAAGAACACTTTTTCATATTGCCTTTTAGTCATTCGAATTTCTTCTTTGAGAAAATTTCTCTTCATTTCTTCTCCCCATTTCTTAATGGGGTTGGATTTTTCTTTGAACATTTCTACCAATACCTTGTATATCTTTGATATTAACCCCTTATCAGATCGGTATTGGGTAAATATTCTTTCCCATTCTGTGGGTTGTCTTTATATCTTGGTCTCCATTTCTTTTGAGGTGCAGAAGCTTTTCGGTTTCATATATCCCATATGTTTATCTTTGCTTCCATTTGCTTTGTAAAACTGCCCATTATTTTAAAAGCTACAACATATCACCCCAGTTTTCATTTATTCAGTTAATATTGTCAATGAATTCACTCTTTAAAATCTTCAATGCATTTACCTCATCTAGAGTAATATTATCTATCAAATTATGTGCTGTGCTATAGCTATATAATTTTTAAAATTCAGAGTGGCAAATGAATGTGTGACAATTGGTAAAATGTTTTATTTTTCAATCACCTTGTACATTGCTGGAAGTGACATCCTGCTCCGTCATTTGGGTTGTTCTGACTCGGGAGGTGGCAGGGAATACACAGAGGCGGTTGGGGCCATGTCTTCCCTTCCTGAGGGAGAAAAGGAGATAGGCCGTGAGTCCAACGAAAGAATTAGCTCTGGGAGGAGGAGACTCTTCCTGTCCTCTGCCAGAAAGAGCACAGGTCGATTAAGGGACAGGGCAACATTGAAGTAAAAGTGGAAGACCCCAAAGCTCTACCATTGACCCTGATTTTCCTCAGAGCAGTTTGTCAGACTGTCAACTTCTTGAGCACACATAGAGCTTTCACTTTCAAATAAAAAGTGTATTATCATCCCTGTGACCAACTTTGTTTGAAAAAGGGCAGAAGCAAGTTGTTTCAGAAAATTCAGGCTGAACTTTGAACCTCAACAGTGGTTCTTAAGACACCACTGTAATCACTGCTGAATGGGATTTTGAGGTTAACCTTTGATCAAAAACACTGGTTTCCTAAGAGGGGCCTTTCTCTCTGCATAAAGGCTGGTTTGATTGCTCTGAAGTTGGCTGAGTGGCTCAGAAACCAGAAGAAGCTGAAGGATGAGCACTTCTTAGCTACATATTGACTCTGAGCAAGGAAGTGAGAAATGTTTAGTGAAGACTCCACCTCTCCTATGACCCCCAGAGCACCGAACTACAGTCAAGTTCCCCCAATCCAATTGTGAAGGCAAAAGGAAGGATTATCACATGACTGGCTCTGCTACCTTTACAACATAAAGTAGGTAGACCAATCCCACCATCTCTGGATCCTTGGGGTGGAGGACAGATATTGACTTTACTCATTGGCACGGCTAGGAAAAAAAGAGTGATTCTGATAGGATTCAAAACAGTTGTGATAGGGGAGAGAGGCCAGGTTAAACTCCAAGCACATAGTAAGGACACATAAGATTTATAGCCAAGGAGCAGGGGATTAGGATCCAATGAGAAAATTACTATGAGGAAACATTAGGGAGATTTTGCTGACCTGGTTTGGCAGAATTCTTGGCAGGCCATTGATAGGGTAAGGACCAAGACTGAGTCCTATTCAGAAGTGAGCTTTAGGAGCCTGGCGGGATTGGCAAGGAGAATCTGTCACTCCCAGTGCCCCCTAGGTCCCAGGCTGTCACCTTAGAAATGCAGTCTGGAAAAGTCAGAGAAGAGACAGGCCAGATTCACAGGTGCACCGCTTGACCCATGTGGAGCAGCCCATGGAGCAATGTGAGGATAAAAATGTCTTCTTACCTGGCTGGGTTCAACACAGTTTCTAGGGTCAGCAGACACGTGAGCTGATGTGGCCGGACCGGAAACATGGAGCAGGAATCAGGGCTCCTCCCCCATTCCCTCTACCTCCATGTCCCAATGGGCATCGTTATGAGTCCCCAGCCACCACCAGCAGCAAAGCCGGAGAAGAGACAGGCCAGAGGCACAGCTGTGCCAGGCTTAGATAATAATCAAGCTTAGGACCAGGTCCTGCTCAGGATCTTGCCCATATATACACGGTAATGATCATTGTAGGTATAACAAAATGGGGGGGGTGATGGGGGAGTGGGGGATGGGCCTTGGCCTACAGTGGGCATAGGGGCACATTGGTGGTGGGAATGGTGCACTAGTAGAGGGACTGGTGCTGGAATACTGCATGACTGAGACCCAAGTATGAACATCTTTTAAATGTATATCTCACAGCGGTATAATTAAATTAAAATGATTAATAATAATAATAAAAAATAAATGCAGTCTTTACCGTAAGCATTCTCTGAAAGAAGAAAGCTTACTTCAGCTTGATGAGACAAAATCATTGCTCATGGCTCAATAGCCACTAGATATTTGGTTACACTTGACTTCCATCTCCTCTGACTCCCCAGGCTCAAAGTTGCTACCTACCTTCCCACCCCAGCCCTATAAGCTGCTTTCTAAGCCAAGATATTTCTTTGCCTAGATTGGTTAGTTCATATAAAGTGAGGGACTCATGCCATGGTTTCCACCCTTCCTCCTTCCTCCTTCCTTTGGGAGCTTTATGAAAGTTCTTGGTTGAAGTTGAAGTCAGCCAGCATTTGTGCCGCTTGGCTAATGTTTGGTGTTATTAGAACAATGTCATCAGCGAAGCGGAGGTGGTGTAGTTGCCGACCATCTATCTTCACTCCCATTCCTTCCCATTCTAATTGTTGCAAGATGTTCTCGAGGGTGGCGCTGAAGAGTTTTGGTGAAATGGTATCACCCTGTCGAACCCCTCTTTTGACATCAATGATCACTTCTTTGTAGAATGGTGAGATCCTGGTGGTGAATCCGTAAACAACTCATGAAGGATCTTGATGTATTGGGTTTGAACACCCTGTTTGGCTAGGGCTTCGATGACTGCTTCAGTCCCCCACAGAATCAAAGGCTTTCTGTAAATCAATGAACGTGAGACAGAGCGGCATCTTATACTCCCTACAAACCTCAATGAGCTTGGTTACTGTGTGGATATGGTCGATTGTGCTCAATCCTTTCTGGAAGCCAGCTTGCTCTCATGGTTGTCCTTCATCTAGTGTTCTGCCAATCCTGTTCAGGATGACTCGTGTAAACAGCTTGTAGATGACGGAAAACAGGCAGATGGGGCGATAGTTGCCAATGTCGTGAATATCTCCCTTCTTGAACAGTAGAATTGTCCTGCTGATTTTCCATTGGGAGGGTACCTTGCATTCGGACAGGTAGCATCTGAAGAGCCGAACTAGTGTATTGATGAGTACCGACAGCAGAATCTTCAAGTGTTCAGGTCTGACTTTGTCTGGGCCTGGTGCTGTTCCCTTCTTTACCGACGAGATGGCATGTCGGATTTCAGAAGCGAGAACATTGGAAATGACATATCCATCCTGTGGAATTTGGTATGTGAGCAAGTGGATGTGGCTATCAAAGAGATTTGAGTAGAAGTTCTGGATAATCTTCTCCATTGCCTTTCTGGAAGATGTGATAGATCCATCAGGGTGTCGGAGGGCAGTCATCTTGGTCTTAGAGTTAGCAAAGGACAGGTGGGCGGTGTGAATGCTTTTCCGGGCTTCTGCTGCATCTTCTAGTATTTCTGCTCTTCTGTCTTTGAGGTCTTCTTTTATCACTTCTCTGCACCATTTAGCAAGCTTGGACGTTAGCATTTGGTCTCCTGAGGCTCGCGCCTTGCCACGTTAGCGAATGAGCTTGGAGTTTCTGAAGACAGGCATCCTTTTGTGTCTTTCTCTCTCTCGGCATTCTTCGCACAATCATGGAGGTGCTGAACCAGTCGGTTGTATTCTTCATCAATATCGTCAATGGTGGTATCTTCCCATGTGGCTGCAATGGTGCCAAAGAGTTCCCAGTTGGTGGTCATTCTGGGAGTTCTCTTCTTAAACTTTGCAGCCTTTTCTCCCCATTGCAGGAAGTAGAATTTAGCATGAAGGAGACATTGGTCCGATTATGTTTGGAATTTGGGGACAACAGCAACATCGGTCAGACAAAACAGTCGATTGAAGATGATGTGGTCAATTTCATTGTGGAACTGTCCACCAGGAGATTCCCATGTCCAGCGTTTACTTCAGCCTTCTGGAACTGTGAGTTCCCATGAATGGTCTTGGTGGACATGATGAACTCAGATAGTCTCTCACCCTGTTTGTTCCACTCTAGGCCATGGGTCCCGATGTGGAGTTCTTCAGCCAATCTTCTCGGTCCTATCTTGGCATTAAAATCACTGACTATGATCTTGTAGAAGGTGTGATCTTTTTTTTTTAAATTTTTTTTTATTATACCACAGTGAAACATACAATTACAAAGGTGATCATAATTTGTTCTTGGTAATACAGTATACCAGCACCCATCCCTCCACCAATGCCCCATTTCCACCACCAATGTACCCCACCCCCTCCCGCCCACCCCAGGGTGTCTTAATAGCAGGTACCCCAGTTTCCTCTCTTTCTCTCTCTGTCTCTCTCTGTCTCTGCATCTCTCTGCCTCTTATTTTACACATTGTGGCTAGCCCTGCAGGTATTTAGAGTTTATCACTTAAGTCTCTTTGTGTATATTCAATGGTGAGTCTTAATCTGCCATTACCATTCCCCACATTTAGTAAAACACTGGTATCTATTTATGTCGTATTAATGAATGCAGTCATTCTATATTTGTCCTTTTCCTTCTGACTAATTTCACTCAGCATGATAGTCTCCATGTCCCTCCATTTGCAGGTAAATTTCATAATGTCATCTTTTCTGACAGCCGCATAGTATTCCATAGTGTAGATGAACCACAGTTTCTTTAGCCAGTCCTCTGTTCTCGGGCATTTAGGTTGTTTCCAGATTCTAGCTATAGTGAATAGCGCAGAGATGAATAAAGAAGTACAGATAGTGTTTCTGCTATGTGTTTTTCGGTCTCTCGGGTATATTCCCAGGAGTGCTATTGCTGGATCAAATGGGAGCTCAATATCTAGTTTTCGGAGGAATGCCCATATTGTTTTCCAAAAGGGCTGGACCAGTCGGCACTCCCACCAACAGTGGATCAGAGTCCCGGTGTGATCTTTTTATAGAACTCCTCCAGTTTCATGTAGAATTTCTCAATTTCATCTCCTTTGTATGTGGATGTTGGTGCGTAGACAATGAAGACAGAAATTGCTGGCTGACTTTGACTGAGAATGTGGAAAGATAGGTCTACAGCTGAATCTAAAGAAAACTATGTTTATAAAAAAATGAACTAGTTCCAGAGGCCCCATTCACTGTCAATGGAACAAACATCTCTGAATGCAGCAGTTATGTGTACCTAGGTCGAAAAGTCAACACGATGAACGACCTAAAACCTGAGCTGTGCAGGAGGAAGAGAGCGGCATGGAATGCCTTCAAAGGCATCGAAGAAATAGCTAAAAGGACAAAGAACCTCCAGCTCCAGGCACATCTCTTTGACTCCACCATTCTCCCTGCATTAACATACGCCTCAGAGACCTGGGCCCTACGCAAGCAGGATGAGAATGCTATTCGGGTCTCCCAGAGAGAAATCTAAAGAGCTATGCTTGGAATATCACACCTCACTCAAGTGAGAGAAGGAATCGGAGTTCTGACCTCCATCACTATTCCAGAATCAGGGACACTGTCTCGTTTGCCAAGACATTGAAAATCAGATGGGCTGGACATGTAATGCCATTTGGAGACAACCGCTGGACTAGAGCCGTTATGGACTGGATCCCATGGGATGTCAAAAGATCACGTGGCCGCCCACCTACAAGATGGTCAGGCTTCCTTGTCAAGACCCTGAAGGAATGGTTTGAGGCTCTTCAGATTCCTGAATCAACCAGATGCCATTGGGCTACATTGGCATGTGATAGGGTCCAATGGAAATGTTACTGGCGCCCGCTCGAGCAAATCAGTGAATAACGGGATTCAAGTGATCAAATGATCAAGTGATGAAAGTTTTATTCTAAGCCTAAGTTTCTTGGATGAAATTTAAGCATAAATGGTTGTGTTTCCACCTTCTCAGTTCTTTGCTGGCAGTTGCTCCTTCCATCTCAGATAGCCCATCAATCCTACCCATCTTTAAATTCCAGTGTGTGTCTTTCTTTTTCGTAAAATCTTCAAGCAATTCCAACTGGAGCTACCCCTCTCTCTCCTTAATACTGCTCTGTCCTTTTTTTCCTAAAAAATAGATTTTTTATTGAGTTTCTGTGATTTAATGATTATTTTCATGCAAATAATTCCAATATCACACCTACACCCATCACCAGTGTACGATCTCCCTCCCCCAATAATCCTAACCCCTCCCTTTTACCCCCAACTCAGTTGTGTGGATCATTTTTCCTGTTGTGTCACCTTTGGTTCTTTGCTGTTACCATGCTGTGTATCTTTAATTGTCATCTATCCTCAAAGCACAAAAGCATTGATTCAAAAGGTTATATTCACATCTCTGTTCATCGCTGCACTTAGAAAGATAGCCAAGATACGGAAACTATTGCAATAACCAATTATGGATGAATGGATCAAGAAATTGGACATAGAAACAGTGTAAGTCTATGCAGCTCTAAGAACAAAAATCATGTAGTTTGTCACAACCTGGATGTAGTTAGAGGCTGGCATGCTGGGTGAAGTTAGTCAGGAGGAAAGGGGTAGGTGCCATGTACTTTCTAAGCTCCCAGCATCCAGCCACTCTGCCTGCCATGGCTGTGACCCCATCATCAACCTATCCTCCCTATCGGCTCATTTTGCATCCAGAAAAGAACTCTCAAAGGTTCCAAAATTATTTGAAAGTCTTTGTAAAATGCAAGCAAACTTACATACTTTTATTAGTTATTAATTTATTTATTTTGCTTTTTGGGTCACATCCAGAGATGCTCAGTGGTTACTCCTAGCTCTGCACTCAGAAATTATTCCTGCTGGCTCTCAGGGGACCATGTGGGATGCCGGGATTGATCCCAGGTTGGACACTTGCAAGGCAAATGTCCTACCTGCTGTACTATTTGCTCCAGCCGCTTATGTACTTTTAATAGTAACCCTTATTGGTTTGAAAATGCTTTCTCCTATACAGTGCCTTTCCATTTTGTGGGATATTTCATTTTCTGCACAGTCTTACCAGCTTGCTGCAATCCATCTGGTCTGTTTTTCCTTTTTTGTCGCTTGTGGTTTTGGTGCCATAATCAAGTTCCACTATGATCCAACAGTTTAATTTCTGAGTTAATATCAAAAATGTCTGAAATCAGAATCAGTAGGAACAGGTATAGTTGCCTGTTCATTACAGTATTAGTTACAATATCAAGGTCTAGAAATAATCTAAATGCCTTTGGAGTAGATGAATTGATAAATATGTGGCATACATGTACATATACATGGCACATGCATGAGAAATATGGAGTCTTTTTCAACCTAAACAATCTTTGTGATAACACAGTGAGAAAACATTGAGCAAACTAAAACAGACGTAGAAAGAGAAACACTGGGTGGTCTTATTTATATCTTTAATCTAAGGAGTCATATTCATGAGACCTTGAGAAGAGACTGGAGATTGCCAGGACCTGTTGGGAGGGGGAAATGGAGAGAAGACCAAAGGCCAGAATGCTTCAGTGATGTAAGGTAGTAATTTTTAGAGAGATAATGGCTAGCACGTAACCGGAGTGGACGTGCTGCCTATGTATCTGAAATATGTGAAGATAGTTATGAAATCTTCTCAACATGTACAAACATAATGGTAACTAAGTAGAATGATGGATCTGTAAGTTATCCTGATTGTGGTCACCTTTTCACAATATAAACCTATATCAAAACATATATACTTTAAATATCCGTCATATACATCATTTTATATGTCAGCACTCTTTCAATAAAACCACCATGGCAATGTAAGTCAACAGGAAGGGCAGGTGTTGCCAAGAGCTGCAAGCATGCCTGCTGGATGCCCATCCATCAGGCCTGTGCTGACCGCACTGCTCCAGGTTCAAGGGTGAAACAGGAGCAAGTAGAGAGATGAAGAAACCCAAGCTCTGCTAGTGAGCAGTTCCTGGATCTAAGTTTGGGGAACAAGGACAGGCAGGATACTGATGAGGATAGTTACAAAATGGGAGAAGAGCTTTGTAATGATCAAAAATTTTCAGAACTTACTCAAAAGCTATCTAAGCTTTGGAAGGACCCAAGCATTATTAGAATATATGTTATAAAGTTTATACTTTGGTTTTTCTCTTTTTTTCTCTGAGGAAACTGAGGGCTCAGACCAGTTATTTAACTGACCCATGGTTGGAAGACAAAACAAAACAGGAATTCTAGGGGCGGAGCGATAGCCCAGTGGGTAGGGCGTTTGCCTTGCGGCCGGCCTGTGCCGCCTGGGTTCGATCCCGGCATCCCATATGGTCCCCCGAGCACCGCCAGGAGTAATTCCTGAGTGCAGAGCCAGAGGTAACCCCCTGAGGATCGCCGGGTGTGACCCAAAAAGAAAAAAAAAAAAACAGGAATTCTAGAGTTGGAACGTCAGACCAGGCTGTCCAATGCCAGATGACTGCAGGAGACAAAATTAGCCGTGTCATTCATTGAAAATTCCATAAAGGAGGAGTCCCTTAGACTATCATTTAACTGACTGGGAACAAAAGAAAAGGGAGAGAAAGTAACAGAATTCTTAAAAGCAAAAGCAAGAGCCCAGGGGTCCAGCAGCTTGTTAGAAGAATTGATGTCAGTTGATAAAGGATTATTCTTCACTATGCAGTGCTTTGTGCCTGTGTGTGTATCTGTCCGTGTCTGTGTGTTTGTAGAACCTGTCAGTCATGCATCCAACCACTTAGCGACATTTGGGCTGTTCCCATGTCTTTGCCATTGTGAAGAATCCTGCAGTAAGTTTGGAGTGCAGATATGTTTAGTAGATCTTGTTCCATTCCCAGATAGATAAAATTTTAATCCTAAAGAGATCATTCTTCACTCTCCCTTTTTAAGCAAACTGAACTTTCAAGAGTCCAAGAGAATCAGATCTTGCAAGGGGCAGGTAGGGACAGGATAAGAATATAGGGACATATACAATAACTTTTCAGTATCTTTATTGTAAACCATAATGCCCAAAAGGAGAGAGAGGGAGAGAAAGAGAAGAGAGAAAAGAAAGAGTGTCTGCTGGTGGGGGTTGCTAGTGAGAAGGAAACTAGAGACATTGATGGTGGGAAATGTGCACCAGTGAATGGATGGGTGTTGGAACATTGTGTGACTGAAACCTAATCAGGAACAACTTTGTAACCGTATATCTCACAGTGATTCAATTAAATGAAGAAGAATACAAGTCCCAGAATGCCAGTAGCCCTGGAGCCTTCTGCCGCGATGGTAAAGTCAGAGGGAGAAGATGGCTGTGGTCAACACATGTCCAGAGTGCCCGAAGGTCTCCAAGAGCAGTTTGTGGGTTTGAGAGCAGGAATCCAACAGAAGGGCAGAGCAACTAGCCCTGCTCCCAGCTTCTCCCCACGGACCCTGAGCCCAGGCGTCCCTGCTGCCGGCTGTGCTGCCGAGAGTTCCCCTTCTCCCCCATTCCAGAGCAGCACAACTACTCCACTTAGCCAGAGAGGAAAAGCAAGTGCACTGAGTCCACACAAGACCGAGTAACCAGGTGACTGCAGGGCAGCATGAATCCGTCTCCACCATCACATCCAGCAGCATTACAAGCTAGTTAGCTTGGAGAGTGCAAATGCATTCTGTGGCATACAATGTTTATTCGTGGTGGGCAAACACCAAACTTGGGTGTTCAGAATCAGCCTTCCGGGAGAAGAGGAAGGAACCTGTGCTTCCTGCTGGGCTATGGATCAGGTGTCTGGGCTGAGCCTCCTCCACTTACTCTGGGGTTTCCTCAGCTCTTTCTAACAGGATGGGCGTGTTCTTGGAAAGGAAGTGTCAACATCTGAAGATATTAGCTAATTTGACTTTCTGAGAAGAAATCAAAAAGGGATTGAGGTGGTTTATTATGTTAAATCTCCAATAAACCTTGACAATTAAAAATGGAAAGGGAGCCAAAACTAATTAAAAGGAGAAGAGAATGAGACATGCCAGGCATCTGGGATAAATTTATGATTGCGGGTGAGCACTAAATTTAGCTCTAGGCTTCCTTTCGGGGCAGGCATTCAAAAAACAATTTGGGTTAATAAAGTTTTGTAGGTTCATATCCACAAAGCTACCCACGACCAGAGTTGTGCCAGCATACTCGAGGCTCAGTCCTTGGATCAGAAATTGAAAATGTAACTAGAATTCGTGAATATTCTCCCCACATGCTCCTATTTTCGATGTGTATCCTCTGAACCCTACTGTGGGTACACAGAGTAAGAATAGGCCCTTGTTCCCCAATTTTATATTTACCGATTCCTTTATTCCCGGTCTGTTCTGGAGTAGTTCCGAGGGTGAGAGGTAGTGTAGTACCCTAGAATTCTGAAGTTAGCTATGGAAGAGTCACAGAGACCTCAAGATAGACAGGAGTTTGAGCAATAGAAACAGTTTTTACTACAAATACGACGGCAGGAAAGAATAAAAGAGACTTCAGTGTAGTCCACGACTCCATCCTGAAAACTACATGGAAAAGTGGTGCTTACAACCAAGGAGCTATTGGCAGGTAGAGAACCACTAGAAGGCTGAACTGGTTCTTGTTTCACTGACCCAGCAGGGGTTTTGTTGAAGGTAGACCAGTGTAACAAGATGTTACATGGGGGAGACAGTGTGAGAGAAAGATTTGGTCAGTGGATAAAGTGCTGGAAGGATTCTTCCTTAACTGGATACAGGATAGACACCAACAGTAGACGCCAAGAGGGTTGGGAGAATCTGATGGCAGCCAAGTCAATGGGGGTAGTTGACAACATATAGGGAGGTAGATAGTAAAATTGCCTGTTCCAAAATCCTCTTTCTCCTTGACTGGAACCCTCTACCCTTAGCACCCTGTGGTACACCCATACCCACCGCACCCCTTCTTGAGCCAAACTGCCAAACCTTTGGGTTAAAGAGTCGAAAGTTTGTGATGGGCCAAATGGTTCATCATGGACCTCTCCACAGCAGGTGGGTGCAGACTGGCCAGAAGGAAGCAAGGAGCTGCAGCTGGTGCTTGGGGTCTGAGCACAGGAGAGTGGCTGCAAAGAGAGGGGCTTTAGGAAGGACCCTGTCCTGGACAAAGATGGGGACACATTCTCCGCAGCCTGCTCAGTGCTGATGGAGCTCAGGAAACCAGATGAAAATGATTCATGTTGGAAGTAGGTCTTCAACCTTGGTTGTCAGCATGGACCTCTGAAATGTAGCCAGAACAGAAGAGAACGTGGAAACCAAGAAGACAGAATAAAATGACACCTCCCAGGGATGTGAGTGGCCATCCAAAGGAGGTTAGTTTTTAAATGGCAACCGGAAGTGAAGGAGCAGAGCAGATTATATTTGTCAAGGTTCGTTCTTTCTTCCTCCCCACTTAAAATCAGAGACACTGTTCACTTCCTATGGGGAGGATGCCTGTGAAATAGCTTGCCCCCCCATGGGGGCAGGAAGCATATTGTTAGCATGGGAGCCACTGGGAGCAGAGAGAGAAAGAGAGAGAACAGGGGAGTGTAGAATCCAGTAACCGAAGGCTTGACATTAAGCTCTACTACTGCTAGGCCGGAACTTAGGACAAGTTGCGTGACCTAGATTTTTCTCTGGAAATATCTGGAGATACAGGCATTGATGCTGTGGAGGAAAATGAATTCTGCCTGCTGTTTGTTTATTTTATATATTTTGTTTGAGACCCGGGAGGCATGTAAGTGGGACTCAGGAAGCCCAAGAATCTCTAGTGATTCTCAGCCTACTGGGCTAAAGGCTCAGTGTGAGGGTCTGAAGATAAGAATGCATTTGGACCCTAAGGGACCAGCAAAAATCCAGGCTAACCCAGAGGGTGATCAGGGGCCTCCAGGACTACACTTGGCAGTGTTTGGGGATCATATGGTGCCAGGGATCAAACTGGGATCATCTGCTTGCAAAGGAAAATGCCTTGACTCCTGACCTCTCTCTCTCTCTCCCTCTCTTGCTCCTTATAAGATTTAAAATAGTTGATAGAACTGTTTACTCAAAGTACTAATAAGAAATTTAAAAAGCTGGACAATCTCGAACATTAAAGCTGCCTCTCAAGGGGCTACTGTAGGGACTAAAGGAATGTTCATGGAAACATCTGCTGTGGAGATGGGACGCAGCAGGTGCTCAGTAAAACCTGAACGTGAGAAGAGTCTCCTGGCAGCTCTTTGCCCCCAAGACCCCACAGGAGGGAAACAAGCAAATTCCCCTGCAGCCTTTTGTTCTGCCATTGTCCACACCTTCCCTCCACTCAAAGCCTACAACGTGCAGAGGGGCAGCTGCCTGCTGGTGCCTGTCCACCCTGGAGCTGTGAGGCGAAGGCATGGGCAGGAATGAGTCATTTTCCTGGTATTTTTCTCCCATGCTCTGCGGAGTTAGTGACCCAGGTGAAGGAAGTTTCTAATCTTTCTCAGGAGCTAAAGCCTGAAAAATATACTCCAATAGAAAACTGGGAGAATCAGTTAAAGCCTCCAACACCTCCAAGGAATTTTCCAGAGGTCTGGAGAAAGAACAGTGTCAGCAAACGAGACTGACTTGGTGTAAGTGAAATGTTTTCTAGCAACCAAATTCATTGGCAGAACTAGACCATGATTTTAATTTAACCATTTAAAAAAATGCATTGTTGAAATGCTGAATCTAGTTTTGGAGAAATGATGTGATACCAGAGACCAGACTCTAACCATAAAATGAGATCCAGAGTAACATTTGCCCAGTGACCTTTTCCTTTCACAGGACAATAAATAAATCTTACTTTTGCAGAGCTCTAATCTCATCAGTTTAAATCTGGCTGACCAAACCTTTGTCTCTAGCGGACAGTGCTCCTGTCTGCTGCTGCCTGGAGTTGAGTTTGCTGGCTGCCGTGAGTGGAATTTTTAGCTCAATCGGGCCAGCAGTGGAGCAGAAATAATAAACACGGGATTCGAATGAAGGAAGAGCAGAAAGTAGAACTCATCTAAAAAGAATGAAGCCCTTTAAATGAAAGTGCATCATTCTCAATAATAGGAATTCTAATGTTCTTGGAGTCATTATTATAATAGCTTTCTCTGGAGTGTGCATCACATTAAGGGATCCAAGTCAGAGCAAAGGACAGGCAGCCTGAACCATTTGTCCAGTGAACCAACAGCAAGTCATCTGCCATCCGTAGGCCTTGGTTTCCCCATCCATACCCTGGTAATGACAGTAGTTTATACTCCAGCTACAGCCTGTGGGTAAATAGAAAAATTTGCCAACCGATATTTGCTTTAATAGCCAATGAAGTTATGCTGATATGGAGCCAACATGAATGGAATGAATGTGTTTTCTGTGCTCCAGGCCTATCTGAAGCCCTGGCAAGAAGTGAATGATGAGATTTATGCGAGATAGGTCTAACTGACAAAGCCAAGACCAGTGTAGGGGACTTTAGGGAAACTGGTTTGATTCCATCTAAGCAAAGTTGCATGAGGATGGTTATTTTGTTGATGATAAGGCTTAAGTGAAGGTGACCCTCTTGTTCTAAATGTTTCCAAGTGTAAAATGGTGGGACATTGCCACATTGGAGATCCCAGCCAAGTATAAGCTTTTGTGTGCTAAGATGTTCATCATTGCCAATGTGTAGCTATGGGAGGAAGGCTCTGGAAACATGTGGGGGGGTTGCATTTATCTTCTATAGATCACCAGGATGGGGTAAAGATTTCACTCACCTCCTTATCCACTGTCCACTGTGTCCAGTACCAGTGGAATGGGTACCAGTGGATATCCACTGGATACTTTGAACTTGATACCAGTGAGTACATACAAAATGAAAACTCTCCATGCAGACAATATTTGTGCATGGAAAACAGGGAACACCAAGATAAGAGACCAAGCAGGAGCTGCAAGGATATCTATGGAGCTACAAGATGCAATGCTGTATTTGTAGCTCCTATAGTACAAGGGCACCTACACAACACACAAATACCCCTTCCTGGTTAATATTCCTAATCTAAAGAGCTGAAGAAGTTGCTCTGAATGGGAGGCATAAATGCATTTCCCACCGTAGAAATCTCTAAGAGCTGTGTGACAGGGAAGTGATGGTTATTTCAGGAAAAGCATCATCTCACTGTGGTTGTGCTAGCAAAGGGCCATCAGAGACCCCAGCATCCAGTGAGAGGGTGAGTTGTCATCATCTGCTCAGAGTCAGTCTTCACTAAAGAATGCCACAAGCCCAGTAACGGCTCTCTTGTGTCCCCCTGTTCATCACAGAGGCTGGCACTTATTAGAGATTCAACAAATGACCCAATTTCTAATATCAGCTCTGACACTAATAAGCCTTGTGACTCGGGGCAGAAAAAGACCTCAGCATAGCTACCCTAGAGCCCCACAGAACACAACTCATATCTCTATTCATCCATTCTAAAATACTGAAAGTTTACTATGTGTCTGGCACTGTCATGGAATAATAGTAGAGAACATAAGAATCCTGTCTTAATAAAAATCTATGTTGTAATGA
Organism: Cryptotis parvus; assembly: GCA_021461705.1. NCBI lineage: Eukaryota > Metazoa > Chordata > Mammalia > Eulipotyphla > Soricidae > Cryptotis > Cryptotis parvus. The sequence goes on along the minus strand of JAJIBD010001155.1, from coordinate 197,009 downwards.
GGGGGACAGGAAGTAACAAATGGCTGAGCATTTGTTAGTCCATCCAAAGGACTACTAGGTGGAGATAAGTGATAAGAAATGAGGAACGGCACGTCAAGAGAGCAGTGGCAGGCAGTGGGTGGCACTTACACATATTTATAGAGAGCAGTTATGAAGGGTCTAGCTGATAATGCGCTATTTTAGCAGAAACATGAAAGAAATGAGTCAAACAAAATTCTGGGGAAGAACATTCCTGCCTGAAGATGAATACAGCCGTGTGGGAGTTGTGGCTATTTGAATTCTTGAGACAGGATGAGATCACCTATAAAAATGCTTTTTTTATGAAGACACAGAAAACATTCCAGTGAGGGGTCTTGAGAGAGTCCAGCTGCCAGAGGTTAAAGAGATGAAGGTGATCCATGGAATAACAGAGAAGAGTTGGTCAGGTAGAAGAGAGAAGGGCCGGTGTGATCCCGGAAGTGAAAGCAGTGCCTGGAGGGAGAAGGTCATACACTTATAGCACACCACAGACATTTTGAGTGTTATGGCTTGAATCTTGACAACTGACAACTGAAATTAGCAATATTGGGTCAGTCATAGAGACTTTAAGAAGAGCCAATTTAGGAGAGGACGAGGGACAAAAGCCTGCAGAGCATGGATGTAATAGAAACCAGAAGAGACAACGGAGGAAGAAGCACAGACAGTGCATCAGAGGAGTTCCCTTGTAACAACCAACGGAGACACTGCTAGCACCAAAATGGGGATAGGGCGCAGGGGAAGTCCTCTAGCACACTGGGAACTCACCCTGGTTTCTGAAATTGCTGAGTCTCTGAGCCAGATGCATACACGTGACTCCCCTGGTCTGCTGGGACCCAAGCCCCCACACTCCCCAGCCCATCCCTCAAATTTCATCAGCATAACTGTCACTACTGGACCAGAAAACTAAGCAAAGTCCATCTATAGACTGAAGGAAAAAATAGAAAGAAAATCAATTCAAGGAACAGTAGCAAACAACAAGATTAGTGTTTCACCAGGTATGACCCTTCTGCTCCATGGAATGCTGAATGAGTCCAGAATCTGGAGAATGTGGAGTCAAACAAGCCAGGTTAAATAGACACGTGGGCTGCAGGTGTTCTTGGAGTCTGAAAGGTAATTGGTACCATGAATTTCCCCCAACACACTCGGGGCAATCTCACATACAATACTGGACCTAGGTCATGTGTTGGCAGATTTTTCTAGAAAGTGTTAGAGAGAAAATATTTTAGGCTTTGTGGGTCATGGTCTTCACTATAATTACTCAATACTTGCAGAAACAAAGAGACTAAATGAAGTAAGAAGTAAATGAATGGGTGTGGATTTGTGTCAATGAACCTTTATTAACTAAAGCAGGATGTCAGGCTAGATATAGTCTGACTGCCATAGTAGTTTGCCAAGCACTAATTCAAATCATCTCCATGAAGAGTGAGAATATCCTCTAAGTCTGGTTTCTGCCAATTTCTATATGACATGGCTTCTTGTTTTTCCTTTTGGCTATTGGGTCCTTACTCCGCCATTAGTCCCAGCACTGTATTCAGGGACTCCCGACCATCCTCAGGGAATGGTGTCAAGAAAAGAGCCAGAGACTCCCATATACAAAGCAAACTCTCAGTCTGCCCTTCTGTGCTACCCCTCTGACCACTTGTTTACTGACAACTTATGAGCCTCTCAAATATGCTTATATTCTTAAGTTCAAATAGAGATCAAGTACTAAAAAGTGGTCCCTCTGGAGTCCTGTCCCTTCTCTCTATAACCGACACTAGGAGTATCCACGCTGCCACTTGTACAAGGTAGCTCTAAGGATCCCAACTAAAAACACTTCTTGGTGAACTGGATTTCCACTCACCCTGTACTCCTCTTACTCTCTTGCACTTCCTTTTCTCCTGGGGAGGTGGGGTGAGGAATGGGAGCATCTCACAGGCCTTTGCCTACTGTTAAAAGTAGTAGTGGGATGACAAAGCACATGATAACCTCTCAGTATCTGAAATGCAACCCATAATTCCCAAAGAGAGAGGAGAGAGAGGGAGGGGGAGGGAGTAAGCGAGAGCATGCGAGAGAGGGAGAGAATTGCTGTAGAGATAGGCTGGGTTAGGGGTTGGGGTGGGTCGCAGGAAGGTAAAGGGCATATTGGTGGTGGGAAATGTGCACTGGTGGAGGGAAGGGTGTTGGAATATTGTGTGATCGAAACACAATTATGCACAGCCTTCTAACTGTATAGCATGGTGACTCAAAAAATAATAAATGAAATTTTAAAAAAGTGGTAGTGAAAACATGAAACTTGACCTGCCACATAACAGGGAGAGTGGGTAGGAAATGATGTGTTGATTCTAGAAGTTTAGACAGAGGTGGGTGTTGACGGACTATGACATGGTTCTGAAGCTATGTCGTGAGAGGGAGATTGAACTTTAGAACCCAAGGGAATGTCTAAGATCACTGGGTGGCACTTTTAGGGAACAGGTTTCAGTGAAAGATCAGGTGTCATTTTGATTTTATTGTGGGGAAGGAGGAGAGTAGGGAGGTCGTGTCTTCACCACCAGAGTATGAAAGACATTTAAGATTCAGGCGTGCAGATGTGTTGGTGTCTTCATCAGCGTGGATGCCAAAACATAATCCTGCAGTTTGGCATTAACAATAAGTGTCATTTTGGCTCTGGGAGTCTGTTTTCTGAGTGGCAGAGGGTTGTTTTCTCTCCAGCTATATCTTTATATTGTAGAAAGAGGCAGAGAATAGGAGGGGGACAGGGGAGAGGGAGAGAGAGTAAACTGAACTCTGGTCTTTTTCACAGCAACACCGATATCATCACCGAGGGGCACATATTGATTTAATTGAACACTGATCTTCTAAATTCTCCTCATGAAATTGCATGGAGTGGGAGGGTGAAGTTGGGGCTTCAACATATGGACTTTAGGAAGACACAGATATTCAGTCTGGCAGTTAGTTTGGCAGCAGCCTTTCTATGAGGGTCAAGCTTTCATTGCGAACATGCTCTCCAGCATGCTGTGGGCATGACCTCCCTCCCGCTAACACCCCAGCCCCACTGTTGTGAAACACCACCTCTGTGTATTTGTTGGAGGGAAATTTGCTAGACTATCCCAATGGTCACAATTGAGAGGAAGATCCACCAACTTTCAAGAGACTTGAGTTAACATCAGCATTGCACTTTGTTGTCTGGCTTTGGTGTGATGGGGGGTGAGCTGAGGTAGGCACTGGAACGAGGGGACATTTGTCTGCACAGATCTGTGGCTTTGTTCACAGGTTGGAAATGTGAGCAGGAACAGGAGGGAGATCTGAAAGCAGAGCACTGGAGCATCAGAACACGAAACTCCTAGGCATGCTGCATCTCGTAATAGAATGGAAACTGGTCTCAGCTTCAGCACAAACACAACACATCAGGCCTCTTTCCACCAGAAATGCTTTTATCCCTTTAAGTGTCTTTTCTCAGAGCAGTGTTCAAAGTGGCTTTTCACAAGGCATCTTTCATCCCAGCTCCCTGGGGATATTTACCTGTCTCGCTGAGCAGCAAAGCCTGCTGAGGTGGCCAGGTCGGCAATGGACCGGGATGGTGGTGGTGGGGGGTTGTAGTCCTTGTTGCCAGTTTGGAGAAATTCAATAGATAGAAAAGCTGCGGGAGTTGGAGAGGTCTGAGCTTAATCCCTGACACGTGTCTGAACTTTGCTCTAGGGCTTTATTCTTCCCTGGGAACTGGTTAACACTACCTGTGTCCACCTGCGGAACATGAACGTAGCCAGAGATGACTTGTAAATAAGTAAGCATGTTTGCCTTCCAATGAAATGTCATTTATGGACATAGAAACTTAATATTTAGTACTATGACATCTAAATAAGTCTTGAGCATAGACAGAGTGGTCAAAAACCATGTATACACACATATAGAGAGAGAAAAGGAAGGAAGGAAGGAAGGAAGGAAGGAAGGAAGGAAGGAAGGAAGGAAGGAAGGAAGGAAGGAAAGGGAGGGAAGGAAGGAAGGAGGGAGGGAGGGAGGGAAGGAAGGAAGGAAGGGAGGGGAAGGAAGGAAGGAAGGAAGGAAGGAAGGAAGGAAGGAGAGAGAGGGGCTTGAAGGGAAGTGGTGAGGCGGGGTAAATCAGCTCAAACCAACCCACTGAGCAGGGTTTTTGTATTTCCTTGAAGTTCTGTCATGTAACATACTGCCCCAAGAAGTATTCAGTGAGTGTGTGGGTACTCTGGGGGAGCAGAAGTGTATGGGGAACACTTGTCTCCAAATGAGACATAATTAAGGAAGGTACCTTCCTGTAGCCCCAGGCCACTATATACTGTTCACTATCAAAACTATTATTATTCCTTAGGGCCAGAGCCATAGCCTAGCGGGTAGGGCATTTGCCTTGCACGGCCGGCCTGTGCTAGCCCAGGTTCGATCCCCAGTATCCCATATGGTCCCCTGGGCACCACCAGGAGTAATTCCTGAGTGCAGAGCCAGGAGTAACCCCTGAGCGTCACCGGATGTGACCCAAAAAAGCAAAAAAAAAAAAAACTATTATACTCCAATGGTGAATCCATGGGAGTAATGTAAAAGCTACACAACCGGAATCGGTATAGCTACTAGTTTGTAGAACTGGGAGATCAGAATGGGTTCCCATTTAAGTTCCACCACCAAGTGGACTATAGTCCTAAGCACGTTGCTCAGCCATCTCCCAAACTGAAAGTAAAGGGTGTTACTTATCTGCAGTGGCCGGAGGTGCAGGCAGGTCACCTAGGAATGATAGACTGTGTGGTTTCCTGGCTTCTTCACAGTGGCCCTGCTGGAATCTGGTTTGCATATTGAGGTATTTTTTTTGGAGGTAGAGTCCCAAAAGAAGCTCCCCTGGGATGGAATCTCATTGGGGCCTGTGATTCCATGATATGTCTCTTCTCCAAAGCAATCATGTTGTGTCCCAAGAGAAGAAAAAATCCAGGTATGGGGACCCCCTGCTCAAGTGGATTGAGAGAGCTCATCCATGAACATTGCAGTCAGAATCAGGGAAAATTAGACCCTTTTCTTCAGGAAAGTCATAGTTTCCAGTCTGTTGGCAAACTATCAGAAGGAGAAAGACAAATATACAACTCCAATAAAGGATGTGTTCAGTTTGCTTAATTACCTCAGGGGTCCCCCAATTAGCTTCATACAGCAAATGGCAAATTCGAAATAAATCAGCATTGGGCTGAGAGAGAGGCTCACACATGGAACACTAAGTGTGTGTCCTTTCACACTTCCAAGTGTCCTTGGAAGGGCCAGAGCAATGATACAACAGATGGGCACTTGTCTTGTATGGTTCCAGCCCAGTGCAAATCAAGGCATCCCATCGGTTCCCTGATCCCTGCCAGGATTGATCTCTGAGTGCAGAGCCAGGAGTAAGCCCTGAACGCAGCTGTGTGTGATCCCAAATCACAGAACAACTGTCCTTGGAGGTAGCCTTGGGCCATATGGGCCTGCCCTTCCAGCTTCGCCCTGTGCCACCAGGAACAAAGATGATAAACTGACTCAGAGTCCTATGAAGGTTGCCAGGCTGCACTGCAGGCACGATGCGGCAGAGTCTTTGCTAGAATCTGTGTAAGCCCAAGTACACTTCCCTGGACAGGCTTGTGTGCCCGGTTGGGTGGCTGTCCTGCTCTCCTGTTCCTCTTTCCTTTGGGGGGGCTCTCCCCAGGCTGTCTTCCTCCACAGCACACTCAGGAGTGCGAGGGAGCACCCTGTCCTCTCCACGGCACACTCAGGAGGGCGAGGGAGCACCCTCGTCCTCTCCACAGCACACTCAGGAGGGCGAGGGAGCACCCTGTCCACTCCACAGCACACTCAGGAGGGCGAGGAGGCACCCTGTCCCTCCACAGCACACTCCAGGAGGGGAGGGGGAGCACCCCTGTCTTCTCCACAGCACACTCAGGAGGGGAGGGAGCACCCCTGTCCTCTCTACAGCACACTCAGGAGGACGAGGGAGCACCCCGTGTCCTCTCCACAGCACACTCAGGAAGGCGAGGGCGCACCCCCTGTCCTCTCCACAGCACACTCAGGAGGGTGAGGGAGCACCTCCTGTCCTCTCCACAGCACACTCAGGAGGGCGAGGGAGCACCCCTTCTCCTCCACAGCACACTCAGGAGGGTGAGGGAGGGGGCACCCCTGTCCTCTCCACAGCACACTCAGGAGGGCAAGGGAGCACACCCTGTCCTCTCCACAGCACACTCAGGAGGGTGAGGGAGCACCCCAACCTCTCCACAGCACACTCAGGAGGGCGAGGGAGCACCCCCTGTTCTCTCTATAGCACACTCAGGAGTGTGAGGGAGCACCCCATCCTCTCCACAGCACACTCAGGAGTGCAAGGGAGCACCTCCTATCCTCTCCACAGCACACTCAGGAGGGCGAGGGAGCACCCCGCCCCCTCCACAGCACACTCAGGAGGGCGAGACAGCACCCCCTGATCTCTCCACAGCACACTCAGGAGGGTGAGGGAGCACCCCCTGTTCTCTCCACAGCACACTCAGGGGCGAGGGAGCAACCCCGTCCCTCTCCACATGCTTGTCACCCTGAGAAGATCCCATGGGAACTCTGGACACAGCCACTGAGAGAATGGAGCCACACGTTTCAGTCTCTGTCCATGTCCTGACCCTCAGATTCCACTGCTACCTTTCACCTTTAACCTTAGCCAGGCCTGTTTCCTTCATAGCTCTGCACAGGAGACCCAGGAGAGTCCCAGAAGTAGGCAGTGGGTGGTAGAATTACCACCACAAGAGAGACTGAGACTCTGGGCTGAGGAAATTTAACAGAGTGGAGCTGAACCGGTGCCCAAGGTCTTGATTCAGTCTGTCGTGCGCAATGGTGTGTGCTTAGAACCGCTCTGGTATTGCCACACCGAACTTCATTCTCTGCCCCCCGCCCATCTGCCCATCATGTCTTTGTTACTAGCCTTTGCACAAAGAAGTTCTGAATTGGAGACAGGCGTTGGGCATCCCAAGCACCTCTGCATATCAGTCAAGCTAAGTGCAAATGCAATTCTGGGCAGATTGGACTATTTTACAGCGAATTTGAACTCCAGAAGTGAGAGCTTTGTAGAGGGACTCTAAAATAGGTCATAAGCTCTGTTCTGAAACCTTTAACCAAATGTAGCAAGTGACCCAGCAGCTCCCCCCTTTCCGCCTGGGCAGACGTTCCTCTGGGGCGTCCTATTAAGGGATTTTCTTCTAAGCTTCAGCAGAGACATGATGCCAGCTCTTAGTTCTCGGACCTCAACTTTCCAAATCCATGACCTCAGTTCCTTCCTACCTCTGTGCCCTCCACTGTACCTTTCTGCACTATTAATTTCTGCGTTATAGTTTATTTACCACCCCAGCTCTTGGAGTGCCTTGCACCCTCCCTCTCCGTCACCTCATCCAGCTAATACTGACTTCAGCCTTACCAACATCCTCCTCTCCTCCTCCTGGAAGTCACCCTGTCATCCCTGCAAACTCCTTCTTATCCTCTTGCTGTTCATCTCTCCTCAGAGGCCAGTAGCCTCATCTTCAGCTTCTACATTTTCCCAACCTGATGAATAATAGTTCACCTTCTTCCGGTACATTCTACATTCCCTAAATATGTTTGTGTTTTCTCCCCTGGAACCACCCTTTCTTAATTAACCTCTGTGATTCAGTTTTGGGGCTGCTATTCCTTTTCTTTATTGAGTGTCTTATGGAAACTTAAAGTATACTTAAGGTTAGGCTTTTGTTTCTGTTTCTTCAAAGTTCTTCTGTCTGTTCTTGGCCTTCCAGAGGGTTGATCACACAGGCTTTGGGATTGGTGAGTTCATATTTCATGGGAGATTTTGTTTCTGACTATTCTGGGTCTCACAGGGCCTCTGACCCAGGTTCAGAGGAATGAGATTCCTAGGTAGGCTCAGTTAAGCCTGATCCCTCCTGGGTGGGTGGTAGTTTCAAGACCAGTCTCTCAGCTGGGTGTGGTTCTGGGATAAGTGGCACTTTCGTCACCTGGACCAGGTTTGCTGCTCAGCCACACGCCATCCCCCGAGCCTTAGGGGAGAGCAGTCATGGGCATGCAGCTGGGTTCTGTAATGCTGGTGACCCAGGGCTCGGCTTCAGAAAGGGGAAATTTCTTGGTCTTTAGAAGGTGGCCCTATTGCCCACAAAGGGCTTCTTTCCTCTCTTTCTCTGGGCATTTAAGGAATGGAGGTCTTATGACAAGTCTCCTTTTGTTTGGGAGCATGATTATCTAAGTGGTAACTTGCTACTCAAAAATTTCGAGGTTTTCCTGTTTTTGGGGTGGGAAAGTTAACTCATGCTCCTTTTGCTATCTTGAACAGATAGTTCTAGTTCCATGGTGTAGAAGAGCCCCAAGAAGCTGCCTTTCTGAAGGCCCTGCCGGCAGAGTCCCGACTCACATTCTTTTATACCCCAAAAGCAGATGGATTCAATTGCTTCAGTCAAAATATCTGTTTGCACTTTACAATTTCAGCCTCCAGTTTCCTTAATGATAACTTTTCATCCCCTACTCAGGTTTTTTTTTCCCAGCTTAAAAACCTGTTATCAATTGAGAGAGGCACCATCCACTCCTGCCGTATGTCAGTCCCTCATTGACTTTGAAACATTAAAAAGTACTTAGGAGCTGGCTCACAGTTTTATTTCATCACATCTGGGATTGTCCCTTATAGTAAGGATGTTCTGGTTACACCGTAGGCTTTTCAATTACACATCTCTCCTCTAGGACAGAGTGTGAGATTGTTTTTTGCAGAGTCAGATATTTAAGTGAATTTTATTGTCAGGTTTTCTTTGTAGTCATTTTAAAGCTGGCCACTATTTCCTAAGCTACCTTGGAGGATAACTTATCTATTGATGACACAGCTATATCTTTTTATAGAGTTCCACCGTATAGCTTAAGTGCCTGAATATTGTTAAAGTAGAGAAAGTTGGAGTGGTGTGTGGTTTTCCTTATGCGGTTTTCCCTTATACAGTTTTCCTCAAGTCCCTATATTTTGTGTTCAGGAACAGATGTAAGACTTGAGGTGTGAACAGGCTGATGCCAGTGTGTACCACCAGTGACTCACACTCGGATGTGGTTTAAATTGTCATGCCAATGTCAATGTATTTAAAACAATATTCATTTGCGTGGTATAAATAATGTTTTAGAGACTTCTCAGTTATAAAAACAGCCAAGCAGTTCATGTCCACAATAAAATATTCATCAAATACACACAAGCATACCAAAGAAATGAAAGATCATTCATCACTCCTTCAGTATGAATCAATCACTGTTAATATTTTGAGCTTTTCCTTCCAGCCCCCTTGTCACGCATCTGTGTCCGGGTATCAGAGTGAATATATGGAATCAGGTTGCAGAGTATTTCTCACTTGACCTCATGTAATTGTAGAACCAGTGTCAGCTTACCTTTATTCCCTAGACCTGCTCTTGTCATGGGTCCCTAGAAAGGCATTAGGCTGATGCCTTAAACTCCACTTTAAAATAATGCATGGCATTAACATCACCCTTATTGCCCTAAGAGGCTCCTATTACTTTGGTTCTTGTGCAAAACCACCCAAGTGGTCTCTTGAAAATACTCCTCATACCCCAGCCTCTTCCTGAAAGGAGGGCAGAAGAGGAACAGACTCCCAGGCTGTCTCTGGCTGCCCTGCCTTAACTCTCTCCCTGTGTCTGGTCCTCACCCTCTCTGTCGATCCCCAAGACTTGTGTTCCTCCTTCCTGTCCCCTCACACCTGGAGGAGAGGTTCTTGGATAGTAAAAGGCAGAAGTTCCCCAGGAAGTTCAAGGTTTTAATGAAACATGATGCTAGCCGAGTGGTGGTCTGTGCAACTTTCATTCAAACCACTGCCAAGGTTGCACATTAATCCGGAAGCCTTATCTTCTCTTCCTGGACAGAAGCATCTTTTAAGTCGTTAGCACCAGTGGAAGATAGCTCAGCTGCCAGGCTTCCTTAACCCAATGCAAGTCAATATGAGTCACTCTCATGTTGGGATTCAATAAATCCACTTTTATTTGGTCATGGAATTTTTGGCAAGGCTTTGTGGAGGAATTCTTGATGACTCCATAGCAAATGGAATAACTGGGCAATGGATTAGTAGGACTGATATCTCGTCTTCTTTGATTTATCATCTTTCGCCTGCTCTGAAGCACAGCAAATATGATGGCCTGGGAATGGACACTAAATCTCCTCCCCTGGCCACCCCTATTGCCAGTAGCTCTTTAGGCAGAATCTGATTTGTGAGACTGGGAGGCTTGCTGTCTCCCACCTCTTCACCCGCATTACTAGGACAGGAGTTCCAAAAGACTGTCTCTTCCCTTCAATTTCCTTCATTCAACTTTTAATAATAGCCTTATATTTCCCAGGCACTTTTCTAGGCTTTAAAGATTTTTATTGACTTTTTTCTTACTCCCACTCTTACAGTGAGTGGTATTGGAATATCCATTTTCCTGACGGGAAATGCTAAAGGCAGGTTCTGAGGGGCCCAGAGTCACACAGCTCAGAGGCTCAGTGTCCTAGGCTGAACGGTCTTTCTAGGGGGGATTTCAATCTGTCCCAGAAGTTCAGTCCCTTTGAACCCCTCTGAGAAGAGTATCTAAAAGAACTAAAGCACCACTTTGCAATTCCACCCTTGCATGTACCCAATAAGTGTTCCAGAATCTTCTCGGAAGTTCTACACATACCCACTATGCTCCTGGTTAGGAGTTGGGGCACCCTCTCCCCCACAGTGTCTGGGGAATTCTCTGGTGCCCAGAATCCTTACTCCCTTCTCAACATTCTTTATGAGTCTAGTTTCAAACATTCTTTGTCTTCAGCTAGTTTGTCTGTTAGAATCTCTGTATTCCGTGAACTAATCATAATAACCAAAACCTACCTGCCAGCCCTCAGAATCTGTCCCTGCTCATCACTCCACCTTTCCCTGCCCCTTTCATTCTCCCAGCCCTTCGTAAGTTCTTTGGATTTTTGCTTTCAGTCTTCGGCTATAGTTCTCCTATCCCTTGGACCTCTTTCAGGTGAGGCAAAATGACGTGGGGAAAGAGCTTGGTGGGGGTGACAAGGAATCATGTGAAGTGCCTTTAGGTAACTGAAAATCTAGGGCATGCCAAATCAAGAGACTGAGGCTTACCTGAGGACCTAAAAGGCATTTCCAGAGGGTGACAAAAGCTATAATGAGAATCTAGGGAGATGTGTGTAAGACTAGGAACAGAGCCTCTACTGGGGGTTGGGGAAAAGAAAAAATCTAGCAAAAGGGTAGGGAAGAAATAGATCCAACCAGAGAAGACCAGTGGCAAGAAGAAAAGCAACTTTGGTCTATGAATGAAGTGGGAAAAGGGCACACATGTCTGTTTCATGCCCACTAAGTGCCAATACTGTACCAGGCAATTTGTATCCACCTAGTTCATAGTTCACAGACTTCAAATTTGAAGTTCATGTTGTTTTTCACATAGTATCTCAGATGTAATCCTAGTGCCAATGGTTTAAACACCTGGACTGGAGAGAAATTAGAAAGATTAAGGTGCTTGCTTCACATGCATCTGACCCTGGTTCAATCCCTGGTTCTGCAGATATTACCTGAACACTGCCAGAAATGATCACTGAGCTGGGAGTGGTCACTGAGCCAGCCAGGTATGACCCCAAAACCAAAATAAATTGAATAAACATATACCAAAAAGATTGTAGAACCACACTAATAAAATGAAAATGGAAAATAATAACTGAATCTAGCTAAGCCAACCATTTATAATTATCAACAGATGGGACATTGTGGAAATGAAGTTTGATTTTGATTGTTTATAATTTGTGGTTATAATGGAGAAAGAAATAGAGACTCTCTTTTTTTAACTCTTCAATCAACTAGCCAAAGCACTTTGCCCTCAATTTCCACCACTTTGAAATGTGGTATATTACCAAAGGATTTGGTCTCCCAGCTCTTACTGGATTTCATAATTCTAGTTCATTAATTTTGCTAGAACTGTGCCTGACATACCGTTGTATGAGGCAGAAACCATTATTTCTTCCTGTGGTGTTGCTGGAGTCCAAAACAGTGCACAGAAAATAGCAGGCCCTAAATATTTCCGTTGCCTAAATAAATCAAATCAAATCACTCATATCAATCTCAAACTAAAATATAGGCATTGTCATATGGGGAACCTGGGTAGCTTAAGACAGTATAAAATGGATAAAGTCTCAAAATCAACAGGTATCACTGTCACTGTCTTCCCGTTCAACATCGATTTGCTTCGAGCAGGCACCAGTAACATCTCCATATGACCTGTCTCATGCAAGTAGAGCCCAAGGGCACCTCCTTGCTCCAGGAACATAAAGAGCCTCAAACCATTCCATCAGGTCATGGGAATGAGGTCTATAATTGTTACTGGTATTTGGCATATCAAATACGACACGGGTAGCTTGCCAGGCTCTGCCGTGCGGGTAGCATACTCTTGTAGTCATCTCAAAATCCAGCATTTATTGATGAACCACACGCTGCTGATCTGTTGGGTGGAGTTCTGACGAGGGGGAAGTCCGATGTGGAAAATGGAGGCCCTCATGGAGTGAGGGGTCGTCTGGCTTGTTGTGAGGCTCTGCTGGGGTGGCGGGCCAGGGCTAGAACCTGCCATCCCTCCCGGGCACCTCATGAGCAGCTGGGCACAGGGAAAACCAGTAGCAGCTCTGCCCCATGTCTGAGTCTCAAATAACAGAAATTCTTAATATCATATATTTTGATTCTAGTTTCAAATGAATATAAAATTAGACTTGAAACTTATAAATGATATGAGCCATCTAAATTCTTGTGCCGATGAGACTGGGGTGGTAGCCCAAAGGGCTAAAGTTCCTGCTGTCATGTACAGGTCCTGAGTTCAGTCCGGACTTGCCACACTAGAACTGAAACCATCCAGTCCGATTGACTAGAAATGTTGCCAGGAGTGATGCCTGGATTCTCTGGGCATTGCTTGCCCCCAATAAAAGTAATAAATTAAAATAATTAAATTTAAGATATAACTATGCAAATAAATAAATTGTTCTGCTTTTGAGATATTGTAACCAGAAGAAGCCAGTCAAATCAAATTATTGCTAAATAGTTAAGCAACAGAAGTCAGATGGAATTGATGCAGGAGAGTGCACAGGCTGGACATCATTTTGGATTATATGACAAACTAAAAATACACAGGTTTTTATTTATTTATTTTTAAGTTTTTTTGTTTTTAATTTTTTATTATACCACCGTGAAACATACAATTACAAAGGTGTTCATAATTGGTTCTTGGTAATACAGTATACCAGCACCCATCCCTCTACCAGTGCCCCATTTCCACCACCAATGTACCCACCCCTCCCGCCCACCCCCAGGGTGTCTTAATAGCAGGTACCCCAGTTTCCTCTCTTTCTCTCTCTGTCTCTCTCTGTCTCTGCATCTCTCTCCCTCTTATTTTACACATTGTGGCTACCCCTGCAGATATTTAGAGTTTATCACTTAAGTCTCTTTGTGTATATTCCATGGTGAGTTTTTATCTGCCATTACCATTTCCCCACATTTAGTAAATCACTGGTATCTATTTATGTCCTATTAATGAATGCAGTCATTCTATATCTGTCCTTTTCCTTCTGACTAATTTCACTCAGCATGATAGTCTCCATGTCCATCCATTTGCAGGTAAATTTCATAATTTCATCTTTTCTGACAGCCGCATAGTATTCCATAGTGTAGATAAACCACAGTTTCTTTAGCCAGTCCTCTGTTCTCGGGCATTTAGGTTGTTTCCAGAGTCTAGCTATAGTGAATAGCGCAGAGATGAATAAAGAAGTACAGATAGTGTTTCTGCTATGTGTTTTTTCGGTCTCTCGGGTATATTCCCAGGAGAACACAGGTTTTTTAATATGCACGCACTTACGCCGCTCACACAAACACACAATCTTTTATTGAATTTTTTTTCAATCTTTTATTGAAATAAACTTTTTGTGGAAAGGATTTCCCAAGCAATGCTCAAGGCCTCTGAGGTCTATTCCCAGTGATTCCCTGCAAACTGGGCAGCAATTTATACTGGGGTCCATGAAAGTGATGCTGCTCATATCCTATAGTGCTGGGGATTCCTAGGCCTACCTGATGGTGCTATGGGACCTGCAGGGCTACACATGGTGATACACAGGGACCATTTGGTACTTGGGACTGAACCCAGATCCTATGTATGGAAGATATCTGCCCTAACCCCAGAAAAAACTCCTAGGCCCCCAGAAACAATCCCCCACTATCAATTAGCCCCTATCTGTGATAAAATATTTTGAAAATGACAGGTCTTTGGAAAGAAGAAAATAGGAATCCCTACCAGCCAGCTGGCAGCTGGACCCTGGCTTATCAGGTGGAATGTTCTCCTCATGTTTAAGGAAGCTAATTGCTCATGGGGCCCTGGATCTGGGACAGACCTGGTCATTAGTAATGAACTGACAACTGCAAAGCCCAGTGGGCTCTGCACCCGCATCTTCTACTGAAGAAGGGAGGCCTGAGCCCTGTCTGTTGTTATAATATTATATAACTTGTATACTTGTTATACAAGTATCCATTGTGCACTTACAATGGATACTTCCCTTTCATCTACTTTCCACCCAGTCCAAGCCCCAGTTTCTCATTGTCTAACCAAGAAGTGATTTTTGCTAGTACTTTTATATGATTTCTAGCAAAATCTCCAGCTGAGGAGTATTTTTCTGGAGTTATGGTAGATGTGTTCCATACATAGGATCCGGGTTCAGTCCCAAGTACCAAATGGTTCCTGTGCAGCACCATGTGTAACCCCTGGGGATCCCCTAGCATTCCCAGGGTGGCCTAGGAAATCCCCAGCAGTATAGGATCTGAGAAACATTACTTTCTTGGTCCTTGTATGAACTGCTGGCCTAGTTGACCAGCAATCACTGGAGCACAAGAAACCCGAGTCAGACCTCAGTTCAGTCCTGCTGAGTCTAGGTTCTCTGGCCTTCTCCCCAGGACCCAGAATGCCCTCAGCTTCAGAGAAGCTTTCCCAGTGCAAAAATCCTGCATTTTCTTACTTTAAAATGCTGTGGTTTTGTCTCTGTCTTCTCCCTCTCTACAACTAGGAACTGTTACTTCTGATTTCTTACTTCAAGAGACTCTTAAGTCTATTAGAGCACCAAGGGTGATCTCAAAGTCTGCATCAAACAAGTGAGCAAATCCAGAGAAGGTAGCCACCATCTGGTGCCAGGCTTCCGACTTCTCTCTCAACCAAGTTCTACTTTAAGGAACATGAAATTGCTTTCAAATATCTGAACAGCAAGGAAAATCATCTTGATATCTTTTGATATTGAAGTGCTATGGCTCCTTTAATTGAAATATTCGAATATTCATCTACTAGGCATCCCAGAGGAAAAGCATCTGGGGAAGAAGCACTGATTTTTTTCACTTCTTATCCAGATGTCTCGACAGTGTAAGAAGACAGACTTAAACTTCCTTTCCCCTGAGAAGCTATTCTTGCAGTGTCTCTACTTCCTTTTAAACTTGTGTTAGGGACTTCGCTTTTCAGTCTTGCTCTGTTGTTATTTATTTGGGGGTTTTAGACCACACTGGGCAGTGCTCAGGGACTTCTCCTACCTGAGAGCTTAGAAGGATCATCCCCAGAGATACTTGAAGAGTATGGAATCAAATCGAGGCTTCCATCATAGAAGGCAGATGCTCATGAGTTATCTCCTTTTC
Source organism: Cryptotis parvus (assembly GCA_021461705.1). NCBI lineage: Eukaryota > Metazoa > Chordata > Mammalia > Eulipotyphla > Soricidae > Cryptotis > Cryptotis parvus. Next base: position 181,323 of record JAJIBD010001155.1, on the reverse strand, counting down.
CTTAATCTTTTTTTTTTCTTTCTTGTACTCTGCATATTTTGTTTCAAAAGCAAAACAAACAACAACAAGACACAAGTATCTACTTCATTAGGTTATTTTGAGGAAAAAAATAATTTTTAAAGAGAGACAATTGGGGCCAGAGCAATAGTACAGCGTGGAGGGCATTTACCTTGCATGCGGTTGACCAGATTTGATCCCTGGCATCCCATATGGTCCCCCAAGCACCACCCAGAGTAATTCCTGAGTGCAGAGCCAGCAGTAACCCCTAATCATTGCCAGGAGTGACCCAAAAAGTGGAAAAAATAAATAAAGAGAGACAATTCAACCCCACTCTCCCGGGCACCCTCCAATAATACCTCACAACTGACCAGTTGTGAGGTATTGACTCAAGTGTAGTGTTTGCCTATTCCCATGGTGTAAATCTTACCATGTGGCCAGTTTTCACTTACTGACATGATTTTTCTGGAGGTGGGACTGGGAAGACATAGATAGATTCCTCACCATGATATGGTATTTCCACAATACAGACCCAATATGACTATAAATACACCATCTCATACACAAAGATGTCAGTAAATAATTCAGAAAGTCATGACTATTGAGTTGTTGAATACCTTGGCCTTGCATTTCACTTATTTAATGTGGAATTTTTTAGTTTTGATTCTGTTGGCCTTTGGGGGTGAGGAATTCCTTGTTGGAGGACTATGCCTAAGAAACTAGCAGCTGTCCCTGTTACTGCAGCCAAAATTCCTCCAGACAGTGGCACACAACTCTGGGTGCAAACTCACACCTGGTGAGGAGCACTGATTTCATCGCAAGTTTGTATACTTTAATGTTAATGATGGCTCTGTTTAACCATCTTCTGCCAAAATGTCTCAAAGCGCACTAATCACCGCTCTGCCTCTCACCGCTCTGCCTCCCACAGGGAAGCAGGTACTTCGTGAGTGTAAGATCCGCAACGTGCAGAAATAAAGTGAGCCTCAGATGTACATTCTGACCTTCCGGATTTCTGCATTTAACCACTGGGCTTAGCTGACCCTCCATTTATAAAAAGTATCCTTCTTTCATCTTGTCTTTGGTTTTCTTGGACCCAGAGTATCTTTGTGGACTGTCCAACTTTCTTACAAAGTGGATTGTATTGATTGACTCACCCTAGGGTTCCTGCTAAAGAGAACGTGATTTTCTGTCCTGAATGCACCCCCAAAGAAAACAAGTTTCAGAGAGGGAGAAGGGGAAGAAGGAAGAAAGGAAGGGCCTCCGACACAGCATTTAGGCAGTGGTGGAAGGGGAGCAACTTTCCGGTTCTTGAGGAACACTGTGCAGACCAGAAGTTAATTCCAAGTCGGAAGAGGAGCTGTAAGGAGATGGAGCCGAGCGCTCCACCAAGTGGCGGACTGTGCATGGCAGCACTTTCTGCCTCTGTAGCAACAAATTGGGGTCCTTAGGTGGCTGAGATCATCCTAATTGTCTCCCCCTTCTGATCTTTCCCTGACCTTTTGGTGCCCTGATCCTTTGCTCCCACCAAATCCTTGTGTCCCTTCCTAAATCAAAGCAACCTTCAGCTTCATCCAAAGTTATGTTCCATAAACAACCAGCTACAATGGTAAGGTAACAAAGGTACTTATTAGACCCAACTATGAGTTTCAGTTCACATCCTTCTCCTCTGTTACTGTGTGCTCCATTATTGGTAGAGTTTAACGAGGTGGGATGGGGGATATTTCCCAAATTTGGCCATGATAAACTACCTCAAACTGGATAACTAAGCACGGCATTTACTCTCCTCAGTCTCCTGCAGGTCTGAGGGCGATGCAGGTGAGATCTCTGTGTACTTGCAATTCCCAGGTTAAAGGAGCTGGAGTGATAGCACAGCAGGTATGTTGTTTGCCTTGCACGTGACTCACCTGGATTTGATCCACAGCATCGCATGCGGTCCCCCAAGCACTGCCAGGAGTAATTGCTGAGTACAGAGCCAGGAGTAACCCCTGAGCATTGCTGGTTGTGACCCAAAAAAGAAAAGAAAAAAAAAGGAGAAAATATTGAGTAATAAAGATGCTCAGACTCAGAGTTGGATAGTAGAAAAGTTTATTGGAAAGTAGAAGAGAAAAGAAAAGGAATTCCTCATCCGGGAGGAACTTAGTATAGGACTAAGTTAACTCTGGCTCTTTTTTGTGGAGCTATTATAGGAACACTGAGTTCCTATAAAACCTGGGTCTTTGTGTTGCAGGGAATGCAGGGAAGTTAAAGATAAGAGTTTTCCTGTTGACCATTTTAAATGAAAATTGGGCTCTTGCAAATGTTACAGGGAATATGAGGATCTAACAGATCCCTGTCTGACCATTTGTCAGGTATTTCCTATTATCTTAGCCTCCCAGTGAGATCAACTCTGTGGCAGAATTTTATGAGGGACAACTGTTAGTTTCCCAATTATCAGAAAAGTCCCAGGAATTTTTAAGAAGTCAAAAAATGTAGAATGGGTCATCCAAAACCAAGACAGCTCACAGCAGCTAGTGAGGGTAAAGAGCAGAGGCCTGACAGGGACACATGTGACCCCTCAGCTCTTGCTGATTCCTGGGGCATGTACCCACACAGACCGGTCTCTTACCCTCTACACACCTTGTCCCTCTGTGTCTCGAATCCCTCATTCCTGACTCTTGGAAAGACGCTAGTCATTTCTAGTTTGATCCTGGGGACCATGTACTCTCCCTGGAGCACTACCCAAAGTGATCCCTGAGAACAGATCCAGGATTAGCCTCTGAGCACCACCAGGTGAGTGCCTGCAAAATAAAAATAAACTAAAAGGACCCCCCATCATCCGATTCAGGTTGCGCCCAAGCTAAGTGCCATCTGCAATGACCCTGTTTCCAGGGAAGGTTGGTACAGACAAATGAAAGAGCAGCAGCTGGAGTTTCACCCACTAAACCTCAGCCCTTCAAGGGGCATTGCCCGTCCACTGCAGGCGGCTTAGGAGTAAGGGTATTTCTTCTGTTCTAGAAATCGCTCGACCTTTCTGACAGCCAGAAGTGTAGGTAGAGAGTAAATGGGAGCTGCTAGACCCTCCCGCCAGCAATCCTCTCTCGGGGCCTCCGGAGGGATGAGGGCATTGCTGCTCCCCTCCTTCTGGCAACTTTTGTGGAGAAAGAGCCCCCAAACCTTGTTGGAGACCCTGTTCCAGGAACAGTGTGGTGGAGTCAGGGTAGGCTGTGGAGCAGAGAGGGTCTAAGGGCTCAGTGCAGGGCCCAGAGGAGGTAGGTGGATATGGGGGGAGGGCAGGGGGGTGTGAAGGGGGCAGATTCTTTCCAATTCAGTGCCCAGGACAACTAGGAGACAGGGTGAGTCTCAAGGCCGGACTAGGGAAAGGGACTTGGTACCATTAATGGGAAAGTGGATTTTCCTCTGCTGTAGGTTCTTGAGAATTGTATGAAAGATTTGCATACAAACTTGGAATAAGGAAAGTTAGTTTATTGTACAGATGTTCCTAGGTCCCTTCCCAGATGTCCAGGCCTCTCTGTTACACATGAACAATGTCCCAGTTCTGGCCCTAATGCAGCGCGGTCTCAGGAACGACTTCCCTGTCCTGTCCCATGCAGCTACTCGCCTCCCGTGGAACCATGGCCAGGTCCTGTCCCCTGTGCTGCCCTCTCTGTCCCGTACAGTATTCCAGCCTCTGCCTAGAGCCACATGCACGTGGGCAAGATCCCTGTGCTCTGTACCTGCCACTGGGCCTCCCAGCTATATCCCAGCTGTCCCTGTGGTCCTTAGTCTCTGGCCATGGCCCTGTGCATGTGGGTGAGACTCCTGTGCTCAGTACCTTGCCGCTACCTGGGACTCTGAACCCAGCCTGTACCTGACCTATCCTGGGCATCCAAGCTGGGCCTCCAAGCCTGGCCTATACCTGTATCTGCTCTTGTGTGGCCTTGCGTGGCCTACCTGTATTGAACCCTGTATCTGGGCATGCTGCCCTGCCTGATCCAGGGAGTGAATCCATAGAGCATGTGCTCAGAGAGAGAGAGAGAGAGAGGCACGTGAGGACCAGAGCCAAGAGCCAAGAAAGCAAGGGAGAGTCTAGGGCTCCCTTTAATATGCTGCTAAATCCCACCCCCCTCCGGAAATCCTTCTACGTCCGATTGGGGCTACCTGTTTCATGGGTGTGACGATTGACTAAAGCGACCCTGCCTCTCCACCTTAGCTCCCCGCTGGATCAATACTCCAAGACAGGGGAATAGGAGGGAAAGGAGAAGACCCTAGGGAGCAACAATTGCCACTAGCAAGTGCTAACTCAGGGATCTCTCTCTTTGTGTGTGTGTGGTGGGGGGGGGGGGGGGTACACTGTTCGGGAACGCCGCGGGGTCCCCCGACAGTGTCAGGACAGAGGTTCTCTTCTACCTCCGAGGACGCCGGGAGAACAGATGAAAACTCATCTGTTCGGTGCAGTTCCAAAAAGGCTTTTAATAGTACAAAAGCTCTTCCACAGCACTCCAATATAATGAACAAGCTCTAGCTCTGGTTCGAACTTAGACCATACAAAAGAGCCTAAGTCTCCCACCAAAGAGAGAGGATATCACCCGAGCTGAGTCCTACCCAGAAGGAGCAAAAGGCCAAAGAGCAAAAAAGCCAAAAGCAAAAGGCCCAAAAGGCAAAAGTGAAGGGGCTTCAAGTCAGCCCTTATATACACCAAAGTAATCCAATCGGGAGGGTCATGTCAACAAAGAACTCTAAACAGAGTGTAGTGCCACACCCTATTGCAGGTATAAACAAAGGTTATGCCAAGGTTTAATCCTTTCTACCAAGATTATCTCTTATGTAAAACACTGGAGAGAGGGGGCTGGTATAAAGTAATACATCTTAACTTCATGAGCTTCATGTAATCTAGATGGTACCCACAAGGTCCTTATTATTATCTGCACCAGGGTGATTCTGAGTATCTTGTTCTCGTGTACTGAAAGGGTCACACTCGCCTGCTTAGAGCAAACTAGTATGATCCTTCCTATAGTCTTCTTATAGTCTCAGCATAGCCAGGGTGGTAGTCTCCTGGTAAATTCTAACTGTCCCACTCTGGGTGCAGTGGGTATAAAGAGGAGCTGTGCCCAATCTAGAAAACACAGAAGTCTTAGTAGATGTATAAATCAGAAGTTATTCAATCAAGGTGACTTCTGTAACTGCCACACCCTCTAGCAGTGTTTACATAGAAGAGGAGTCTCATTAGAATGAACCTTGACTTAAGTAGATTAAGCTGGGAGTGGGCAAAACAACAAAACTCCCAGAATAGCTAGACTTGTCCTCCAACAGTACACCAAGCAGTGCTCAGGGCTTACTCCTGGTTCTGTGCTCAAGGATCACTCCTGGTGGGCTCGGAGGATCATATGCGGTGCTGGGGTTTGAGCCCACGTCAGCAGCCTGCAAGGCAAGCTCCCTATGGGCTGTGCTGTCTCTCTAGCCACCATAGGGCTCTTTCCTCTCCGGAAGACAATGGAATAGATCTGAAGAAGGCCCTTTTCCATAGCTCACTCTCCCCTCTCTCCCCTCCTCTCTCCCCCCTTTCTGTCCCTCTCTCTTTCTCTGTCCTCTCTCTTCACATACTCTCTCCAAGTCTCTTTCTCTTTCATCCCCACCCCATTTTCCTTTCTTGCCTCCCTCCCCTCTCTCTGACCTTTGGAAGAAACATCAAAGCCCAGTCCCCGGACTCCAGGGCCCTCTCCTTTGATTCTATCGCTTTCCTTGCCAGCTCAGAGTCAGCCTGTACCGTTCCTCTGAGTCCCACTTCCCGCCACCCACATCAATGTTTCAGAGCTCTGCAGTGTAGCTGAGGCGCTGGTGTTCCCAAGAACCTCACTCCAACCTGCCTGTACTTTTCTCTCTTCCCTTCTGGGCTTCTGTTTGTTAACTTGACTGGCAGTGCCTCAAGCTTGAGCGAGCCAGGTATTCTTTGCAGCTTCAGAGCTCTAAATCTTTCAGTTTCTTTCTCATGAAGGAAAACCAACAAAAAAAAAAAAAAAAAAAAAAAAAGGAGAAAGAAATTAGTTTATCAGAATAAGGAACGCCAAAGAGCCTGATCAAGGAAGTCAGTTTAAAAGGGATCTGTGTCTTGTTTTGAATGGGGGTTACCAAACAAGAACTCAGCCTTTAAAATGGCTAGCTGGAAGCCAACTCCAGAACCCAGCAGGATCCAGGCTTAGACTCCTATAGACTAAAGGAAGCAAAGCTAATTGGCGACTGATTTTTCAAGGACTTAAAATACAATGAAACTATTGGTAACATTGCTTAAAATAATGACTTTGTGTCTTGATTAAGAATGCATGTGAATGCTTGTCCTTGGAGGTCATAATTATGTCTCCAAGTCACCAGTGCCCCTGTGGATTCAGGCGCTTCTTTCCTGATGAAGAGAGCTTTGTTGGTGACAGCCCCGGGAGCTGGCTCTGACTTTAGCTAGATGGGGAGGGAGAGCAAGATGATGGTTAAGGATGCCACTTGGGTGTATTGATTATTTTTAATTAAACTTAAGAAACTGCCAGAGTGAGAAAATGGCCCAGGCCCTCTTTTGTGCTTCTGGAACCAGCAGATCAATGTCTGCAGTGAAAGGGACCTTCCCCAGACTGAAGACTGCAGGGACCCTGCCCCGCAGGAAGAGGGTGTAGCTTACCCAGCCTTAAGCTGCTACCCCAAGCTCAATGCTCTGTCCTTTTAAGTCTCCACCAAATCTAGTCTAAAACATAACACACTTGGAATCTATTGCAAGTGTGTGTGGGACAAAAGGGTAGGTGAGATAGAGAAGGAACCAGTTTGCCATTAATAGTTGGAAATAGTCAAACTACACTAGAACTGAACATTGAAAATAGGTAAAAGGGATCTGCAGATAACTCCACAATGCATGTATTGCAAGACACAGCGCACAAGGGAGGGAGAGAGAGAGAGAGAGAGAGAGAGAGAGAGAGAGAGAGAAAGAGAAAAAGAAGGAGAAGGAGGAGCAGAAGGAGAAAGAGAAGGAGGAAGAGGGGGGGGGAGGAGGAGGAGGAGGAAGAGGACGAGGAAGAGGAGGAGGAGGAGAAGAAAGAAGTGTTTGCCATAGAAGTGGGTTGGTGTAGGAGGAAAACTGGGGACATAGTGTTGGGAAGGGAGCACTGGTGTAGGGATGGGTACTAGAACACTGTATGACTGAAACACAATCATGAACAGCTTTGTAATTGTCATCTCACAGTGATATAATAAAAAAATAAGTAAAAAATGACATTAAAAATAAAGATAAATGAAAGGTAATATGCTACCTTTTTCAAGTCCCATCTCTTGAATTCATGTCTTTGAATTTACTTTTCCTCTATTGATCCATTTTATGACAGATTAAAATTTGACTTTGTTTGATTTTGAAGTTGGGAACATATCCAGCAGTGCTCAGGGATTATTCCTGCCTCTATTCTCAGGGATCACTCCTGCCGGAGCTTTGGGGGTCACATGTGGTGCCAGGGATTGAACCCAGCTTTACTTCATGCTGGGCAAATGTCCTATGCGCTATCCTGTCTCTCCAGTTCTAACAGCTTTAATTATCAAACCAACCAAAGAACCTGGAAGGAAATCTCCCTGAAATTGGCATTTCAGGGGAATTTTCTCCTTGTGCTCAACTGTGTTTTATTCCCTAGGACAAAGTTTGACTCAGTAATTCCAAACTTCACCCTGGCCAGCAGTGGGCAAGTGGGCCCTGGGTATTGGCTGTTGACTCCCCCTCCTGCCAAAGATGCTCCCCAGTCCAGACAGAGGTGACTGCTCTAGGGCCCTCTTCTGTCTGTCTGGGACATCATGTCTTCTCTGACCTTCAGGACCTGGGTTCTGTTCTAGATCCCTAAGTGGGAGCCATTCTACCAGCGCTGGGGTCATGGGCAAGGAAGTTGAGTACTTTGACGCGATATTGTTAGTGGCATTGCCAGGAGACTGCGCTGTGAACTTGGAGGATCCTCTGAACCAGTGAAACTGAAAGTGTCAGTGGAAGCCAACCTGTAGACTCTTATCTGTGTGACTTTGCCAGCTTGTCACTCTTTCTGCCCTGGGGTTTCTTCACTGTGCCACACAGGCCCGCCCCATGCCTAGGAATCCTTCCTCAAGGTCTTTTGTGAACGTTTTTCCCATCTGAGGGAGGGTGATGTTAGTTAGACTTTCTCCCCCTGACAGTGTGAGATCAGAGTAGATCTCGTCTCCCCTGACAGAAAACATAATTGGGCTAGAGTACGTCATTTTGTACCTGACAGAGGGAGGTTGGATGTAGATCTTTCTATACATGGTAAAGGTGAGAATAGATCTTTCCTCAGTCAACACAGAGAAGTTGAGAGATCTTTCCCTCTGACAGGGTGAGGTGCGACCAGATATTTCCTCACCTGACAGAGTAAGCTTGGGCTAAAACTTTCTCATCTTGACAGAGGTGAGGTTGAACTGGATCTGTTCCCACCTGACATAGAGGTTGAACCAAATCTTTCTCATTTGGCAAAGGGTTAGGTAGGATTAGATGTTGCCCAAGTGAGGTAGGTCTGGATCATGGCTTCTCTACCTTGTTCTGTCACATAACGTGAGGACATCTGAGATGGTTTGCCCTGCGTAAGAACCTCACCCACCATGCCCTTACAGCTTAGCCTTCTCTCTCTCCCCATGAAAGCAGATGAGAACACAAGTACGGGTGAGCAGTTTTGTTAGATGTTGGGGACATGTTTAGCTATCTGGGAGTTTTGTTGTTTTGCTCACTCCCAGCTTAATCTTATTTAAGCAAGGTCATCTAAGAGATCTCTCTTATGTAAAACTGAGGGGGTGGCAGTTAAGAAGTACTTGTGACGTTTACTAGTTATGTTTTCAGTGGGGTTTGGGGTAGGGAAGGATTATGTGGGGGAGTGGTTTGTGTATATGTTTTGAGATGTTTTATAGGTGGGGTTTGGTGTCGTTGGTGAGGGGGGGTGTCTTGGTGGGGATTGTTTTGGTCTTCGGTGGTTGTTCTTTTGGTGGTGGGGGTTATAAAGATTGGGGGTATTCGGGGGGTAGTGCTTTAAATCTGCTCTGATTTATACATAGGTGTAAATCACTGACTTGCTTTGGTAGTTTATTATCAGTAGCAAATTTCTTATGGCCTAGCTCACCTTTCCCAGCTATATGACTTCAAACTGCAGAGATGAGGCTTCCTCCACATCTGAAGGTCTCAAATCGCCTTTGTGTATTCAGACTCCATGAATGTGAATGTTTTGAGGGGATGCCAAATGTGCACAGAAAGGACTGCCCAGTGCCTGACCCCCAGGGGAGGGAAGGGCATGTGGCCAGTTCACACATGTGCTCACATATGCACCCCAAGTCTGGCCCCTGAGATAAGCTTAAATTTTAGATGAATAGAGGGTGAATCAAGATGTTAAAACTGTGGTATGGTTATGTGAAATACAGATGTCTGTATCATAAACAAACATTTGTTGGAACAGTTTCCATTTTGTCAATAGCCTTTTCCCCCAAATGCAAAGTCCAGGAGTTGGAACAGAGACTGATCCAAAAGACCTAAAATATTTTTTTCTGACGCTTGGCAGAAATTGAGTCCACCTTCTCACCTCTATCCTTAAATATGGAAAGATTTTTTTTAAGTTTAATCTCTGTATCCACAAACAATTAAGGTAGCTATAAAACTCCATTCACAAACTGTTTTAAAATATTTTAATTAATTAATTTGATTAATTTAATCGCCATGCAATATACAGTTACAAAGTTGTTCATGATTTAATTTCAGTCATACAAAATTCCAACACCATCCCTTCACCAGTGCACATTTCCCGCCACCAGTGACCCCAGTTTCCCTCCCACTCTGCCCCTGCAGCCTACCTCTGTGGCAGACACTTTTCTTTCCTGTTCTCTCTCTCACTGTTATTTTCCTTTGAGGCATTGTGGTTAGCAGCACAGTTTCTGAAAAGGTATAATGAATCTCACTACCTCCTTTCAGCACTCAGTGCTTGTCAGGTGATGATTTCCGACTATCATTGGCATAGAGGTCCCTTTTCTGTCCTAACTGCACTCCTCCTCCCCTTTGTGGCAAGCTTCGCACCATGGACCAGCCTTCCCTGGCCCTTGTTTCTATGTCTTTTGTCATATACTATGTGTTTTTCTTTCTCACTATCCCACAAATGAATGCAATCATTCTGTGTTTGTCTCTTTCCCCACCCCGTTGCGTTTTGAGATCTCCTAGTCTATTGGGGCTTCTATAACACAATGGCACAAGCCCAGGTCAGTAACTTATAAACACAAGGCACTATTTCTTGCCATTCTAGAGAATGAAAGTCAGGGCCGGAGCGATGGCCCAGCGGGTAGGGCGTTTGCCTTGCATGTGGCCGGCCCATGCCAGCCTGGGTTCAATCCCCGGCATCCCATATGGTCCCCCAGCAACGCCAGGAGCAATTCCTGAGTGCAGAGCCGGGAGAAACCCCTGAGCATCTCCGGGTGTGACCCCCAAAAAAAATAAATAAATAGAGACCAAAAGTCTGAGAACAGGGTGTCAAATGGTTATGTGGTGTCTTGTTTTGGGTCCTGGCATGTCACTATATGGTGAGGGCTACGAGTCTCTAGGGTCTTCTTTAGAATGGCTCTGATGTGGGCTGGAGCAATAGTACAGCAGGTTGGCTATTTGCCTTGTATGCGTCTGAAGCGGATTCAATCCCTGGTATCACATATAGTCCTCCAAGCACCTCCAAGGGTGGTTTCTGGGTGTAAAACCAGGAATAGCCCTTGAGCATCACCAGGTACAACCCCAAAAGCCCCCCACACCCACAAAAGGAAGGGCAGTACCCATTTATAAGGGCTGGACTGCATGACTTAAAGCTCCTATCCTTCAAGTGGACTATTCCAATCTCAACTTACACATTTTGGAGGGATACAAACATTCAGACAGAGTGACAGGGGCCGCACATATATCAGAGAGAACAGGGCAAGGGGTACATATGGCATTTTTGTGTGAAATCCTCTGTGTGAGCATGCAGGGAATGCCCTGGGATGCCCACACCCTAAGGCAGTCATTGAGAAGCCCAAGCCCTAGGCAGTCTTGAGATGCCCACACCCTAACAGTTATTGAGATGCCCACAGCCTAAGGCAGTCATTGAGAAGCCCACACCCTAAGGCAGTCTTGAGATGCCCACAGCCTAAGGCAGTCTTGAGATGCCTATACCCTAATAGTTATTGAGATGCCCACAGCCTAAGACAGTCATTGAGATGCCCATACCCTAAGATGGTCATTCTCTGGCTTCCTCCAGAATGTCAGGATGCTACTCACTGTATCACAGGATCACTGTATCACTGTTTTCCCGTTCATCATCGATTTGCTCAAGCGGGCACCAGCTTGAGCAAATATGACCTGTCTCATGCTAGTAGAGCCCAAGGGCACCTGCTTGCTCCAGGAACATAAAGAGCCTCAAACCATTCCATCAGGTCATGGGAATGAGGTCTAAAATTGTTACTGGTATCTGGCATATCAAATACGACACGGGTAGCTTGCCAGGCTCTGCCGTGCGGGTAGCATGCTCTTGTAGTCATCTCAAAATTCAGCATTTATTGATGAACCGTGCGGCTGCTAAGCGGCTGCACAAGCCGGGCTGTGATAATGAAACAACAGGCTGGGCTCAGGATGAGCCCGTTTCCTCCCAGCCTTCACAGCCTGCTCTGCCAGCATGCCGCTCCTCCACAGCTCCAGACTCGTACCTTGGAGTCTGTATTTCATCGTTTCTACACATCCGTGCTTTGGGAGGAACGAGCTGCTATTTGAAAACACACTATTCATTTCAGCACATCAGAGAACACTGAAGGCAACATAAACAATCCCACGCCTTTTTTTTTTTTTTTGTTTTGAAATTTTCTACAAATATGACCAGCCTCCAGTTCTAAGTAAGGGGAGATCAGAAAGGAGAGGCATGAAAGACAGAAGGCGGAGTTGTTCACAGTGTGCTTTCAGGAGAAGCAAGTGCAGCAGGGGGAGTATTTGTGCAGGCCTCGATCCTTGAATGGACTCAGTCGCAAGCGGCAGAACTGAAAAGGGAAGTGGAGTTCGGAGCTTTGGACCTTCCAACCCATTCATCGCAGGAATAAATCCTACAAAATGTGCCTGGCTCTGTCATGTCTCAGAATCGGGAATCGTTCAGTATCTCTCAGTGCCAGAGGACCAGAGGGATATCAGAGTATCACTTCGGTTTTAGAATATTGGTACCAGAGAAGGGATTTCCAAGAGCCATATCACGTTGGGCCCTATGGAATCAATATTTTGTGCTAACATAATCTCACGATCTAAGCAAGCTATGAAAGACAGATGTCACATGTGCTAAGTCACAGTCACGGATCCTGAGATACCATCCAAGGAGGCCAGGAACTTGGTGACAAACATGGTATGAAGTTTGGGGTCATTTTTTTGACAGTCCATTGCCATATTAAGAGAGCATACCTTTCTCCAGGTGCTAAGATCACAGTTGAGTCTAACTTTTATTTTGCATCAACACTTAACTTAAAATATTTTAAATTATGCACTGATAATAACTTGCCTTATTCCAAAAAAGAATCTAGGGTTTAATTTTTTTTAAAGAGGAGCCAGAGAGATAGTACTGTGGAGAGGGCATTACCTTGTACTTGGCCAAGTGGATTCAATCCCAGTACCCCTCATTGTCCCTGGAGCCTGCCAAGAGTGATCTCCACAGAGCCAGGGTAAGCTCTCAGAACCACCAGAGTGTGCCCCCAACCACACAATGTGGGAAGTGGAGGGATAACGGAGTCCGATAAAATAGATTTACAAAACACAATTGAAAATTAAGACTAATTAGAAAATGCAGATTAGGTACTTTCTGTGGATCTCAGAATGTCCTCGGCATGGGAGAACCAGGCCCCCCACCTCAATATACTGAGAGATGAAGCAGATGTAGATTTCTTGGCATCCTTAATGTAGCATGAAATGCTTTCAGTTACAAGATTCACAGCATATCTAACGTAACAGCAAATCAATTGTTTAACACAAAATATGTGTGGTGGGAAAGTAACAGCCAGAGAGAAATGTTCCAGGTGATCTTTAAATACCAACTCTCCACCCCTCTGAAGATGTACAGTGGCGACAACGAGCTTTACCCATATGGCCGATGTCCCCACCCCAAGTGGAAACTTCGAAAGCAATTCTGATTATATAGTTTTTTTCCTGGGATGAGTTCCAAGGACACCTAAGGTGGCCCTTCTCGAATGACTCTGTCAGCTGTGTGTTGCCTTTCTGTGCCACCAGTGTGTGGGGACATTGCCACTCCACATGCCTCGCCAAGGAAATCCAGGCAAGAAGCCAGATTAAACTTTGTTTAATTCAGACTGCCTAAGATTTCTGACACATTTCTTGGCAAAATTTCTATTGAGATCCAGATGAACTGGCCATTTGTCTTTCTAGATGTTCACTTAAAGAAAAATCTCCCAGGCTGGAGAGATAATATATATTGTAGGTAGGAAACTTGATTTTCACATAGCTGACCTGGGTTGATCCCTACAACACCACATATGGCGCCCCAAGCTCTGGCAGGAATGATCCCTGAGCACAGAGCCAGGAGGAGGCTCTAAGCTCAGCTGGGGTGGCCTAAAAACCAAAAAGAAAGGGAAGGACGGAGGAGGAGGGAGGGAGGGAGGGAGAGAGAGAGAGAGAGAGAGAGAGAGAGAGGGAGGGAGGGGGGGAGGGAGGGAGGGAGGGAGGAAGGAAGGAAGGAAGGAAGGAAGGAAGGAAGGAAGGAAGGAAGGAAGGAAGGAAGGAAGGAAGGAAGGAAGGAAGGAAGGAAGGAAGGAAGGAAGGAAGGAAAAAAAGAAGACAGACAGACAGGAAGGAAGGAAAGAAAAAGGGAAGGAGGGAGGGAGGGAGGAAGGAAGGAAAGAGGGAATAAAATAAAAATATAAAAATAAAATTAAAGGAAAATATAAAACTTCCCAGTGAACGATTATTAAGGAAATCATTTACAAATACTGAGAAGAAACCTTTTTGTGTCCTGAAATGCCTCTGGTTTGTTCCCAACACCCTTGCCATCACCTCACCCTCTGCTAAATTAACTTTAGGTAGTTAGCTTTAAGCCATCCAAGAGTCTCTCTCAGGTTCCATGATTCCTTGGAGTTGTTTCTTTCTGGAGGCGTCAGGGGCACAGGATGGGCACGCGCTGGGCCCTTTTAAACTTTCACTCCTCTTGAGCACCATCTGATTCAACGTCCACTCACTCTTTTGGGTTTCTTCCTTCTTGGTTCTGCTTCCTGGTGCAGTTCCAAGACTCCAGAGAGACAGGAACTCCCACCCTCCAATCCCCCATGGACAGTTAAGTGCCAAGGCCAGAGCAGTAAGAATATGAGCAGGAATAGGTGGTGAGAACTTTGATGGAAAGGGAGAAAATAAACCAGGCCCCTAATGAGATTTACATGATAAACAAACAGGCTGTCTCATTTATTTAGTAAACAAATTTAGGTGGATAACGCCCCAAGGGACAGAAGTCTGCCCTGGCTTTGGTAACGGCCCTCCTCTCCTGGCCAAGAGTTAGTATGGCTACTCAGGTGGTTGTGTCCAAGCGCAAGCTGGGGGATGGCCCCAAACCTTCTTCATGTGTGCAAACAGCGGGATCGTATGCTCTCTATGGGGTCACAGAATAAAACAGATTCACCCCCCAAGAAAACTTTGTTTTGGCCTAAAGGGAAGCAGGTTCTCAGGATAGTTAAACAGGAAAAGGAAGAAAACAGATGGAACATTTTTATCCCAGTGTTAAAAATCAGGAAACGGATCTCTGTGAAGGTTGGAATTAGAATCAAGACGTGACTGCGTTGAGTTCTTGCCTGCTCTGCCGGGAACAGAGCCCTAGCAGAGAGCCAGGACGCTCTGCTGCCACCGGGAGCTTCCGTGAATGAACCCAGCAGGCTGCGGGATTTCCCCACTGGCCACGTGGCTTCGAGCAAATCAGCTCGTGACCATGGGATTTAATTTCTTCGTCTTTAAATAGAGTCGATGCATGAGCACCCATGCTGGTGAGGCTCAGGACGCTTTGCTGCAGATGTTTCGCTTTATTAATGTTACATAAGGAACAGCAGGAAGCGGGATGGCGCGGCAGGATGGGTTTCTGTAAACCAAGACGTGTCCTGGGCTTGGAGCCCGGATTTTCATCCTTGTCGCTCTGGGAAGAGTAGCTGGCCTCGGAACGGCGTTCCCTGCTCGCTCACGCTGTCTGTCGTCTTTCTCTGAACCCGAGTCTTTAGGGCCGCCTTGCTGACCATTCCTGCCAACCAGGCGGCAGTCAGACGCAAGCAGCAGAAGCCGCAGTATACTGCTGGGGTCCTGGGGAGCAGGGGCGTCCCCTGGGCCGCCCCTAGGGGATGCTGGGGCCTGCAGGGTCACCTCCAGAGCTGCACACTTCAGTGCTTGGGGTGTGAATCCGATCCCACCACGTGATCTTGGGAATTAAATCCAGGTCAGGCACATGCTTGGCAAGTACCCAATGCTGTATTCTCCCGGCCGCTGGATCTTTATCTTCTTTTCTGCCATTGTGCAATAGAAACCTCAGCTGCTTACTCCATGCTGCTCACTTTTCCTGCCTATGAAAGAGTAGTGACCAGTTCTTGGAGGAAAGCTAGATGCCAGGCTTCAGGGGGCTCTGTTTTCAGAATGACCATGCAGGCAGGCGGCCGTTCTTGACAACACATCCCAGGAGTTACGGAAGGACTGGTGGTCCTGATTCCTGATGTGCAGATGCTGCTGACCAGTGACAGACCCCCAGAACCAGCCAGGCTTTAGTCTTGAGCAACCTGACTTCCCACACCCCAAACCCAAGACATTTTTGAGACGTCCCAAGACCCTCCTGGAATCCTCACTGTGAAAATACAGGGCAGAATTTATGTTGCATTTGGTGGCGGGGCTAGCTAGAGCAAAGTGGGATTCCCATTCTTTACGGCTTGGGAGCTTCTCTGTGGAATCAAGCACTCCCACCCCCAGGAGCCTCCAGGAGCCTCGGCAAAAGGCGTTGCGGGAGTTTGGTTGCTGCTGCTCCTAGGCACTCATCATGTTTGTTCTTCCAGATCTGGTCTGTCTATGTGGCTCTTCCCCTTTTTCTCAAGGGCCGGGACCATGAAATAGGTCTTTGTCACACTGGCCCTGTGCCACGCAGACAGACAGGCCTAAAACTGCTTGTTACAAAGACAGGAGTACAATTATATAGTGATTGTCTCTGCCAGCTGGTGTGCAAGGCCACTGATTTTGCACCCACACTGTACTTTATACTTTCTGGTTTTTCATACCCTTTCTTCTGATTTAGAGATAAAAGCAACGCAGTGAGGATTTTTAAGCCATCTGTGGGCAGAGCCTTGATAAGACCAAATACCAGAGTTCTCAAAGATGCCTCCAAGCTTGAAATAAAGAGGTTATAAAGGCCTCCTAGCAGGGCCAAGACATCTTGTACAGGGGGTTAAGCCTCTTGTCCTGCGTGCAGCCAACCCCAGTTTGATCCCTGGAACTACATAGGACCCCCAAACACCAACATGACACAGAGCTAGAAGTTATTAGTCCTGAGCGCAGCCAGGTGTGACCCAATCTCCCCAAACCTCACTCCAAAAGAAGAAAGGAATCCTAGGGCTGGGGATAGTCGGGAGCTAAGGTGCTGCTTTGCATGCAACTGACCCGATTTGATCCCCATCATCACATATGACTCCCGGGGCACTGCCAGGTACAGCCTGGAGGCCCCTGACAGCCAGCCAGCCTCTGGGCTGGCCTGGGTGATCCCTGGCACGGCAGTGCACCCCCAGACCCTCCCACTCAACCTCTAGCTGGTTTGACTGCAAATCACCAGGAGAAGCCCCCTGGCTTCTTGAGCACAGCTTGAAAGATACCTCCGTCCCCAAAGAGAAAAGGTTGTCTGAACTGGAATGGCAGGCCAGGAGCTGCAAACCCTCTGTGTCATAGTCCTACACACAAGTTGCTGTTTCCTGGCCCAAGTGATGCCCGCACCTTGCTTTGACCTTCAGGGCTGGCATTGCACATGCTTTGGCTCCACAGTCCCTTCCCAGCCTCTGACAGCGTGGAAGGGCGAGCAGGGCTAAGGGGAAGCGTGGACCCAAGAGTTTTTTCCCATGGCTCTAGGGTGAGAAGAATGCCACCGGCAGCCTGAAACAGCCTGAAAGCTGTGCAAAAGGCCTTGACCGTGGGGGAAAGAGGCGCCATGTAACCACCCATTTGGATCCAGCCTATGGCAGAGCTGTCCACCTCTGCAAGCCTACAGCCTGGACCCCCACCCTGGGGCTGCAGGACACTTACAGCAGAGCCCCTCAGAGTCTTTCAACCACCCCCCCCCACTTCTGTTTAGCCACTGAGATGATACAGCGAGTAAGAACTTGCTTTGCACACCGCCAACCCAAATTTGACCCCAGCATCCCATAAAGCCCCCAAGTCTATCAGGAGTGATCCTGAGCATAGAGCCAGGACTCAGCCCTGGACACAGCCAGGTACTATGGTTCCCACTCAACCAACAGACATCCTAGCCCAAACACCTGCACTGTCAGCCCCATGTGTTCACATTCCCTCGGATCACCATGGCCTGGGCTCTCATTAACTCAGAAAACTCTTTGACCTTATGCCCAGGAGAATGTGCCCAGAGGCCACTGGAGTCAGATGGGACTTGTGCCAACCCAAGTCCCAAGTGACCGCAAGAAGGAGACCTCTGTGGCTAGGCATTGGTGAGAGTGACATTTAGATGTATGCGCCCGGCCTTGCGGTTTGGCTCCTGTGCGTGACAGGGAGTGGGAGAGTGAGAGGCCGCCGAAGCGAGTGTATCTGGGCTTCATTAGTCGCAATGTAATTTACCGAAGCTGCTCTGGAGATCGGGGATAATCAGGCGGCTGTTATCGAGGTAGCGCACGGTAATCACGGGTTGACATGAGCAATCCAGGCTCAGTGAGATAAATGGGTTTGACTGGCAGGGCAGCGGCCGGACTTTAATAAAAAACAAATTGAATTTTTTTTTCCCTGTGGCTTAATATAAGAATCATCTGGACATAAGCATACAGTGCACACAGTAGCACCCCCTCTCCTGCCAGCCCGGGGGTCTCCGAGCCCAGCCCAGTGCTCTAAATGCTGCAGGTGTTTGGACAGTGGTTGCAGCAGGGGGTAGGTGGGGTGAGGAGGAGAAACCAGGCGGGGACCTCCCAGCCCAGTCCCAGCATAAATCACAGAATAATGGGCAAGTAATTTAATGCCATTCAGAAATGGCCAAGTGAATCATGGCTCTTGCCTGCAAGGAGGCTGGACTCGGGTAGAGGACAAACTTAAAGCTGTTGACTCAAGAATTATGCTCTCTTTGGGGGCGATAGATCCATGTACTGAGCACGGTCAAGATTCAAGTTTCCACCGAGTTCTGGCTACTTGCCTTTGCCATCTGGAAGCCAGAGTTTAGGGATCCACCACAGCCTAAGCACCCCTAGGCCCTCCCATCCCTCTGGGCACCCATCCTTAGTCTGAGGAGTCACTGTCCTGTCTACACAGGTTCTTAAACCTCCATTCCCATGTGACACATGCTCTGGACAGGCTTCTGGGCATCTCCAGGAAACTGGGATTGTTTGAGGTGGCAACTAGGCTTGAGAGAGATGGCTAGAGTAAAGCTGGGAGGGAGAAGGAGGAATGCAGATCTTTTGGATGTGGACTATAAAGAAACAAAGCATGGAAATAACAGATTGCCCAGGGGAACAGTTTCTGAAAGACAGGAAGCACTAAGTTTCCTGGGGGTGCAGTCTGCAGAGGGGTTGAGGGGACCCTGAGACCAGCACCCTGGTGGTGGCATGATGCTGGGACATTGTCTGCTCAAAACTCTACATATTTATTTAATTGTGTTACTATTGTTGGGACACACCCACTGATGCTCAGCACTTACTCCTAGCTCTATGCTCAGAATCACTCCTTGTGGGGCCCCAATGGGATGCAGGGATTGAACCTAGTTTAACCACATTATGAGACAAGTGCCCTTCCCACTGAATTATCATTTTGTCCCTGTAAACTTCATTATTCGAGAGACAGACATGGGGTAGAGCTGCTACTGGCTCTCTCTATGCCCAGCCGCTCATGAGGTGCCCGGGAGAGATGGCGGTTCTGGCCCTGGTCCGCCACCCCAGCAGAGCCTCACAAAAAGCCAGACGACCCCCCCAAATCCATGAGGACCTCCATTTTCTGCATCCAGACTTCCCCCTTGTCAGAACACCACCCAGCAAACCAGCCTATTACAGCCCGGCTCATTGAGATCCACCCTGCTGCAGTCTTTTTTAATCTGGCCCAGATATGCTGATCCAGAAACAGACATGGGGCCGAGCTGCTACTGGCTCTCACCGTGCCCAGCCGCTCATGAGGGTGCCCGGGAGAGATGGCAGGTTCTAGCCCTGGCCCGCCACCCCAGCAGAGCCTCACAACAAGCCAGACGACCCCCCCCACTCCATGAGGACCTCCATTTTCCACATCTGGACTTCCCCCTCGTCAGAACTCCACCCAGCAGACCAGCCTATCACAGCCCAGCTCGCGCTGCTGCAAGCGGCCGCGCGGTTCATCAATAAATGCTGGATTTTGGATGACTACAAGAGTATGCTACCCGCACGGCAGAGCCTGGCAAGCTACCCGTGTCGTATTTGATATGCCAAATACCAGTAACAATTATAGACCTCAGTCCCATGACCTGATGGAATGGTTTGAGGCTCTTTATGTTCCTGGAGCAAGCAGGTGCCCTTGGACTCTACTTGCATGAGACAGGTCATATGGAGATGTTACTGGTGCCCGCTCGAGCAAATCGATGATGAATGGGAAGACAGTGATACAGTGATACAGTGAAACTTCATTATTCACAAATTTACAATTTACAAACTTATTTATTTATGATTTACAAATCATTGTACCTAAATAGAAATTGGGAAGAGGACAAAAAAGGGAAACAAGTATCGAATCTGCACAGAGGAAAAGGGGGGTGACTGAGGGGCTGGATGCGGGCAGACAGATCATATTTCGCAACACTCACATGATAGCTTTTTCCTTTTGTCCAGGTCCCTCTAGATTAAAACATCACCTTTGTGAAAGTCACATTACTGAGGGCCAGGGGTTGGGAGTGATTGGGGCCATACCCAGCTGTGCTTAAGGTTAAGTCCTGGCTCTGTGCTCAGGGATCACACTTGGCAGTGCTCAGGAGACTATAGGTGATGCCGGGGATCCAACCAGGGTCAGCTGTGTGCGAGACCAGCACCCTTCCCGCTATACTCTTGCTGGTCCTGAAAGTCAGATGGAATGTGCCTCTGAATGCAGTTGGATGTGAGGCCAGAGAGGAAGAGCAGAGACCTCAAAGGGCAAGGCAGTGTGGGATACAGACACTGGGGCCAGGGTGAGGCCATCCTTAAAGATCAGAGTCTAGAACTCAGACGGATTTGGGACTAGCCTGTCCACAGATGAAGATGAGGCTCAAAGACTAAATTACTGGCCTGAGCTGAGAGAGCAGATCAGCTGAAGAGATCGCCTGGGCTCTGGGCACTCTGCTACCTCTTCTGGCCCTCGGGGCTCCCAGACATTCAACAGCTACCCCGAAATCTAGAGGAAAGGCCAGGCAATCCAGGAGTCCCCCAACTCTGGCAGTGCAGAAAGCAGCTGCCTCTTCCGGGTCACTTTCCCCTGTCCCTGGGGTCAAGGAGCCTTGCACCTCTCACAGCAGCTGCCCAGAAAACAGTGAGGGCAGAGAGAAGGGCCGGTGGGGGAAGCGTGGGCCAGGGTGCTAGACACCACCCTCCCTGGTTGGCTGGACTTCTGGCTCCTTTGACTCTAAGTGTGTTCTCGGAATAAACCATCTTTGGGGTTTTCAGGGCAGATTTTATTTTGCTGCAGGGAATTCCTCTGCCATTCCAGTGAGTCCCTCATCCATCACACGTTCCAACCAGAAGACAGGGACAGAGCGGCCCGAGGACAGAAGGAAAGTGGCTTCTCTCCTCGGCACCCCACAGGACGGCTGCCAGCTCCTCTAAACTCAGGGCTGGGCAGAGCGAGATTAGAAAAACATCAGAATAAGCTGTGTCAGGGGCCCTTTCACTTCCAGCATTTTCTGATTCCATTAATAGCCTGGACTCAGGTGTCTGAAGAGACCATATTAACACAAGATGACCCCTTCCTGAGCTATTACTGCAATCAAACTGCTCTCTGAGTCCTCTTTGCCCAGGGGAAGGATCCCAAAGCAGAAAGCCAGTGGGGCCACCCTGAGCTTTTCCACCTCGTCCATACCCGCCTTGCTTTGCCCGGACCCCAGAAACAGCCCAACCTCCCGATCCTGAGCTCCTGCAGAAATAGGCTGGATGTCATAGATGTGGTTGTGGGAATGACCCTTCACCTCCCATTCATGTGAGAACTGGGGCCAGGACTCATTAGACCCCTACCAACTCTCCCATCCCAGTTTCTGGTTATTTCGAGACAGAGGACACTGTAGGGAGTTGGCAGGACCCCCTGAGGCCCTGTTGGGGGCAGGAAACAACAGCAGTCTCACACTCCAGACTTTCTCCCCTTTATCACCCCCTCTCTGGGTGCCGCACTTCCTCTGCAAGCCCTTCCCAAACCCCTTCTTGCCCTTGTTTCTTAGCCACGGTATCTCGGTTGCTGGAACATTGCGAGCACAGGATAGCTCACTCGGTCCCTCTTGGCTTTGTCACTTGCTGAGGAAGGAAGTGTGATATGTTTGGTGACTACCGGAGGCCAGCACAGGGCAATCACCAGCATCATCTGCTGAAAGCTCACCTGAAGTGCTCATGTTTGTTTACCCCCAAATGAGAAAACTGGGGGCCAGAGGGATAAAATATCTCAAAGAGAACAAGAGGTCTAACATTTGAACCCAAGCAGGGCAGATGGGGCCTCTAGAATCTTCTAGCGTGGCTTTGTAGTGGAACATGAATAAAGCCTTAGCTCTGGAGGATGCTGAGTGTCACTAGGTCTCCTGAAGACCCAGTTGGTCAAAATCATCTGCAATCAGCAGCAGCGTTCCTGAGGGACTGTGGGAGGAGATGCATTAATGACGGGAAGGACAGGGAGCAGAGGTGAGTCTGCTGCCTGCTCCCCTGCTAAGCACACACGCCCCGCTCTCACCAAGCTGGCTGTTGCTGATGGGAGGGAGGCCAGCTTCAGCAAGGAAGTTGTGCGGGAGGCTGGGATCATCATCCAACTGGGGCATCAACCCCTCCCTGACCCCCCCCCCACCCCCATCTTTCAGAAAGCAAGATTGGGACAAGCAGTTCTGCTCTGGTCTCTGAGTATTTCCAGGATTTTTCTGACTTATGAACCAGGTCATTCCTGCTTAAACGTCCTGTGATTAATTGGGGGATACATCATATTCCTCTGTCTCCTTCATATCAGGCTCTAAATGCACTTGAGCCAGGCCACTTGGGTCCCAGCCAAGAGGTTGTTGCAGGCTGTTTCCTGGGGCGCCTCCTGCTCCATGTTATTTCAGTAGTGGGCTCCTCAGGACCTGGAGCAGGTCTGGAGTGGGCAGACTGAAGTGCTGAGGCACACAAAGTGTTTCCAGGCGAGAGCCGCCCTACTTCAGACCGTGTTAGGAAGTTCCTGCACAGGGGATGTCAGCCGCACTCCTGCTCTGAACCCTGCTTCCCCTTCTGTTTCATACACCTGGTGTTCAGCCGACCTGGCCTGCAGAAATAGCCGTGTGGAACTGCAGCCCTACAAAAAAAGCCGTATCCTGCCCAGAAACTTTCCAGAGGGTTTGGGACTTACTTATCTGCTGCAAAATTGCCAACTTGGGGATTCAGCGCTGCTTCTCTGCAAAAACAAGCGTGGAATTACCCTGCACTTAACAAATGGTTGCCCTCCTCTCCTAAAGCTGCCAGCACAAATTGAATTGTATTTTTTCATTGGTGTATACAGTGGGTGTGCGTTACTCCGGCACTAATTTCCCTCAAGCAAGATAAATGCACAGATCTGAGCCTTCCTGCTTACATTCTGTCTCATTCGGGCAAATTAAAATGTCACAGAGCTGCAGGGATTCTTTAGGGATGGTCAGAGGCAGGGTGTGGTGGGGGTGGGCAGGCTAGCATTGGAGCTCAGGTTAGGGGCCATGTGGGGACATCAAACGCAGGAAACTCACCCAAACCTGCTAATAGCAGGCTGCAAAATACCTCTGGGAGAGTCTTCCAGGAAGATCCTTCAGTCAAATCCTGCGAGGAGCTCAAAGCTATAGTATTGGTGGCTTTCTGACAGGACGTAAGGAGATGTTACTGGTGCCCACTCAAGCAAATTGATGAACAATGGGAAGATAAGTGATACAAGTGATTTTTATATTATTGATATAGAACCTCATATAGATTCTTCCCTCCCATACCTTCCTACCATCCATGCTTATAGCCATCCACAATCAATTTGGTTTTAATTTTTTTATATTATTGTGAGATAGACATTTACAAAACTGGTCATGATTGGGTTTCAATCATACAATGTTGCAGCACCCATCTCTCCACCAGTGCACATTTCCCACCACCAATGTCCCCAGTTTCCCTCCCCTATTCCACCCTCCCACCTGCCTATATGGCAGATAATTCTCTCTCTTTTCTCTCTCTCTCTCTCTTACATTTGTGGTTTGCAATATATACACTTAAGTGATTATCATGCATATTCCTTTATCTACTTTCAACACTCAGTTCTAGCATTACATTACCATTTCCGACTATTATTGGCAGACTGATCCCTTTTCCATCTTACTTAACCTCTGCCCCCCAAACACTTGCGGTAGATTTCTACCCTTGGCATGTCCTTCTGGGTCCGTCTTCATGAAGACTGGTCTCTCCAGGCAGCAGAGTTCTGATCAAAGTTCCCTGGTCAGAAGCAGTTGAGTCTAGAGGGAGCTCACTCAGAGGGGAGCGACAGAAGAAGGGCCTGGTGCCCGCACACTGCTTGAGGAAAAACTTTACCCACAAACAGCAGGTGTTCTTGTCTCCCCCTCAGGCACTGGGGCCCCAGACGCCCCCTTTCATCCCAGACTGTGTAGTCTTCAGAAAGGAGGTGTAGAGGTCTATGTACCATCCTTTGTCCCAGTGTAGAAACAGGTCAACAAAAAACTTCCACAAGAACCTGGGTAGAACCCCAATTATCCCCCACTTTCCCCTGGGAAACTCAGTTTCCTAGAAGTGGAATCTCTCCACCACCACCACTACCACACACACACACACACACACACACACACACACACACAAAACCCAAACACACACACACAAAGAAATTCAGAGAGTTTGTCCTTCCTTTTTATCATCCATGTGCCCAGAAATCAGACGTCTCTTCTAGACTCTTCCCAACAAGGCAGAGAGGCTCTTTTGGGAATGAACAGTGGAGGAAGTTTGGAGGCTGAAATATGAGACTTTCTGGCTCTTTCAGTGGTGCCTGGGGCTACTGGGGCCAAATGACTGCCACAGAGACAGGTTGTGGGAGAGGTGAAGGGTGGTGGGAAGGAAACTGGGGACATTGGTGCTGGGAAATGTGCACTGGTGGAGAAATGAGTGTTGGAACACTGTATGACTGAAACTCAATCATGGACAGCTTTGTAATTGTCTATCATGGTGATTTAATAAATAAACAAACAAATAACTTCACTTGTATCACTTGCCTCCCCGTTCATTGATTTGCTCAAGTGCGCACCAGTAACATTTCCATACATCCTGTCCCATGCTAGTGTAGCCCAAGGGCATCTGCTCACTCCAGGAAAACAAAGAGCCTCAACCCATTCCTTCAGGTCATGGGAATGAGGTTTATAATTGTTACTGGTTTTTGGCATATCAAATACGACACGGGTAGCTTGCCAGGCTCTGCCGTGCAGGTGGTATACTTTTTAGTAATAGTCTCTCATCTCATGCATTTACTGATGAACCGGGAAGAGATTGACTTTTCTCTTGGGTGGAGCTCTGACAAGCTGTAGAGTCTGGATATTGAAAATGGTGGCCCTCGAGGTGTGGGGGTTCCTCTGGCTTCTTGCAAGGCTCTATTGGGATGGCGGGCCAGGGCTAGAACCCGCCTTCCCTCCCGAGTGCCTCATGATCAGCTGAGCTCAGGGAGAGCCATAGCAGCTCTGCCCCTGTATCTAACAAACAAACAAATAAATAAATATTCGGCTCAGCAGAACTTAGAAGTAAAACAAAACACAAAAAGGAGATTGGGGATGGAGAGAGGGTTTGACTGCAGGGCAGGTGGGGAGGGCAGTGGCCTTGGACAGTGGTCAAGGATAGGAGTCCCATCCTGTCTGCAGTGCAGCCGCCCCACAGTGGCTTTCAGTGACATGGCTGAATTGTAAATATGCCTGTCCCCAGCACAGACCTGCTTGGCTTTCTGAGGTGGGACCAACGTGGGCCCTCCAGGGGGTAAAGTTCAGAGGTAAGAGGACAGCTTCTTGTGGGCCCCTTTGCTGCTCCACTCCTCCTGCCAAGGTCCAGTATGCCCAGTTTTTCTCTCCATAACAGTCCACCTTGGGGTCTGCCTGCTTACATGTGTGGCCATCAGATGTTAATAGCCATTTCCAGAAACTTGCCATTATAGACAAGTGAAGACCGATTATGCTCTTTGACAGCCTCATTCCAGCCTGGGGGTGGGGTGGGAGTGGCCCCTGAGCCTGTGGGCTCCCTTGACCATGTCTCTCTCTTCCTGCTCTTCTCCTCCTTCCCTTGCTTTCTCTCTCACTAAGTCTTTGTGGTTGTGATAAGAAGATTTTCTTATTTTGTTACAATTATATGGAGTCAGTTCATGTTTCAACCTGCTGCTTTAAAAGACTGAAGAGAACCCTGAGTGGATGCCTCCTTTAGGAAGAGAAAAATGAAGGTTTTCCTCAGTGGTGGAAAAGTCCTCATGGGATAAGTCAGTTCCTACCTGCTTTGACGCTGTCCAGCATCCGGGGACTCTCTTCTCCTAACCCTCATTCCACAGCCCCCAGCTTTTCCAGATGAGAAATTAGAAAGGCTCAGGCTCATCTGATGAGACTTGTGCTCATCACAGGCTCTGGAAGGCCCCACCCCCAGCACCAGGTTTTGTCCAGGCCTTGGGGTCTATTGCTCCTGGCACCCATCCATCTCCCCATGTCACCCACAGTCTGCCCCGGACACCCACTGAGCCTTCCTGAGCCCAGAGCATCTTCACAAACATGTTCTAGTCCAGAGATTTCTCATCACACGTAACCCTCCTAACCACTCACCTTCCTGACCTCCTCCAAGTCAAGGGCTCCCTCAGGAACTCACCTTCTAGGCTCTAGCTTGCTGCTTCCAGCATCTTCTTCCCTGGCCAGGCTCCACTTGAGCCCAATGTGAGAAGGGTCTGAGAGTGACTTCTTGTTTTGCTGTTCAGAAATCCATTAGAATCCAAGGTTTTAATAGTTACTTCTTTGTTAGGAGGAGTTTAATCGTGCAGCTCCTAGCAGGCCCATGAGAGTGTAATGAGAAATAATTAACCCTAAGGAGGCTCCCTTAGGATGACGGATAAGCTCTTTACTCAGAGGGCTTACTGTGCAAGGAACTTTGCTCATTGTTTTAACACTGTTAGGTGGCTCCCAAGCTTACTAGCGGGTCCCTTCAGTGCTAGAATTCTTCCTTCTTCTAGAGCCTTCTTTTAAGTCCTGAGGTCTGGCTGGACTGGCTGCAGAGCAAGTATTCCAAACTGACCCTCTCCAGAGCCCTTTTGATCCTTGACTCAATGGCTTTCAGTGTGGCTGTTCTCTAAGCAAGGGGATCCTGTCTCTAGCTCATTGGAGGAAGGAAAGGAAATGCCAGTTACGACTTCCCATGTTGGGTCTTTCCCATTTGGATTACTCAGGGCAGCCCCTAGCCACTCTGAGACCTGTTTGAGTAGACATCTGGCTTTCTGGACAAGGAAGCAGAGGCCAGAGGTGGCTGAGTACCCAGGTCCTAGCCTGACGTAGTAGGAGGCACAGAGGTAAGTGACTTTCTCTGAACCAGGCAGGTAGGACACTGGGAAGGGTATGGAGGTGTCACCGCCACTGGGGCCGGCTGTAGGAAAGATGCCCCCAGCTCGCTGATCTCCCTGTGCTTAGAGGGCGGAGTCAGAGGAAATTCACAGCATTCTAAAAGAGGGCGAGGAACTTGGACCAAGCAGTTCGGCCACACGCCAGAGCGCATTAGCCACCACTGTTGCGAGGTTTGGTCAGAATGTTTGCTGGACTAAGACAGTGCCCTGGACCCAGGTTCTCAGGGCAAAGAGAAAGGCCAGCCTCAAAGGACTGATACCTCCTAGAGTGGCAGGAAGTAGCGGGCCCACATGACTTGGGGCAGAGCTCTGTGGATTCTTCCTCACCAGACAGCATCCAGATACCCAGGGATCACTTTTACCATTTTCATTTCATTTTAGTTTTGGTGTTTCCAGGACTAGAACCTGGAGCCTCGCCCCTGCAAGGCAAGAGCTGTCCCACTAAGCCACATTCCCAGCTTGAAATACTCTTTGAAAAATAGGGGAATATACCCAGCACTGCTGGGGGTCACTCACTTGCTGCTCAACCCAGAGGTCCAGTGCTCAGGGTCACCAGGGCTCTTCTCTGGGGATGGAACTTAGGGGGCTACTAGTCAAACTACAATCCAAGCCCCCATGAATGGCTTTTCCCACCTAACCCTGCTGGGAAGACAGTGGCAACACACCCTAATTTTGCAAATGACGACACAGGACCCACATTGGGAGACCCCCAGCCCTCACCCCCCACAGTCTGACTAAGCAGAGACCAGCCCACAGTTCCCATCTTCCTTCACACTGAGCTCTTGAGATATGGGGGCAGGTAGGGTCTACGTGTGCAGGAGGTGCCTTGGGGACTCCTGTGACCCCACCACCCAGGGGTGCTTCTGTCGCCCCTCCCTAATGCACACCACACATTCTGAATTCCTGCCCCAAGCCGCTTTGCAACTAGCATTTCCCCACCTGGACTCAGGCAGTGACACTTGTCACCACTACAAAATGTGGCAGCAGAAGAAAAAAAAAAAACTAACTATTGACAAAAGAGAAAAGGCCTGTACTCAATCAGCTGTGGCAGACACAGAATTATTCAGACTGCCTTTGTCAGGCACTGCGAAAGGTAATTTCGTGGCTGAATCTAAAGTTTTTCATTAATTAACCACTTTTTCAGTTCAGCGCCCCGCAGTCAGGCATCAGAGTCACCACGGAGAGAGGGGTTGGGGGAGCTGGGCTGGGCGCTGATGTCCCCCCACCCTCCTCTGGGTGTTTCCCTGCTTTCTTTTTCTGCAGCCTCTGCGTCTGGGTGCCCGTGCTATGAGCGGCTGTTTCATTTAAGACTCAGAGTCTCCCCCACACCGCCTGCAATTTAACATGTCCCGATATCTACGTGGGTAAATCATCTCCATGTCATCTTTCTCAACCTTCTCTTATTAAAGCCCATTTTTCATGGTAAAATATTTCTCCAAGATATAGCGCGAGGAGCTCTCTGTCTCACTCCCCTGCATGCAGCCTCCACCCTGAAACCAAGAGAAAATGGAGCTGAATGAATCAGGAAGGGCTTTTCTTAGAAATAGAACTGGCTTGAGACAAGTAAAGGAGATTCTGAAGAAAGCTAACATTTAAGTTGCACTCTCTGGATAATTGGTTCATCTTTCCCACCTTGCTCAGGCAGCAGAGCTAGGTGGGCTGGCACAGGGTGCAGCCCCTGACTGGTTTCTGCAAGTCTCCCCATTGCTGCCGCCTCCAGGGAAAAGGTGAAGTTTCTAGAGCTTTCTCCAGGGAGGCTGCTTTTCGGTGCAGGGGACCGTGGGCAGGGCAGTCTTTCAGGTCAAAGCCTTTTGCAAGTCCACCTGCATTGGAAACAGGAAGTCAGAAGGGATCATAGGGGTTAAAATACTCGACTTGCACACAGCCGTCTTGGCCTGGACTTGACTCCATCCCTACCACTGCTGCAGGGTGCTCTGAGCAAGGCCAGGATCTCAGGGTCTGGGGCTTCTGAGCCTACTTCCCCACTAGGCCATAGAAAGTCCATCTGCCACCAGGATGTGGGGAGCATCCAAAGAGAGGGAGACCTTCTGGGGAGAGCAGCCAGCCCTGTGATACCTTCTGCTTCCTGCTGGGGAGGGGGGCTTCCAGAGCCTTTTCTTACAGCCCAGCTGCCCTTTGACTTCCTCATTTACATAAACCACCCACAAACCCTTGCCTCTTTAAACATCCTCATTTTTACAATGATTATGATGAACATTCCTTATGAAAAATGGAGCAAATAAAGATAAGCAGAAAAAATTGCTCACACAGTTCTGACTTAAAGATGATCCCACAGAGCTGTCGCGTCCCACCCATCCTTCTCCGCCCATGCATGCATTTACATACACAGTTTATACATCTTAGCACAGCACAGCGCTGTGGGGGTTGGGGGTGTATTCTATTGAAATATATCAAGATCAGCCTTCAGGTCATTCATTGTTTTTCCTCAGTCATGTCTTCATTGTTGAGCATGGTTATGTGCAATATCTCTTTCAGGCTGTTTGTATACACACACACACACACACACACACACACACACACAACTTTGAGCAGTTACCATAACAAACATCTCTTGACACTTCTAGAAACTTCACTTTTTGCTCCTCTCTATATTACTTCCATCAGACAGATTTTGAGTTTGGGTTGAGGTTTTTAGTCAAATGTTCTGTCTGGAATATTCCATCCTGTTACCTTCTTTCCAGCAATATATAAATATCTGAAATAAGTTTTCTATCTTCTTATCCTAATTCCTGAGACCCTCACACACCAGCTTCTTTTTCTCTCTTGGGGGAGCAGGGAGTCAGTATAGTTTGATGTTTGGACTCTGCCCTGCTCTGCTCAGGGCTTACTTCTCATTCTCTGCCCAGTTCCTCAGTGATCACTTCTGGCAATTATCAGGGGATCATATTTGGTGCCAGGGATCAAACCAGGGTCAAGTGCCAGCAAGGCAAGTTCTTACCCTGCTCTACTAATTCTCCAGCACTGAAACATTGACTTCTTATCTAGTATAGACATATTTGGAGGTTATAGCATGACCTCTAAACTGCTTCTTAATTCATGAGTCAGTGAATCTTATTTCTTGTACTGGTTTCCAGCAAGTCTTTTCTGCCACTCCACCGGTTTCTTATGCAGATTGAGTCAAGCAAGAAAAGCTTCTACTCTAGTAAATTCAGTTTAAGCCCAAGAGGCTCAGCCCAAGTGAATGATGTGGCCACTTGTTCAAATGAGTGGTCATCACTGACAGGTGGGGTCAAATTGGATCACACACAGGTGGTGCAGGCGGTGACCTCACAGGCCGGCACATGTCCAGAATTCACTGAGTTTCTGGGCCATGTTTTCTCCCTGCAGGCTGGTAGCTCTAGAGAGGGACCCCAGCTTCTGTTTGTCATAAGGTACACTCCGGCACATCTTCCGGTCGCCTGACCAGCAGAGTTCCCCCAAAGCCACGCTAACTTGGGCTGTGCAGTTTTCAGTGTTAATAGAGGACCCCACGTTTCCAAGAGTTTTTCCTTTCTTTTCTTGTTCTTTCTTTTCTTTCTCTCTTGTCTTAACAGCTAATCTAATATTGCCAAGTATTGAACACCTATGTGAAAAGTAATAAAATCCTTCTAGAAGTAAAACAGAGTTTATGTTGGGAATAACAATCTATCAGTTCTGCGAGGTGCTGTGAAGTGGTGCGGTGCGTAGTGCTTGGGCAGGGAGAAGCTGCATCCGTCTGGGCTCTGCTTTCCCACTGGGGAAACAAGCCCAGGTTGGGGTGGTGCTGGACATCAGCGGGATGGAGAAGAGCCCTGGGGCTTCTCTCCTTTGTTTAGGCGCTGCTGTTATAATGCAGTGACTTCTGGCCATTGATTTTCCGTGGTCCTTCACTGCAGCTTCTGCTTGGTGCTTCCTTTTATCCCTTGATTTTGCTGTCAGCATCCCTTAGACCAGCGTATGCACCTCATCAGGGCCTGGGGATATCTGTACCTGTATTGTACCTGTATACCAGTATCTGTATAGTCGTTTACATCTCTAGTTACATCTCTTCCTTTCTCTTTATCTCTATCATTTTATCTAGAGCTCTCTGTCTCTGTGCTTTTTAGTCCTTGTTGTTCAGAAGTGGAAAGCTAAATGCTAGAGATCTGGATTCAAACCATTTTCTTCTTATGGTCCTTGACCTTGAGCTTCCCTTTGCTTCATGGTTTTTTCAAGAAATCTATAAGTCTTTAATTAGGCAACCAATTAGAAAAGTGATAGCAAATGGGGGTTAGAAAAATAAATATACTTTCAGAATTTTTTCTTATATTTTTTTGTTTCAGCTTCTATATTTATTTATTTTTTAAAACTAGAATCACCATGTGATAATTGAATTACTCTCTCTCTCTCTTTGTTACTCTCCCTCTCTCTATCTCCTTTTTGGGCATTATGGTTTGCAATATGGATATTGAGAGGTTATCATGTTTGTTTCTTTAACTGCTTTCAGCATGCAGTTCTTATCCAGAGTGATCATTTCCAATTGTCTTTTACAATGACTTTTGTGTTCCTAGGACACCTTGCCACATGCACTGCAGGTCTACAGCTACTCTGTTTTTCTGGAGAAAATCAGCAGGTTCTGTACAGTTAGTATCCAGAACCTTCAGAGTGAAACTTGTCCCTTGTCTGTTTGCACTCTCTGATGGTCTCTCTGCCATCAACCAAGAAGGTGTGGGGTCCTCTCAGATCAGCTCTGGAACACTCATCGAAAAATTAGGGTCATTCAAATTAGGGTCATCCAAGAATGTGCATGCATGCATACATACATACACACACACACACACACACGCACGCACAGAGAGACCCCCACCATCACCACCACCACCACACAATAAAACAACTCAATTGGGCAGCACTTGAGCACTAACTCAATCTGTCTCAAAGAGAATCGTACATGTCACCTGCCTCTTGGAGTCAACTGAACTTGAATTATCTTTGGACAGAGGTGGGTAATTAAGCTAGCCAAGTAATCAATACCATCTACCACAATCTGAGTCCTATGCCTACATAGAGGAGTCAAACGCAACCATGGCTCTTTTGGAGGTAACGATTTTATGAACAAAACAATGCAATGTCCAGCTTCAGTGAAAGCAAGGAATGTAAATGACTTCTGTTGGCAGGAAATGCAATTTACATTTGATCTGAGCTTATCTTGGAAAACCCAAATAGAATGTTCTCTAGCCAGGATGGGCCCTGCTCTTTCAGATCTGTTAAGTCCTTCGCTGAGTGATCATTTTGTTCATGTCATTTGATGAAAGACTAATGGCTATGAATAAGTTAGAATAATGAGAATTCCTTTTTCTGCCCACAATCCCTTCATTCTTGCCATTAGGTCCATAGTTACTAGCATGAGTATTTTGTGAAGTGCCATTTTCAACTTTAACATTTTACAGTTGAAAATGTTAGGAATCTGCTTTAGTCTCTCTTTTCCCCTCCTTCTTCCCTCTCCCCTTTTCAATTGTTCTGCTGTTGAGCCAATGCAGTGTGGTAGTTGCATTACCCGGAGTGTAATGGCCTTATCAAGGAAGGTAATTGTCCTGCTGTACTCGGCCCTGGGCAGGCACCATCTGGAAGATGAACATTTGGAGTATCCACATTTTAAAGGGGAAATTGACAGACTCACACTGCGAGATGGTTGCAGGTCTGAAAAGGGGACTAGGCCAGGAACAGATCAAGGAACAGGGTTGTGGAGTGTAGAAAAGAGAGCCCGGAGGTCCTCATCATTGCTCTGAAATAGCAGGAAGGCCTATGTGTGCGGGAGAGGATGGATGTGTTCAGTCTTGTCCAGATGGCAGGACAGGACCCATCGTGGACCATAAAGAGCAGTGGGGCGCACTTGGACCGGGACTGTGCATCTCACAACTAAAGCTTGCCCGGCTCAGAGATGCTGTTTCAACTCATAAACCACTGACAGCCTCCTCGGGCTTCTCCAACAGAAGCAAGAAGACTGCCAGGATGAGCAGAGCGGTCCCTGCCTCAGCCAGGGGAGTTTCCTGCTCCTCCTGCTTCCTCTCTCCCTCTGTCTTTTGTTATTAATCCAAACTCCATCGTTAAGGGTTTGCAAAGCCAAACCCTAAACCAGTGGCTCTCAAGCTGCTCACACAGAAAACCTTTTAAAATTTCATGGCATGACCCCACCCCAAACTGTTAAAGCAAAAGATTTGCAGATGGGTCCACGCTTCCAGATAGTAGGAAATTTCCCTTGGTCATTTCCCTACCCCCTCACCAAGGATAAAGCAAAGCCACAGGCCAGAGAGATAATATACAGTGCACAGGGCACTTGCTTTGTACATACAGTTGGCACCGGTTTGATCACATAGGGACCCAAGAGTCCACCAGGAGTGGGCCCTGAGCACAGAGCCAGGAGTAAGCCCTAAGTACAGCTGGGTGTGTTCCCTTGCCAAAAAACCCAGAGAGCTGTTAGGATGATTTCTGCATGGCTGCAGTTTGAGCTTCCAGCCGGAAGCTATCCCAGCAAGCTCCGGAAGTCACTGAACCAACATCAGCCTGACTCCTACTCCCATGTATGTGTGGGTAGCTTGAGGAGGAAGCCACTGACCCCAACAAGAGGAGAAATTGACACTGCTTCTTCCACACCGGCCATACCACTAGCACCTGCCTACATGCTGCATGAAGTGTTTTTAAAAGGAATGTTTCATTTCATCTCCATCTGTTTAGATTCTCCCAGATTGTTCTAGTAGCTTCTCTTCTTATTTATTTGGGACATCAATGCTGGCATTAAGATCATTAAGATCTTGTGCCCTGGTCCCACGTGGTACATTCTCAGCCATGGGCAAGCCCCACTGACACTGATTTCTCATCATGTTCCTGTGCCTCTGCTCTCAAAGGCTAGACCCTCCTCCTCACCCGTCCAGCTACCTCCTCTAGAAAGAGCAATTCAGGCAGGTCCCCTCAATGGGATATTTCACAGGATGCAGACGTGTTCCCCTCCAGGCTGGAGAAGAGTCAGGAAGAGGCTCTGCTCTCTGGACTTGAACGGAAGTGGAACCTTTTCACTGACACTCTGGGGCCTCCTATACTGTGGCATCGCTAGAAATACAGTCTGAGCCTCCTGGGTAATCTAAAACTTTCCAGTAGATTTATTTCAAAACAGTGAAAAATAAATCTGTAAAATGGATTTTCATCCTATATTTTTTTTAACCCAATGTATCCCAGACATTTTGTTTTTGGGCCACATCTCGTAGTGCTCAGGGATAACTCTTGGCAGTGCTGAAGAGGCAATATAGGGCACCAGGAGTCAAACCCTGGTTGAACACGTGCAAGGCAAGTAGCAAGCTTTCTATGCTCTTTCTTATCCCCACCCCCATTATGTCTTTATAAACTTGTATCACGTGTACACTTGTCTTCCATGTTCATCGATTTGCTTATGCGGGCACCGGTAACATCTCCGTACGTCCTGTCACATGCTAGTGTAGCTCAAGGGCAACTGCTCACTCCAGGAACATGAAGTGCCTCAAACCATTACTTCAGGTCATGGGAATGAGGTCTATAATTGTTATTGGTTTTTGGCATATCAAATAAAACACGGGTAGCTTGCCAGGCTCTGCTATGCAGGTGGGATACTCTTGTAATAGCCACTCATCTTGTGTATGTATTGATGACCGTGCGGCTGCAAAGTGGCCGTGAAAATGGGGAAAGATCAGCTTTTCTGCTGGGTGGAGCTCTGATGAGCTGTGGAGTCCAGATGTTGAAAATGGTGGCCCTCATGGTGTGGGGGGCCCTCTGGCTTCTTGCAAGGCTTTGCAGGTATGGCAGGCCAGGGCTAGAACCCGCCTTCCCTCCTGGGCACCTCATGATAAGCTGGGCACAGGGAGAGCTGGTAGCAGCTCTATCCCGTGTCTCTGAGTCTCTGAATCAGGCATACCTGGGCTTGAAACAGGTAGGGTGGGACTCTGACGAGCAGGCTGTGATCAGCATTTCTGCTGGGTGGAGCTCTGATGAGCTGTGGAGTCCGGAGGTTGAAAATGGCGGCCCTCATGGTGTGGGGGTTCCTCTGGCTTCTTGCGAGGCTCTGCTGGGATGGTGGCCAGGGCTAGAACCCACCTTCCCTCCTGGGCGCCTCATGATTGTCTTATAAATATGGTGCATATTTTACGTTTCTAACACATCATAATATGCACTTTTAAAATTTCAGATACTCAAGCAATCATATGGGGGTGGGGCTCACTATATAAGACAGTGTAAATTAGAAGCTTCTGTCCAGACATATTCAAACACAAGTAAGTTCAGGAGAATGTTTCACAGACTGCAACACACACTAATAAACACACACACACACACACACACACACATAAAACCACATACACAAATATGCATGTGGGCACTTGGAGCTCCACCCTCATTACTCTTCATTTGTGATTTATTCATTTGCCTTTACTGAATGTTGCAATAATTAGATTGTGCTAAATAAATATGCTTTACAATAATTTATCCATGGCGTGCTGAAATACATTTCTCATGGGACCAAAAGTGATAAATTAACAGAAGTATGTCCCCCCAAATGAAGATATAGAACCTCATTAAGGGCTGATGGCAAATATTAAGAATATGGAGAGACAACGAAGATGAGAAAGCTGAGCATATTAAAAATTCTGTCACAATTCTAGAGATCTCTATTATTTGTCATTGATGACAAGTTTTAAGCTGAGGAGTCGCTATTGGCAGGAGTTTGGAGCTACTTCTCCTACACACCCCATCACTCCTGCCCAATTATCCAAATTCCCAAGAACTTAGTTCTCCTGGCTCTTTGAATTCCTAACAAATGGCCTTGGATGTGCTTCTCAACTTCTAAAACCACCTAGGGAGTGAGGTTCTAAGGCTGTCTGAAAGTTTCCTTCAAAGCACAGATGTCAGGAAAATCTACTAAAGTGATTTGGGATTGCCTTTGCCACTTCGGACAGCGATGTTAGCCCATTCACCTTTTCAGGGATTCTCTTTGCTTTCAGATTCAGCAGAACTCGGGCCCTGTAAGGGATATTGGATACATATGACTGGAAAGACAAATGGATAGTACTTGTGCATTTATATCAGCCTTTTTATGGATAGATAGTGCTAGTGGAATGGGCACAGATATGTTTATGAATAGAAAATCAGAGGCTATTCCTGAATTTTTTCAGATTTAATTTATCACAGTACTTGATCTATACTCTTATATGTATATACCTAGATGCCCAGTCTGTGCAATTCTAGAATCATTAATAGGTATCTGTTCTATACCAAGACTGGCATTGATGTCAGGAAGAATGAATGAGTGAAAAGCAATGTCTAATCCATACCCTTGGGGAGAGCATAGACTAACTGGAACATAAATAATGTTATGGTTGCAATAAATAGGGGTAAAACTAACTGATTAAGTTGAGAAAAGCATACTAGTGGGATGTACTGGTAGAGCAAGTATGAGATATCTAGGTGAAGAAGGAAAAAAAGCAAGAGACTAGTCTGTGCAGAGCCTCAGGAGGGTGTGATAAACTCTCAAGAACTTCGGGCACTAGTAACTAGTGAGCCTGAGGACTTGAGGGCAGAATGAAGAAAATGTTGGGACAGGTTCTAGTCTTCAGTTTCATCCTAAAGACAAAACTAGCAGCACCAAGGACTTCAGGCCGAGGCTGAGTGGAGGCATCTAGCTAGGAATAACCTACGTGGTATTTCCAAATGCCAAAAAGCAGGAAGGATGTTTCAGATCAGATTGGAGTGGCATCATCTTTCCCAGCCACTAGAAAAGGATTGGAAACAGCAGGAGTCAATGGCGAAATGCAATGTAGACTCTCTTGGCCAGACAAGGGAAAGAGCGGGTCAGCCTCCACAGGTGCAGTTGGCTCTCCCAGAGGAGCGCTTTGCCACGACTTCCACAGAGCACACAGTGTGAGTTCAGGCAGGTGCACACATTCCACATTTTATCCCACACCCTAAAATCCCAGCTGCTAACCTTTCACTACTCAACAGGCACGAGGGCCTGGGGCCTGTATTTTGTTTCTACTCTTTCTGCTCGTTTGCCTTGAGAACAAGAGGGCATGGGTATGCCTTCGGTGGTATCCCCCCCCCGCCACTCAACGTGAGGGATATTTTGGACTAAGGAGAAGACTTTCCCGACTGTTAGGTAAAGGGTCAAGGTAAGGGATGCTGATCTGCTACTAGGTAGTTAGTCACTACCTAGTGCCCATCTGCCAATCTGCTGACACATCCCTCTTCCAAAGGGTTCAGATTCGGAGGCCAGCAGGCTCTGTGCCCTGAGCCCTGAGGCCTTAATTGGGATTTGTTTTCAAAGTGGCTCTAAGGGAGTAAGAAATTCTGGACCATCTGGGAAATAACTGACATGCCTCAGACCAATTGGTTGTTGAAAATCAAACACTTTAAATGCGCCTTAGTGTTGCCAAATGATCTGCTTTAAGCTATTTACAAACACAATTTAGCGGAAAGGATTCCCTTTTAGGGAGAGGCTGTCACTTTATTTAAATTTTTTTTCATTTAAAAATGTTGTTTGCTTTTTTGTTGTTGTTGCAATAATCAGTGAGTGAGTGAGTGAGTGAGTGAGTGAGTGAGTGAGTGAGTGAAGTGAATGAACGCCTACCTGCCGAGGTTTCTCACCACACTGAGGATCCAAGTATCTGTGATTTTGTGATATATTTGTGTGATAAATGTGCCTGTTCATGGAACAGACCACGTGCTCAGTGAATCGTGCTGAAGGGAGTCAGATCATCAAACTGGAAACATTTATAAATATCTTTCTGATTTAACCAGTTACTGAGGAAAAGACCAAAGTTATGGAAATGTAATTTACTGCAAGTTGTTTAGAGAAGGGATGTTTACCACTTACACGATCGGCGAAACTGTATAAGCTTATAAACTCCAAAGGGGGCCTAGCTTAGTCCTGGGAGCCTTAAAATGAGCCTCAAGAAACCTAGGAAATTCTATATATATAAACTTTGCAGTGGGTTATCAATCAGAAAACACTAAACTGAATGACACTTCCAAGTTTACGGGAATCCTTTGAGATTTTTTTTTCTTTTTGTGTCACACCCAGCGATGCTCAGGGGTTGCTCCTGGCTCTGCACTCAGGAATCACTCCTGGCACCGCATGGGGACCATATGGATGCTGGGATCGAACCCGGTCGGCTACCTGCAAGGCAAATGCCCTACCCACTGGACTATCACTCCAGCCCCTCCTTTAAGATTCTTATAGGTTTCATTCAGATCACCAGCATGCAAAATCTAAGTCTTCCAGGAATTAGAAGAAAAGTAAGAGCAAACCTATGGCGTCACAGTGACGGTGCCCAGCCTCACTGTCCCCCATGCAGGGAGGCGGTACAGTGACTCTGACTCTGAGAGTTCTTTGTCCCTGCTGCCTTTCTTGTATCCCTCCCCACTGGAAGCTGTTTTGACAGCAGCGCAGTCACTCGGTCTGTCTCACTTTCAGTGGTCATGATTGTGATTGACTAACGAGCATGAGCGGCTCTTGAGCCCTGGCTGAATACTCAGAGATATGCTGAGCAATTTTGCAGGGCTTTCCTCTTTGATTCTCTGCTGGCACTCCATAAAGAGTGTGATTACTGTCCATATTTTCCATGAGGCTATTTACCGACTCTTGCAGGAAGATCACACAGCAAGTCAGGCAGCCAGAGATGAGATGCAGGTGAGCAGAACTAGGAGCCCTGGGCCGGAACTGCTCCAGGTGTCAGCCTCATCCCACGTAGATGCTCGGTGACAGATTGGGCCATCACAGATACGGGATTCTGATGCCAGTTTCCCTCAGGGCAACCATCTTCCCTTGCAGTAGGGGTCTGGCTGCTCAGGACACGGCTACTTCTCCTATGTCAACATCCTTTAGCCTGACTCTCTGTGCAATTTATTTCTGCCCCAATTTGTATCTTCAGTGGTCCCAAAGCCATTTTTCTCCTTTCACAATCAATTTTTGAATCTTATTTTTATAAATATTTAATAGTTCATGCTTTCTTTATTCTTTAACCCTACACAACTTACAGCTCTTTGGGTCTGTCTTTGATTTTGAAACTCAGAGTATCCTTGTAGAATTTAGTCTGCCCCTATTTACTTACCACCATTACCTTTGGCCATTGGGATGTAAAAGGCAAGATACCAATGATATCTGCAGGCTCTCCCACTGGTGATCTTTTCACCATCTGCTCCTTTAGCTGCCTTTTAGTCATAGAATTTCCAAGTTCCAGTCGATAGAAATCATATTCATTAGTGCCCAAGCAAGGCTGGAGGGAGGAAAGTAGGTAGCTGATAGAGGTGGGAGGCAGGAAGCAGTTTCTACTGAAGACAAAAACACAGATCAGCTACAGACCTAATCCTGGTAGTTCCGTGGTAGTGAGCTTACAAGCTTGGTCAAGAGGAGCGGACTTGAAGAGGAGCTAAGGGGGTGGGAGGAAGTGCACCAAGTATAGGAGGGCAGATGCCCTGATCTCCTCAGTGGGGTAAGTGCATGAGGAGCTGCAGGGCAGTCAGAACATGCCATCAGTGTGGAGTGGATCATCCACTGTAACCGAGTATTTCTACCTTTTGTTTCTGGATTTTCCTTTTCTTTGGCCAGAGCAGCAGGACACCCAGAGGTGCACATTATTGATGTTTGCTGACCTTTAAGTGCTGACTCCAGATCCCAATTTAAACTCCAGTGCTGACCAGAAAGA
This sequence comes from Cryptotis parvus, assembly GCA_021461705.1. NCBI lineage: Eukaryota > Metazoa > Chordata > Mammalia > Eulipotyphla > Soricidae > Cryptotis > Cryptotis parvus. The sequence continues at coordinate 141,669 of JAJIBD010001155.1, read as the reverse complement.
CAGGAGACCCATGCAGGGGATGGCATGCTGGCCGAGCTCTCCCCCACACTCCTCTTCAGGCCAAACTATTGTTTTACGATTGAAACTCACTTGAGATTTAGGGCTTTCCTCTCTCCTTAGCACTAAGGACGATGGAATTTCTAAAGAAAGCTCAGTTTATAACATCAATTAAGTTACTTTCTTTAGTCTTGTTTTCTTCTCACCTAATGATTTCTATGAATATAATTATGCTTAAGAGGTCTATGCAAAGACTCATAAGGTAATTGGTATACCTTTAAGTAAAGTAATTATTCTTATCAAATATAATTGAAAGTAAGACTATGGAAAGTCATTATAGAACTTCAACTTCTTAAATATAAAAAGGCAAAGTGGTAAACTTTATGTATAAGACTTGATGGCTTAAGACTGTTCTATATTTCAGATTAAAAACAAAATTAGAGAACAAGTGGGAGTGTGTTCTTTCAGCCAATACAGTAGACAAAGAGTTAATAGGCTCATTTGCTAGAGTTCTTACAAATCAATGAGGAAAACAGCTAGCCTCCATTAGGAAACTGAACAAAAGGAATGAGCAGACAATTCACAATAGAGGCAAAATAACTAATTAAAGAACATATGGGGGGGAATGAGTCAACCTCAGTAGTAATTAAAGAAATGCAAATTGAAACAACAAATATTATAATTCCCAGTGCAGGCAAGAGTGCAATGAAACAGGTACCTCCCAACATTACAGACAGACGAAAGGAGGCCCTTGTTGGTAAGTTAATATAAACTAGAATTCCGCCCTGCATATATTGAGGTTCCTCAGTGTTGGGGATTGGTGTGCTTGGATAATAGAGGCCGACTCTCACAGCTGAACCTGTGCTGTGGGGCGACTGACACAGTAAACACCATCAGTTGGTGGAGTCGCCCTAGCCCAGAGCAAGTGGCAAAGGCAGGAATAAGACTGTAGTCAGCCTGGAGGGTTTGAAAGACTAATCTGTAGAAATTATTGCTAGCTGATCCTTAAAGGGGGAACAGGGCTTAGCTGGATGAAGAAGGGAGAGGATGAGAAGGGAAACAGGTCTCTGGAGAAGCTAGAGAAAGTGTAGCCGATGGCCTGGTATTGGCAAGACAGTTGGAGCTGCAGGTGGCTGGAGTATAGAGCAGGAGCCAGACCAGAGGGGGCACTGGCATCCTGAGCTTTACCCAGAGCACTGGCAGTGAGTTCTAGAAGGGGGAAAAGGACTCAGTCAAATGCATTTTTTTGCAATAAAAGTCACTGTGACTTATTCTCAACTCCAAAAGGAATGAATGATAACAATTATCCCCATTAAATTAACCTAATTAAAAGTTGGTCCAAGGACTGAAACAGACATTTCTCCAAAGAGAACCTACAAATGGCTGATATGCCCAGGGAAAGAACATCATTAGTTCAATGCAAATCAAAACCATAGTGAGAGCCCACTCCATAACTGTTAGAATGGCGATTTATTTCTCCCCGAAGGAACCTAACAAATGTTAATGGGGATGGAGAGAAATTATCCTCTCCTCATGTGATGCCGTGGAAATTAAAATGGTACCACCATGGTGTGGAAGAGTATGGTATTTTCTCCAAAGGCCCCTCAAAAATACGGAATTGCCTTATGATCCAACAACTCCACTCCCAGGTATATAATCCAAAGAACCGAAGACAGGGTCTCAAATGGCTACATGTACACCCCATAATCACAGCAGCTGAAGATGGAAATGCCAGGCTACCCAGCAACACACGAAAAAAAAAAATGCCACCTCTCCTCATAGGAATTGTTTTCAGACTTATAAAGAAAAGAGATTCACTCTAATAGCACAACATGGATAAACCTTGAGTTAAATTTGCTACGTAAAATAAAGCTACCGTACCAGGACAAAGGCTGTCTGATTTCACTTTTACAAGAAACCTAGAGTAGCCGAATTCATGCATCCAAAAGAATAGAATAGAATTTACTTACTAGGAACTAGAGCAAGTGAATAATGGGGGAGTTTCTGTTTGGGGTGATCAGCAGCATCTGGAATTTGTGGCAAAAGTTGTACAGCAGTGTAAATGAAGCGCTGAAGTGGTTAAAATGGTCGTTTAGTGTCATGCATATTTTGCTACCATAAAATAGTGTCTTCTGAATAGAGATTTTGGGCTCTTGGGGTAGATGCCAAGAAGTAAAATTACTAGGTCATATAGAAGCATAATTCCTAGTTTTTTTGAGAAGTTCCCAGATTGTTTTCTCAAAAGGCTAGACAGGTTGACATTTTCCCAGTAGCAAATTAGGGTCCCCTTTGACCCAGACTATACCCATACTGTTATTTTTCCTACAATAAGTGAGGCAAACTTCTTCTTTGTGATTTGTGCCAGCTACATAAGCATAAGATGATAGTTAATTGTTCTACATTGCACTTCCCTTAGGATGAGTGATGCAGAACATTCTTCTATATACCTTTTGACCATCTGTATCTTTTTTAAGGTAGCTTCTGTTTATTTCTTCCCCTCATTTTCCAGAAGAGGTTGGTTGGGTATTTTATTTTTCATGTAAAGTTCTATCAGTATTTTGTATATCTTCTATATCAACCTTTATCACATGAATGATGGGCACATATTCTCTCCTGATCTGTGGAGTGTCTTTTTCTTCTGATCATCTTTGCCTTTGCAGTGTAGAAACTCTTTATTTTGGTGTAGTCCCATTTGTTTATCTTGTTTCCATTTGTAATTGGTCTTCAGCAGGACGCTTACCATGGAGGAGATTGGGGGTGTGGCGGGTTGGGGGACAGAGAGACAAAATGGGCCAGTGGTGGGGGAAGTGGACACTGAGGTAGAGTGTGGTTCTGGAGCGTTGGGGTGTTTTATGCATGAAATCACTCTCTTCACGTTCATCATCTATTTGCTAGAGCGGGCACCAGTAATATCTCCATATGTCCTGCCTAATGCTAGTAGAACCCAAAGGCATCCGCTTGCTCCAGGAACATAAAGAGCCTCAAGCAATTATATTAGGTCATGGGAATGACCTAATATAAATGTTACTGGTATTTGGCATATCAAATATGACACAAGCAGCTTGCCAGGTTTGCCGTGTGGGTGGCATACTCTTGTAGTCACCTCTAAATAAACCATTTATTGATGAACCCGCGGCGCTAAGCGGCCGCGGGAGAGCCGGGCTGTGATAGTCTGGTCTTCTGGGTGGAGTTGTGGCGAGAGGGAAGTCCGGATGTGGAAAATGGCGGCTCCCATGGAGTCGAGGGGCAGGGGGGTCGTCTGGCTTGTTGTGAGGCTCTGTTGGGGTGGCAGGCCAGGGCTAGTATCCGCCATCCCTCCCTGGGCACCTCATGAGCGGCTGGGCATAGGGAGAGCAAGTAGCAGCTCTGCCCCATGTCTGAGAGTCTCTAGTTCAGCATACCTGGGCCAGATTGAAAAAAAATGCATGAAATCATTCCAATTTTGTCGAACACACAAAAAGTAAATTTTAAGTCCAAAAAAAAGGACATGATTTGGAAAATTTTTTTTTGTATCAAGAAAAATATTGTGACAGCCGGAGTTACAGTTGACATTTGCTGAGTTCCCTCAAGTGTCATCTTTGCTTCCATGCTTATATAGTTATTATATTTTACTGTATTGCAATCAGTGCCATCCATGACACTTTGTGAATGCTTTTGCCTCTGATCAGGAGCATCTGAGATTTGCAAGGAATATGGAGGTTAGGGGGTACCAGAGACAGATTCTGGGTTTGTGTCCTGGGTCTGCTGCTCACTCCATCACCAGCCATGAGCCCCTTAGAGGTCACTGGGCCCTATAAATGTGCTTCTTGTCTATACAGAGGAGAGGAGACGAGTAAGGCCATGCACATGTGTATTAAGGATTCAGTCAGATCCTAAACATGTGCAAAAAAAGCTACCATTATTATCTTCTGTATTATTTAATATGTCTCAGCTATTTTGTATGAAACATCACTGGACTCACTGTACATTACCAAAATATAAGAACTGTTTGTTCATATTAATAATTATGTAAAGTATTTCAAAGAGTTCTCTAGGTAACTATTTTAAAGCTGGTTTCTGCTCTGCCGGGGTGTACCTGTGTCTCATTTTATTATTATTATTATTATTATTATTATTATTATTATTATTATTTCATTTTGGTTTGTTTTGGGACCCCACTGGGCAGTACTGGCTCTGTGCTCTGGGGAGACCATTAAAGATCATGACCATATTGGGGCTTACTGTATGCCAACCCATGTGTCAAACTCTTTGAACTGTATCTCCATCCCCTATAGAAAATGGCTTTAAAGGAAAACACCCAAAGAACTGGAGATGTCATACTTGGGTAAGAATCTTGACTTGGACACAGCAGACCCCAGTTCAATCCCTAGCATTGTATATGGCTTACCAAGCACTGCCACAAGTAATGCATATGGTTTCCTGAGCCCAGCACAGGAGTAATCCCTGAGTAGTTCTGGGTGTAGCCCAACCACCCCACAAAAACAAATTCTCAGATCGGGAATTTCAGGGTGAAAGAAAATGCCATATTCAGGTTTGGTTGCATGTGGATATGACCCTTGGAGGAGTAAACAATTATGTCATTAAGATCTACCAAATAAAACTTGGAAATAACCCTTAGCTAAATGAAGGATACTTTTAATTATCTCTATTTATTAGAATATTAACATATCTTTATAAAACAGTTGCAAAGTTAGCATAAAAGTATAGGAAATGCTTTTAGCATAATTTTAAGTGAAAACAAGTTAAAAAGAATTTCATGGATTTAACAATATTTAAACTCCAAAGACTATAGACCAAAAAATGAGTTTGAAAAATAGGGTACCAAAAGTTTCATTTATTTTTATTTTTTTTCTAATTGTATTAATAAGCATGCACACTATTTATAACAGAAGAAACATAGTTTCACTGTGGAAGTGTGATTTGTCCCTTCATTTGAAGCAGTTATTAAAATTGAGTTTCACGTTGCAAGTGGAACTTTAAGTAGGTGTCCCTAGTAATGAATCCCATATTTCAATTTTCTGGTTGAAAATTTTTCAGATACAGAGTCACCTTCTTGAGCCTTATCTATATATTCAAAGATTGTGGTGCTTGGAAATTTCTACCATAGTGTTAGAATCAGCAGCAAGATCAACAGACATTCTTTCCCAAAGGAAATTAAACTCAGAGGCACAGCCGCAAGCCCTGTGTGGACAGGCGGGCTATCTACCAGGGCAAGTCCCTAAGCGTTCAGAGGACGGTGTGGACCTCCTCAGCTGGGCTACCTTTGTCTGCGCCACTGTGAGGAGGTAGACAGGTCAATCCTACCTGAAAGCCTCAGTTTTCTTACCAAGTACTGGGTACATCCTTATCTATTAAAGCAGATTTTTTGTGAAGTCAAATCACCAAAATCTATAAGATATAAATCTGCCCATGTTCAGGGCCTGTTACCTACTCACAATAGTTTAGCTATCTTTGTCGCTGTTATACCTATTTTCTAATCTCAGGAGGTATCGCTTAAGTTTAGTGCTGTGTGTGTTGTAGTTTGGTGGAAAGAGTCACAGATTCATCACCAAATGACCCGGATGTTATTGTGGTTGAAGCTCATCTGGTAGCTTTGGGAAAGATAATTTTTTTTTTTTTTTTGGGTCACACCTGGCAATGCTCAGGGGTTACTCCTGGCTCTGCACTCAGGAATCACTCCTGGTGGTGCTTAGGGGACTATATGGGATGCCGGGAATGGAGTCCATGCCGGCATGGGCCAGTTGCATGCAAGGCAAATGCCTTACCCGCTGGGCTATCACTCTGGCCTGGGAAAGATACTTTGTTTTTGGTTTGTTTTGGGCCACACCTGCTGATTCTCAAGGCTTACTTTAGTTCTGTGCTCAGGATCACTCCTGGAGGAGGGCCATAAGGGCTGCTGGTAGTCAAACCTGGGTCAGCTGCATGCAAGGCAAACACCCACCACTGTGCTAAAATCTCGGGCCCCAAGACACTTATTCTTTTGAGCAGTGCAGTCAAATTACAATATGAGTCCATAATACAGTTACACAGTTTCTCAAAATTGTATTACAAAAAAAAGAAGAAAAAAAGGGTGATTTAATTTTAGTATCTTAAATCTTAATTCAATATACCTAAAATTGTCATTTCAGCATATAGTTCTATTAAAATTTTCATGAAGTACTACCTATTCATTTTTTCTATCCTAGATCTTTTAAACTGAGGGTGCACTTTATATTTACAGTACATTCAATTTGGAGGCTAAATTTTTACCTGAAATATATGATCTGTCATTCATAGAATATATAGTTAAAAATTAGATTCACATTTTCTATTTGTTCTATATGAATTTTTCCACTAAATTAAATGCCAGGTTTTAAACTTAAACCAATAATTCATTAACTCCATCGTGTCAACATGACCAGAGGTGCTCATGACCAGAGGTGCTGGTGGCTCCCATAACCAACAGAGTAATGACTAAGAGAGACGTCTATGTCATGGAGTTATTATATTGGATGAGAGGTTACTATGCCATAAAATACTATCCAGAGAATGACTTCTACCAAAGTCACCCAGCTTTAGACTTGGCTCTGGGGCCACAACCAGACCAATAGAATTTCCACATTGGACATTTAAATTTAAACAATATTCATCCTAAGCCTTTCCTTTTTTTAAATCATGCAATTTTCAATGAAAGATATTTATAATTAATACATGACATATATATAAACATGTATATAAATAGATAAATAACCATTATTTTCTCAAGAAAAAATTAGAATATGGATGTTTAAACTTTCCATTCAATGTCTTCCTTATCCTTATTATCCCCCCCTACTTCTGTCCTAATCCTTCTTCTTTTCCTTTTTTTTTAAATTTCAGGCTGGCTATGACCAACCAAGTTGATTACCTGGTTCGAAAATGGGTTGTAAACAGCAATTTAAAAGCACTAATCTTTAGAGTACAAACTTCCAGGCATTTACAGCATTGATATGTTCTATGCTCTAAATTCTTCCCTTTTGGTCCACCATCATTTCAAAAAAAAGAATAATATTCTCTCCCATGCAAATAAGAAGAAGGATACTATTTTAGGTGTCTGTAAAGAAACCATTTAATTACCTGCCATTTGGCTAGATATTTATTCAATCAGCAAAGATCAGAAATACTCCCAAACAGCTTTTACGAGGCACATATCACCCTGATGCCCAAAGCAGGGAGGGACAACACAAAGAGAGAAAACTATAGACCAATATCCCTAATGAACACGGATGCCAAGATCTTGAACAAAATACTAGCAAACAGAATCCAAAGACTCATCAAGAAGATTATACGTCATGACCAAGTAGGATTCATCTCAGGGAATGCAAGGATGGTTCAACAATCGCAAGTCAATCAACATAATCCATCATATCAATAAGAGAAAAAAATAAAAACCATATGATCCTATCAATAGATGTAGAGAAAGCATTTGACAAGATCCAGCTCCCGTTCATGATTAAAACCCTCCAGAAAATGGGAATTGAAGGGACTTTCCTCAAGATAGTTATAGCCATCTACCAAAAGCCCACAGCGAGCATCATTCTAAATGGGGAAAATTGAAAGCCTTCCCCTGAGATCAGGGACAAAACAAGGTTGCCCACTCTCACCTCTTTTATTCAATATAGTACTGGAAGTACTTGCCATAGCAATCAGAGAAGAAAAAGGACATCAAGGGCATCCAGATAGGCAAGGAAGAAGTCAAGCTATCATTATTTGCAGATGACATGATATTATACCTAGAGAACCCTAAACTCTCTACCAAAAAACTCCTAGAAACAATAGATGCATATAGTAGAGTGGCAGGATACAAAATCGACACCCAAAAGTCAGTGGCTTTCCTATAATCAAATAACGAAAGAAAAGAAAGGGATATTCAGGAAACGATTCCATTCACAATTGTGCCACAGAAAATCAAATACCTAGGAATCAACTTAACCAAGTGTGTAAAGGACCTGTATAAAGAAAACTACAAGACACTGTTCCAAGAGATAAAAGAGGACACAAGGAAATGGAAACATATTCCCTGCTCATGGATGGGGAGAATCAACATTGTTAAATGGTAATACTCCCTAGAGCTCTGTACAGATTCAATGAAGTCCCTATAAGGATACCCATGACGTTCTTCAAAGAAATTGACCAAACGGCTCCTGAAATTTGTATGGAACAATAAACCCCCAAGGATAGCTAAAGCAATCCTCGGGAAAAAGAAGATGGGAGGCATCACCTTTCCCAACTTCAAACTGTACTACGAGGCAGTAGTAATTAAAACAGCATGGTATTGGAATAAAAACAGACATATGGAATAGAATTGAGTATCCTGACACCCAACCTCAAACCCATGATCATTTAATCTTTGATAAAGGTGCAAAGAGTCCAAAATGGAGTAAGGAAAGCTTCTTCAACAAGTGGTGTTGGGAAAACTGGGCAGCGACATATAAAAAATGAATTTGGACCTGTGTCTAACACCATGCACAAAAATCAGATCAAAATGGATTAAAGATCTCAATATCAGACTTGAATCCATAAAGTACATTGAAGAAAATATAGGAAAAACCCTCCACGACATTGAAGCTAAAGGCATCTTCAAAGGTGAAACATCACTAACAAAGCAACTAGAAGAAAAGATAAACATATGGGACTACATGAAACTAAAAAGCTTCTGCACCTCAAAAGAAACAGTGACTAAGATACAAAGGTAGTCCACAGAATGGGAAAGAATATTCACCCAATACCCATCTGATAAGGGGTTAATATCCAGGATATATCAGGCACTGGTAGAACTTTACAAGAAGAAAACAAACAACCCCATCAAAAAATGGGGAGAAGAAATGAACAGAAACTTCAGCAAGGGAAGAAATTCGAATGGCCAAAAACATATGAAAAAATGCTCATCATCACTAATCATCAGAGAGATGCAAATCAAAACAACAATGAGATACCATTTTACACCACAGAGACTGGCACATATTCAAAAGAGCAAGAACAACAAGTGCTGGCGTGGATGTGGGGGAAAAGGGACACTCATCCATTGTTGGTGGGAATGCCGGCTGGTACAGCCTTTCTGGAAAACAATATGGATATTCCTCCAAAGACTAGAAATCGAACTCCTATTTGACCCAGCCATACCACTCCTGGGAGTCTACTCTGGGAAGCCAAAAATACGCAGCGGAAACACCATCCCTACTTTTGTGTTCATAGCAGCATTATTCACAATAGCCAGAATCTGGAAGCAACCAGAGTGCCCGAGAATCAATGACTGGATAAAGAAGCTTTGGTATATCTACACAATGGAATACTATGCAGCTGTTAGGAAAAATGAAGTTATAAAATTTGCCTATAAATGGATGGACATGGAGAAGATTATGTCGAGTGAAATTAGCCAGAAGGAGAGAGAGACAGATACAGAATGACTGCATTTATTTGCATGGCATAAATATATATGTACATATTATGATACCAATATCCAAGGTCAAGTGAAACATGTCAGGAGGTCTTGTCAAAGGTGGAAATTATCACAAACGTGTGGGAGTCAGAGGCTAGGTAAGACAGAAAATGGAACAGTGTGCTAACAATTGTCGAGGGTACTAATACCAACCTAGAACTGAGCATTAAATAGAGGCAAAAAGATACACATGACAACCCTTCATTGTATGTTCTGTAACCCATAGTCTGGAAGGGAAGGAAACGAGAAAGAGAGAGAAAGGAAAGCCATGGAGGAGGGCTGGGGAGTGGGGAGGGAACCGGGACGTTGGTGGTGGGAGATGGGCACTGGTGGAGGGATGGGTGCTGGAAAACTGTATGAGCAAAACCCAAATATGAACTTTTTAATTGTATGTCTTTGTAATTGTAATAAAAAAAAAAATAAAAAAATAAGTAAGCAAAAAAAAAAAAGATCTATTGAGGAAGCTCTTTCCCTACTATTATAATAGATACTAGACAAGATCCCTGCACACAGAGCTACTAGAGCAGAGCAATAGATGCCCTCTTTGGAGAGCAGAGTCAAATAAGGATCTTGGTGTTTCCTCAAAAGCAGTGTAGAGGGGCCAGAGCGATAGTCCAGCAGGTAGGGTGTTTGCCTTGCACGGCCAGCCCATGCCGGTCCGGGTTTGATCCCCGGCATCCCATATGGTCCCTTGAGCACCGCCAGGAGTAATTCCTGAGTGCAGAGCCAGGATAGACCCTGAGCATTGCCGGATGTGACCCAAAAAAAGCAAAAAAAAAAAAGCAGTGTAGAGAGAGGCCAGGGTATGAATAGCCAAGTAGACCATTCAGGACTCAACTAAATGCCTTTCTGGTCTGTTTATGCGCTACCTTGTGGTCACAAAATAGCTCCCGCACCTCCAGGCATATGTCCATGTTCTAGGCAAGCAAGAAGACAAAAGAAACAAGAGAGGCATCACTGCCCTCAAATTGTCTAGCACATATGGAGTAAAAACATAGGCTGTCCAGTTAAATGTTGGCTTTACATTTAAAAAAAAACAAGCAAAAGATGCTGTTAACAAAAGTGTGTCCCATGAAATATTCTAAACGTATCTGTACAAAAAGTTTAATCTTAAATTCCTATTTAGCCTGAATGTTCTGTGTTGTGATTTATTGACTGGCAATCTTCTGAGCACAATCCTTCTATTTCATTGGCTATAACTGTATCACATTACCATGCTTCTTTGCAAGGAATGTGTGGTTAAACCAAGTCATTTTGCAGCTTCCAACTAAAGTTAAAGAGAAGGAAGTTGGGAGCTGCAGATATAGTACATGCCTTGCGTGTGCCTAGCCCTTAGCATCACATAGTCCTCCAGAATTATCCGGTGTAGTTCTGGAGACTCCTAAGCAATACTGACTCTGGCCCTGCTTGTTCCCTGACACTGAGGGGTCAGAATAGCGCTACATCCTTGGGCCATTGATCTGAACCACCTGGCCCCAATTGACAGAAACAGGAAGTGTTCCCTGGGCCATAGAGCTCCTCTTGGAAAGCCAGAGCAAAAACAGAAAGGAGGCAACTGTTGAGTAAGTATACATGGGTCAGCTTGATGGTGCTCCAGCTCAGTGCTCCTCTGGGCTTCCTTGTTGAGTAGAAGTTTCAAAACTTATTTGACCAACTGCCCCCTCTTCAGAAAAAAATATTGCTCAGCACCTTTTCCTGGAAATATGCTTTCTTTTTTATCTTTGATTTGTTTGTTTAATTATTGAATCACAGTGAGATACAGAATTACAAAGTTGTTCATGATTGGGTTTCAGTCATATAATATTCCAAAACCTGTCTCTTCACTGGTGTACATATGCTACCACCAATGTCCCCAGTTTTCCTCCCCCTCATGGCAGATACTTTTCTTTCTCTCTCTCTCTTTTCTCTCTTGCTCTCTCTCTCTCTCACCCCCTTTGGACCTTACGATTTGTAATATGCTTTCTTTAAGTGAACCAACAGAAAATATTTCCCTGTTGCACCTGAAGTGACTGCCAGCCCCCATTATTCCCTTATTCTATGTAATTGGAATCCAAGTAATGCCAATTATTCCCCACCATTCTCCCATTAATCTTCAGGAAACAATGCATAGTTCACATGCTTCTCTGCAGAGTGATGGCTGGGGGTGGGGTGGGGATGTGGATTAGCAAGACCCAAGACCAGTAAGAAGCCTGGATCATTCTAGAACCGTTGAGCACTCAACTTTGTCTTCCTGCCAGGTGTTATAGAACTAGAGCAGGCAAGTGGCCCCTGGGCCTGAGTTTCCCTCCCCTGAAAAATGGTGCCTCCTGCAGCTCCTGTGGGATGACGTGCAGCTGCTTTCCCTCGGGTACTCACTGCGTGGCTCCATTGTTCACCTGCATTTCATGTTTCTTCCTCAACAATGGGCATCTGAGCTGCCACGGCCCATGGAACAGCCAAGCTTCCTTACACGTCCAAGAGCCACTGAGACTCCCATGAGTTGAATGCCTGCGAGTTGCTTTTGTATATTTTTAATTTAAATGAAATCAATGAAATGCACAAAAAAGGTAATCAAAGGTATAAGCCCTGAGCAAAAATGACAAAGTACCATTGAAGATTTTTATAGCCTGACCTCTAGAACTTTAAAAAAAAGAAAGTGAAAAATGGAACAATTTGACTGCAGAGCTAAGAACCTGCATGAAAATCATGCTTCTGGTCTTCCAAGGCAGATTTTGTAATGTTAGCGGTTGGCTACCAGTTGGCTCCTAACCGTGTCCCCTCGTCCCCACCTGCAGCAGATACTTTTATCTCTCTGTCCTCCTGTTTCTCATTGAATTAAATCAATTGTTTCGTTTTATTTAGCTTCTCCTTTCTCCCTCTCGTCAGATCAAGTGCTTTTCTATTTTCCTTGAGCATAACAAAATGAGCTCTTGGGGGAAAAAGGTTTCTCAGCACTTTAGCTTCTGTTTCTTTCTATTTATTTGCTTTTCTTTTATTATCTTTTTTTTTTGCTGACACCCCAGGACACATATGCAGTATGTAGAGATTATTGGCTTTTTCTCTAAATGAAACCTGTTTTTTTTTAAATAAAACCTATCAGCCAAACAAAAAATACCTATGTATATCTCTTCCAAAAGATATTCTTAGAAATCTAAAAGGAGACCCACGTCAAGAGATACACATGTTTATTACGAATAGTCATGTATATCAGATTCATGTGTACGTGCTTATTATATATATCATTCCTATGTAAAATATATAGTTGTATGCAAATACACATATGCAGACATACATTCTTATTAAATGTGTGTCTCTCTACATATATGTAGCCATAGATACCCACATACATATCACAACTACTACATATACACATATGCATAAATACATCTTATAATTTCTAAGGAATGTTCATTAACTTGGGCTTCAGCAATATTTTATATAAGCCCACCAAGTATGCAAATAAACATACCACTACTCCAGGCTGGAATGGAGCTCATTGTGTTAAGATTAATAATGCTGTCAAGAAAAGTCAACCCCCTCTACCTCCCTTACAGCTCTTAATGAACATATTTGATCTTTCTCATCATTTGACCTCAAATACCATTAGCCTAATGATGGCTAATCAGTTGATTTCAAATACCTTTTTCACGTGCTTCTTGGTGAAGAGGCCAGGAAGCAGAACAGTTAAGTTCTGACAGTAGAGAGTAGTCAAGCTAATTCCGAATAGTTGATATCATGATGGTAAAAGGGCACAGAACTGGGACCAGAAAGCATGTGCCTGATCCATAGCTCGTCCTGTTCTCATGGACCCAGGCAGAACCTCACCCCTTTGGATTGAACGCCTCAGCTGCAAGATGAAAAGGTTGACGCAGTGATTCCAGGCTTTCCGTCCAGTTCAGGGTTTCTTGAAGTTCTGGATTTCTGAGGCAAAGAGTGCTAAGGAGGTGAAGCCCACATACTGCTTCCTCCACATGCCTCAAGTTGGAACTAAAATATGAATCTGATCAAAGCTGCCTACGGGAGCAGAATTAGAATTTGAAAACTAGACCAAAGGGAATTTGTTCAGTTGACCCACTTTCCTTTGATAATAATTCATATAAAGTCATATATTTATTAGGACACAGGATACCCTCAAATACTCCACAGCCACTGTGGAACTACCCAAGCCCTTATAAGTGATTTTCATAGGACTCATCTCTCACTGCCCCCTGCTCTGGCCTCTATCTGTGACCGCTGGGGTCATTGTGTTGTGAAGACTTCAGACATCCCACAGAGCCTGATTCTCAAGGCTATGAAGTGCAGAAAAAGATAAGTGGTGTTGGGGCAACGGGTAACCAAACCACAGTACATTCAGCTGAACCTTTTATTGCAGATTTCTGTCATGGACAAGCTGATAACAAGTGTCCTACAAGACAGAGAGTCTAAAAAGCTTGCCTCAGATCCGCTGCTAAGTTATGACCTTTTCCAAGTTCTCAACTTCTTGACTGCTTGGTTTTCTCCCTAGGAGAGCAAGGAATTAAGCTGTGACCACCATGTTCCGGATGTAAAAATGTAGCTTTTTCTTTTAAAGTCTCTTCAGGTATGATGAGAACAGTGTAGTAACTCAAAGAAGCTTTTCAGAAAGCATAATTCTGCATAAGAAACTCAGTTCCTGATAAGAAAAGTCTTTAACTGGGGTATCAGTGATGGGAAACATACACGGTGAAGGGGTGGGTGTTGGAACATTATGACTGAAACCCAATCATAAACAACCTTGTAACCAGCTATCTCACTGCAATTCAATAAAACTTTTTTTTTAAATAGGAGTATCTTAGAGACGAGTATCGAACAGACAAGATTTATGCTTCAAGAGATAAGAGGACTGGATATAGAATCACCCTCTCTGTTACCTTTTTTGCTGATATTTCTCTCTTTTTACTTACTGCAAATGGTCTTTAGAACAGAAATAGATTGGCAGAGGGTTTCCAAAGCATGTTTTGATAATACAATACACAATGGTAAGAGTTCTGGACCCAATGGAGATTGGGAAGTGCTTCGCTTGTATCCCACTTAAAAGGAGTCATCACTCTTATTGGCATATTAGGTTCGAAGAAACCCTGCAGTGAAAGGATATGTTCACTGTTACTTAACCCAGTAAGCCTCAAATCTATTTGATTCCAGAGCTTTTTCACCATGCCTACTAACACAGCATGAAGGTGCCATTATGTGGAATATATGCTGGTGGAATGTGCACCATTATTTCTGAAAAAGCTGCTAGGGCATGTGCATAAGGCCTATTTGCATTGGTTTGCGCTGTTCTGTGCATACTCCAGTCCATTAGCATGTGTTGTTATATTTAGGTACCACCGACGATGAATGGCATCATGATCAATTGAATGAGTAACAGTTTCTAATAATGATTTAATGGTTTCATTTCAATATGGACAATTATCCAATGATGCCAGAATCCTGTGTGATTTATGGAGAGGGAAATCTGTCCATCAATACATTTAGTCATGTTCTTATTCTCAGAATATGACTAGGAGGTGGTGGCTGAAACACACATTTCTTCCTTTTCTCTCTGGTTCCACTAAAGTGATAAAAAAAATTCAATAAAGGATTCAACAGAGAGCCCAGTTCTCAATAGCACGCAGAACAGGAAGAGAGCCATGGGTGATTTCCAGAGCACAAAGGAGAGAGAGAGAAGTTTCGTGATGGGGAAGGGAGGATAAAATAGTATCATGGAGAAGATACACAAGGAACTAAATAAAAGCAGAGGAGTGGTTCAGAGTGACAGAGGAGACTCCACAGCGATAGTGATAGCGACCATCCTAGGGAAGGATGAGAGCAGGAGAAGGAAGAGGAGGAAGAAGACTAGAAGGAGGAGAGAAATTCTTCTAGGGTATAGTTAACCTGCACGATCCCTACCCCCATCCCGTTTGTCCAGACTGAGACGTAGCAGGAGTCTAAGGGCAAAGCAGAAGGTGTGCTTCTGGGAAACCCGAGTGGACTGAAAGAACTAGGGCTACAAGCAAGGTTATTCATGCCTGAGTCGTGTCTGTTGGGGAGAGACCCCTGAACAGGGGTCTTCCCCTGCCACTTGCCATGGAGTAGCTCTGAAAGAGACAGTGGCAGTTATCTTGCACACAGAAGTTTCTCGCAACTTCCTGATTTCTCTTTCAGTGGCAGAGACTGATCAAGTGTCATTCAAACAGAGGAGCAATCAAAAGTGTGAGAAAGATGTATCAAAATTAAAAAGTCACTCCTGAAGAATGCAAATATAAATTGGGGAGAAGAAGTTAACTTGAAAGATAAAGTTTTTCAGAAAGAGTCAAGATGAAGAAGAGGAGGGAATGAAATCACTAATGATGGAAGGAAATGATACTGCAGATTTAGCAGAGATCAAAGGGGTATGTGCTTATAAATGGAAAGAACCCAGTATAGCCCAGGAGAGACGCTTTGAGAGATCCAGACTGGGATGTTTTGTATTGAGGTTTCAGAACCTTGAGGATCATTGATCATAAGAACAGATTGAGTCCATATTAATACTATACATCAAGAATGAAGCAATAGTACAGCTGGTAGAGTGTTTGCCTTACGCTCGGCCGACCCAGGTTCGATCCCCGGCATCCCATATGGTTCCCCGAGCACTGCCAGGAGTAATTCCTGAATGAAGAGCCAGGAGTTACTCCTGAGTATCGCTGGGTATAACCCCCAAAAAGCAAAAAAAAATATTAGTAATAAACATATAGTATCTTTTTAAAAATACATACTATAGTTAGGTGATATAGGTATAATATTGTTCAACTTTATGATATTTATATGCATAGTTGCTGAACATTTACCATCACCACAAAAGTGTCTGTGACCCGCTGCCACTCTCCTATGTAACCTCTGATCCAATCTTCATTCCCTCAGTCTATTACCATTCTGTTAGTCAGTTTTGTAATCTGAAATCAAGGATTTGTCATTGTTTGATTCCCTTGGTTTGTCTCTCTCTGTTCCACAGATGAGTGACACCATCCAGTTGTTTAACTTGTCTTATTTCACTTAGCATAATACTCCAGATCTATGCAGTTCCCATGATTTCATCTTTTTTAACTGCATAATATTCCATTGTTCATAGATGCCATAACTTCTTTAACTGCTCATCATCTATCATTGGGAATTTTGGTTGTTTCCATATCCTGGCTATTGAACAAAGTATTTCAATTAATATAGGTGTGTATGGGTCCTTTTTTACACTAATGTTTTTGTACAATAGTGTTACAACTCTTGAATGAAGTCACTGGCTAATGATTCAGACACTTTGATTCATGGAAGCTTTTTGCCTTTTATACCTGTAAACACGAAATCAATATCTAAATGTGAGTGTATTATAAAGTACAAAACATTGATGCGAAAAAATTTAGTAAAACCAGCCTCCGTTCTGAAACTAGGCTTTCAAATTTCTAAGGCGAATATTTTAATTCAGATACTAGAGCCAGAAAAGCTCTCAACCAAGAATGAAGACAGCATTTAAACATTGTAGATATTTAAAGATGTGCAGAGAAATTCCCTTCTGGGAATCTTTCCTGAGGTTGGTGAGACTAATGGAAGAGTCCCATAAAAAAGAAATTCTGTAATGATAGTGGACTTAGAGGAGGCTGCAGGAGCTGGTGTCAGTGATGTGAGGAAAGCAGAGATAAAAGAAATTAAAGCGAAACAAGAAAGAAGGCATGTGTACAGAAAAGACAAATCAGAGTATTCTAGAATAACAAATTATGCACCAAAGTCCTGTGTCAAACTTAAGGCAAGTTAAGATCTAGCTCAAGTTTTGTGTAGTGGGATATAATTTTGGATTCATAGAGAAGTGAGTGTATAAGTATAACCCTTGTTCATTGCAGCCAAAAAATACATGGTCATCAGCACCGATTCTATTTATTTATTTTCAGCCTTTACATCAACCTGTAAACAAAGAACTGAATTGTTTTTCCCAGCCTTTGTGTAAGGAAACGTTCCAGTTGACTTGGAGGTAGATGTGGAGAAATCAGACAGGCAGGATGACTCACAGATTCGTCAGGAATATTTCGTGAGGCCACAATATGCTATTGTGCAGAACCCAACACAAATGTGTCCTGGAAAGTTGAGTCAATGTGGTCCCCAAGGCTTCCATGTTTATATAAGCCATGTCATTCTTACCAGAAATCCCAGAGAGGGATTGCACAATAGGGTCTAGCCTATTTGATATAGGGCCCCTATCCCCTATGGTAGGGATATTTACAGTGACTGAAACACTACCACATGACCAGCATTTTGTTTAGCACCCAATATTTGGAGTCTCTTACAGTAGCGACACCTCCACAAACCCAGGATGCCGGGACAGGAGCCTGATCAGTGAGTGATATGTGTGTATATCACTGTATCACTGTATCACTGTTTTCTCATTGTTCATCGATTTGGTCGAGTGGGCACCAGTAACATCTCCATAAGTTCTGTCACAGGCAAGTGTAACCCAAGGGCATCTGCTTGCTCCAGGGACAGGAAGAACCTCAAAACATTCTTCAGGTCATGGAATTTAGGTCTATAATTGTTACTAGGTTTTGGCATTAGAAATAAAACACGGGTAGCTTGCCAGGCTGTGCCATGTAGATGGTATACTCTCAGTAGAAGGTTCTCATCTCGAGCATTTACTGATGAAACTTAAAGGGGGAAAATCAGGTTTTCTATGTGTGTATAAATTGGAAGAAATTTGATTAGTTGGTTAGGAACTCATAGTTCACTTCTCAATAGATAAAGTTCCAGAAGCTTTGGACTAATTGATGGAGGCAGTTTAGAGCAAAATCCTCATAGAGGTAAATTGGGAGAGAAAGTTCTGAAAACATGAGGGCTTAGAGACTTGAGGTAGTTCCTTTAGAAGGATAAAATTCTAGGCAGGCAGAGAGAATTACTGACAGTTCAGAGCTGGAAGCATCCTCGGAGAGACTCTAGCCAACCTTTTAATTTTACAAAGGAAGCTTGGTAGGTGCAGAGTTGAGGCTCAAGCTCTTCTGATTTCAAGTTAGTGAGAGATAAAAAGAAGCTCCCGTTGAAGACACCCCTCAACACAGAACACAGACACTCCCATCATACACATCCTCAGAGCCAGGCATTGAACTGGTCACCGAAGACATGCTGCTAATTAAACAATAACCCTTTGTGATGTCGCCAATACTCCTATTACATTTGAGCAGATTAAGGTGGAGAAAATATAAATGCTGACGTCAAACCTTGAAATGAATATAGAGCCTAGGATTGAGTCTGACTTCAAGGATTATGCCCCTTGACTTCTGGCTCATTATGTTGGCCCTGACAGCTGAGATGAGAGCAACCCATGGCTCTATTGGTGAGCAGAGGTGAAAATAATAAGCTTTTCATATTTAATCACTGACCAGAGCAATACAGCTACTAATGAGGAGAACATGATCCTGGCACTGTTGACACAGAGCACTTTGATCTACTATTTTTCTCCCCTCTGGCCGACACTTGGGGTGTGGGGGCCATCTGTGAGCTGCCAGTCCATCCTTTTTAATTAGAAGGGACCCCAGGAGCCTTCCTTAGCCCCAAGCTATGCTGAGCAAAATAAACAGGAAATAAAAAAGAGAGGAGAGATAATTCTCACTGACTTTAAAAGATTTATACCAACAATATCCCAAGAAACTAGTGAAATTCATTTTTTTCTTTTTTCCATTTTTTTCGGTAGTGGAAAGCTGCTGATAAAGAGATAGCTCTCAACTCTGGAGTTTCATCGAGAATGAAAATACTTTAAGCCCGGTATCTTATTGATAGTTCAGTTGCACAAAATAAAATTCATATAAACAACATCTTGCATATTAGAACTGGAAAAATAATCCATCTTCCAGTCAGCTCTCAAAGAGTCCCAATTTTGAGAGAGTGAGTTACAGGGATAGAATTTGTGTGTCTTCCCACATCCAGGAATTTAGTGCAGGGACAGATGTCAGATCCGGCACCTCCAGCTTTATTTTCTCCTCTGCTGGGGACTTGCGTTTCTCAGGTATGTGCACATGTTTTCAGGTGCACATATCCATTTATCTTGGCGATCTGAGAACAAATGCCACATTGAAACTTTCCAACAATAGTAGAGAATTCATTTCTCTGAACTGACACCGTGTCCCTAGTCCATCCCAGAAGCAGTCTTGGGCTGGCATATTTATTTCAAACAGAAACTTCTATGTATGGCAAATCTCCAGTGAGCCAATGACTTCTCCTTGGAAATGCTTTGCTTCTTTTGTTGGAATTCCCTTCTTCCATCTGTATCATTCTTTATTGCTGGCTGCTAGGTCATTTGCCTACTTGGTAAATTGGGCTGTCTGCAGAAGGAGATGGATTTTGGGCGCGGAGGGGTGACTTCAGAAGGCTGAGCACTCAGTAGCTGAATCCCACTGGCAAACCCATAGATCTGTTTGGAACAGGCTTCAATGGCAATAGGAATAACTTTTAAGGATTCAAAATCTCAGTGTAGAAGGATGGCAAGTAAAATCAATGCACTGGAAGAAATTCTTCGAACAATCAAACTATGCTGCGCTTTTATATGAGAAGTAACCCACATGCTCTTGGTTCCTTGTAGGTCAGTTGGCCTGAGCTACTGAAATTACCATTAGCTTGTAGTGGGCAGGGAATGGGACAGGAAGCTCAGCCATAGTTAGTGGGTTGAGAGGTGGACCCCGGGCTCCCTTTGTGGAAACCAGTTGCAAATTCGTAAGACTCCAGACTCAAGAATTGAAGTAGACTCTAAGATCTGCTTTCAGCCAACCCCTCTCACCCCATTTTATAAAGGAGAAAATGGGAACCTGAGAAAATGAACGCATGTCAAAGGTCAATCAGCTACTAAGTAAAGCCTATACTCTATATTGTGACGTAAGTGACCCAAAGTTGTCTCTGTAAGTCACTCAGCTCTCAAGAAAAACCTTCTTGAAGTAATTCAGGGCTATTTGAGATATGGAAGCCGATCCATGCATTTCTTAGAAACTGAATCGTCTAAGAGATGTAAATTAAATCTCAAGTTGACTTGAATATGGATAACTCAAGTCAGCTCTGATTTAAAATGGACCTACATGAAAGTACCTTCCCTAGTGCTTTCCAGAGGCGCCAGTCCCCAGAGGGGTTTTGGAATGATTTGATAGTAGCCTCTGGTCCAATTGTGGGTTGGAGGAGTTTTTTGTGTGTGCACTTATAGAAGGTATATTTCAGGGGACACTGAGCAATTTGTTTTTTCAGGTGGGTCAGTAGGTCAAATCAGTTTGAGATCCATGGAGGACAAAAATTGTGTTTGTAAGGGGACACTGAGGTCTTCTCTACTGTTGGCATGATTCAGGGGGTAAAAGCTCCCTCTACCATATAAGCTTTAAGACTACTTAGCTGCTGCCTCACGTTTCTACTCTTGGACTTGGGAGGAATCATATCCTCTGTCCATACTTCCTATATTCCCCCTGTGTCCTCTCGGACTGTCAGTTTTGTCCACTGGAGAAGAGTCTGAGCGCCATTATCCTTCCTTTACCCTGAGCCATCCTCTCTGCTTTAACTGCCTTGTTTTGAGGACAGTCCTAATGAGAGACTGGACGATTAAGCAGGATGCATCCTCTCTGCCTAAAACCATAAAGTATGCCCTGCATACTTCCTTCATTAAATCTCCACCAGACCCTATGAGATAGATATTTTGATTCCCATTTTGCCGATGGCCAAGCTGAAACTCCAGGACACGAGCCGTGCCATGAAAAGCTGAGTAGAGCTGACTACAAAGCCAAGCCTCCCATCACCATGGTTTACTTTTCCTAAAGAGAGTGTAGGAACAGGAGGTCTGGGTGTGTGCAGACAGGATGGTGGACGCCTCCAGACAGGCCATCTGGGACCTAACTGGCTCTCAGGTCTGCCCAAGCTCAGCCGCTGGCCCTCCTATCGCGATAGCTACAGTCACACTTGCTGTCTCCCTGCAGGCTCCTTCCTCCTCCTCAATACCTCCGCCAACTCCAAGCACACCATCCTGAGCCCCTGGATGAGGAGCAGCAGTGAGCACTGCAAACTGGCCGCCTCCGTGCACAGACACCTGCAGCCCTCGGGGAGTGCACGTGGCCCAGCTGCTGCCCCACAGCGAAGCCGGAAGAGAGATCCTCCTGGTCCCCACACCCGGGAAGCATGGGTAAGTCTCTCCGCACATCCGACATGGATTGTGTGAGAGTCATTTGGCTTTTGGCTGCCTGTTTCCAGTGTCTGTGACATCCACTTAGATCTCACAATGGTCCTTTAATGGGAAGACTCCAGATGGAGCCATTAGAGCAAATATTCCCTGGACAGTGTCTTGGGAGCTAATCTGTGGGGTCCCTGGCCACCCATACTGGTGGCCCTCCTAGAGGCCAGAGGACCAGCTGGCAGAGTGGACATTTAATAAGTGGGTGTTAAAGAGATTTGTTTCCCGAAGTCCAGTCACGAGCCAAGAAGAAGGCAGCCAAGGGGGATGTTAAAAGGCTTAAATGAAAGTAATTTACTAGACTGGAAATGGAATTTTAACAGCAGAAGGGAAAGAGCAAACTAGTGTGACCACTTCGGGAGGTCGCCTAAGAGGGGGAGCCTGAGGCAGAATCATCAGGGCCACTCAGGCTCCATTCAGTGGAGGCTGAATAGCTTCCTTGTTCTAGAGACTGAAGACTTGTCTAGCTCTGAGCTAGTACCTCACAGAATATCAGCGAACATATCCCAAGTCTCTGGGAGATAATTGCTTGCTTGCCCAGTGGGTCATCTGGTATCAAAGAAGTTATACTGGAAAGTAAAGTTGAATGAATGCCTCTCTGCCAGACCTTTGTTTCCATACCGACTACAACAGTCAGATCTTACTTTTGAGGATTCGAAGACCACCAGCTGCTTGGTAATTAGCACAAGGAAAGGATTCCTTTTGTGTCCTGATTGCAGAAGATGTCACAGTTCTGGCTCAATTTCTGCCCTTCAGAAGGGGCCCTTCTCATGCTGTTAACCCACCCTCCACCCACATACCATGCTGAGGGCTGGAGAGGAGGTGGGTGGGTCTTGGCTGTTGCTGTTTTGTTAAGTGGCATCGTGTCCTCGGTCTTGCTCTGTAACCTGAAGGGACTCCTACTCCCTGGGGTATTTTGACACTCTGCAGGATTCAGACCCTCATTCTGCAAATCCAGGAACACTGTGTTTTGTTGAGTTGATGAGATTATTCTCTTTCCCCTCTGTGACGGGTCGGCACCTCACAATTCCTTTTCTGTTTTGCTGCTGCCCAGGATGTGACTCCCCCATTTCCTGGACCTCTACCTTCATCACAGGCAGTTCCTCTTCCAATTGTTCCAACAAATATGTCTCCAGATTAGCCAAGTTTCCTTTGGAGGGCAAAATTGTCCTTGATGAGAACCACAGAAATGGAACTTGTTGGACTGAAAGAAACTGAGATTTCTTGGTTTACCTAGTTGATTTCCAGGGATGGTAAATTGGGAGGAAAAGGAACTTGTTCCATGTTATGTGATGTGAGCCAGTGTTGGTAAGCCAGTGCCAAGAGCTCTGTACTTATTACATTCAACCACTTCTAACCCTGGATTGCCAAGATGTATGTATAAGGTGCAGTCCTCAGTCTTCGGTGCTAAAATCTGTTGCCACCACATCTCAAGGATTCCCTAGAGTTGCCACCCAGTCACTGTGGTACACTTACAGACTCTCAATTTTCTAATAATCACAGTACCGTGATAAGCTAGAACTGTGTATACTCCCATCCTCCCACTCAACAGATGAGAAAACTGTGTGCTTGAATAATCTGCATACATTCTCAGGGGTTGGGGAATGGTAGATCTGGATCTTCCTAGCCTTGTTGTAAACTGTTTTAACCCATTGTAAAAAGAGCCCTTTTACTGGTCAAAGTAGTGTGGCAGGATAATGAGAATTCTGTGAGCTAGACCCTCACTGTAAGTAGTTCTAATTCGCTCATATGCCGTTAGGCCAAAGGACATTTATTATTGAGTGCTTTCCAATGCTAAGAGCTCAGGAGGCCACATCCTCTACCAAGATTGTTCCATGAGTGGTTTCTGTGACTTAGTGACCCCAAATCTTAGTTTTTCCCATCTGTAAAGTGGGATTGTGGGTCCTAGCTAGGCCCACATAATGCCGGAGTGTCCAGATAATGAAGAGGTGAAGGGTCTTGCATATTCTGAGAGGACAAGCAATGCGGTCATTATTTCATCTAATGTTCTGCTCTGCTCAGAATTGGGGTCCCAAGGGGTTGAGATGTGTGCTCTCTGCTGGTCGGATCAGTGCCGGTCTCAAGAGTGCATTGGTTTAGGTTCAGCAGCTTGTCTCACAGGCAATGCATGCTCTCTGCTGTCACAGATGGTCTCAGTGGCATCGTCTTCAGTGCGACTAGGGAACAGAGTGGCACTCTGGTCGTCATGACTATGATGGTTACAAATGGGGCTGGCCTCCCCACAGAGCTGTATGTAGAGCTGTGGGGAACCACTGTTTGGAAAACAACATTCCTTCTTGGTATGCTAGGGAATTGTCATCACCAAGTTGGCTCGAGAGAGCCTGACTCCGAGCAGTGGGTGGCAGTACAAGTCAGAAGCGACCACTTTCCAGGAAGGCACTGAATTGTGAGTGGGGCCAGGTGCCTAGCAGCCTGTTTGCAGGCTCTGGTGGCATGAGAAGGCAGTAGGGGAATCCTCACAGCTGCTCCCTTCCCCGTTGTCTGGGAAGTGGCATGTGTGAGGTCTAATGAATCACAGAGTGTTGAGCCAAAGCAGCCTGGTCTGCAGGGACTTCCCAGGGACGAAGGACAGAGTGCCCAGCCTGCCCATCTGCTCCTCAACCTGGCCAGAATGGTCACAGAAGAAAGCAAGCAGAGCAAGCAGGGCTGACAAACAGTCCCGTCCTGGCTGGCCACAGAATTGAGCGGCCATAGGCCATCTTGGCTAGCAGCGAGAGGCCACAAAGTTCCCATGAATTGAGTGAATATGATAATATCTAGTTAACGTGGCAAATTAGGAACTGCCATAAGGAAAATGGCTCGGCTATGCCTGCATGTAGTAATACCTAATAGATGTTAGACCTGGCTCGGGCCCCACATTCATTTGGCCACCAGGACAAAGAGTCTCCCAGGGACTCAGCTGGGATTGCACTGCCTGAGACCTGGGGCACAGCTTCCAGGGTCATGAAGACGAGTCCAGGAAGCTGAGTAAAGGAGCAGTCGCACATGCCCGTGCATGTGCCACGTGTGAAGCAGGGACCCAGAGGTATTAAGAGGCTGAGCTGAGGTCCTCAGCCTGCCTCTACACGTCTCTGCCTCTCTCCTTAAAGCCCTTTCAGAAAGAGCCAGCACTTGACAAGAGGAGCTGACCACTTTCCCAAACCAGGAGCATAGGCTCATGCGTGCTGGGACTATAGGAGAGTAGGGGGTTGGGAGCTGCCCAGGGCTTGGTCCGGACCCTGCCCACCTGCCTGCCCTTCTCCAGCGCTCAGCTTTCTTCTGTAGCAGCAGGTGTCTTGGGGATTGGTTTTGTGCAGACAAGGAATGTAGAAGCAGACTCAGGGCCTGAGATCACAGAAGCTGCCAGTCATTAGAATTACTAATATTGAAAAGATGTTTTAAATCAAAGGAAGTGTGATTCTGGGGCTTGAGCCAGGGTGTGCTGTCAACACATTTTAACCACACAAATGAGGCTTCTTATGGGGAGGAGAGCATGGAAGAAGCTACTCCTGGCCTGAGGCTTCCCTTTCCTGCAAAATCTAGCCCGGTACTAACAGCTCCCCACTCAGTGTGTCCTGATGCACCGAAGGTCAACGTACAGAAGGTCAGAGGGCTCTGCCCTCTGGCTTCCTCTCTGTCATTATGAGCTACCTTATGAAAAAAATGCTGGAGATTTTAGGACTGGAGAGAGATAGTACGAGCATTAAGGCATATGCCCTGCATGTAGCCAGTCCCAGTTCCACCCCTTGCACCAAAAAGGTCCCCCCCAAGCATGCTGAAGACTTATGCACATTTGGACCTTGTGCACTGTGGACCCAGGTCCCACCTTATCCTAGACTCTTGCAATGAACCAATGGCTGAGTTGGCTAAGAATGTCTGGGAAGGGCCCTGAGGCCCTGACTACTGCTCGGAATGTTCAAACTCTTTTATTCTTAAAAATAATTTTATTATTTTTAAGAATAAAAATAAGAATTTTATTATTTTTAAATTATCTTAAAATAATTTATTCTTAGTTGGAACCTGCAGCACCCATCACTTCCCCAGGGCAAACAAAGCCCTCTTTCATGCTGGACAATTGCCCAGCTGCTATATTTGTTTCAACCAACCAGTTGGAACCAGAGATTCCAATTTAAAACCATCACGATCCTGATGGGAATCCTGCAAGGCAATTCCCAAGCAGATGGTAATTTGAGGGTTTGGGGGACAGCATGACTTCAATCCTGGCCCCTTTGCTTATTAGCCTTCTTCTCAGTCTGTCTTCATTAGCCCCAGGAGCTTTTAGCTCTACCCCATCGTTGAGTTACTAGCAACTCCCTTAGCTTGCAACTCAGAACAGGAAACTGGAAGTGGTTTTCCACCCAGATTCCTATTGTTTGGACCACCCCCAGACTGACAAGCATAGACCTCCTTGTCCAACAGAGAGTCCTGCTACCCAATTGCACAGGGTCCTGAAGCCCCCTTTGAGGAAACACATGATCTCAGTGATGACAGAGAGGTTGGGGGCATGTCAGCTTTGGAGAGTGTAGTTTGCACCTGCAAAATGCCCAAGTACACTTGCCAGGCTGTGCCCAGCTTGACAGGGCTCATCCAGGGCAGTGCTGGAAGGCTGGCCAGCCTGGGAAAATGAGACCCTGGACTGAGATTGCTCCTGGCCTCCTGCCTGCACGGTCCTGGGACTGGGGATCCTTTATTGAAATTGATGCCCTGGAGGGCCAGTGTCACCATGATTTAATTTCAGGCCCGGCTTTTCTCACTTTCAAAGTTATTCAGAGTGTCAGTTTCTCTCTTTTTCCCCTTGTTCGGAATAGCACACTAATAAACGTCCAGTAAGGGCCTCCATGTCCCCATGATTTATACTGGGAAGAGAGAGCCATTCAGACACTTTCGAAATCATTATTTTTAAGGCCCTAAAAGTCATACTATACTCAGGCTGTCAGGGACCTATTTCCCTGGCACCCTGGTATGGGTAACTGTCTTACAGCTCAGGTTTAGGCTGCTGGCACGGAACTCGCACACCCAGTGAGAGCTTGAGCAATTTTCTGAATCTCTGAGCCTCGACTTTCCTATCCATAAAATGGAAAGCCTTGGGCTACTCTCCTGGGCTGGTGCAAAGGATAAGTTAGCCAGCTGGCATAGTGGCCTTAGGGTGCTCTCCAGCCCCTCCGGACTCATAAAGGGGCTCATGACTGCCCTTGCTACAGACTGCTCGGGCTTTGGGGGAGTATGTTTGAGGAAGGCCACATTAGTAATCTCACATCCCTCCCTTTGTTCTCTAAATTGGATCCCAAGGCCCCAGTACCACAATATGAGCCTGGATTTATCGCATCTCTCACCTTTTTGAGTAAAAGTGTTCTTTCTTTCTGGTATGGCGAGGACTTGCGGGACCCAATGGTATTCAGGGGCTGTTACTGGCTCTGCTCAGGAGTGGCGCTGACAGTGCTCAGGGGACTCTGGCGGTGCTGGGGCTTCAGCTGGACTTGGCCACATGCAAGGCAAGTGTCTCGTCCTCTCTCTGTCCTGTCTCTCTCCAGTTCTCGAGCAGCAGTGTCCAGGCAGCGTCCCACAAACTACTGCTCTCCAAAGTACCTGGACAGTAAGTACCCGGCTCAAGCTCTGGGAAGGCAAATCAGAACCAGGCATTTCACAAGAGTCATCGGACTAAGACCCTTACTGAGCTATTTTGTTTGTACCAGTCCTGAGGAGGAACATGAGTAGTTTTTTTTTCAGACTGTCCTACTGGGAATGCATTGGATATTAGGAATTATGGTTAGCTTAGTTTGAATCACTTTCTATCACAAGCAGATAGTTTTTCATAATATTTTATTAACCACTAAGAAGAAAAGTTACTAAGAACAGTCTGGAGAGGTGAGATGAACTTGTATTCAGGGTAAGTAGCGTCTTTCTCCCCTTGATAGGTGACAGGCTAGTGACTAGGCTGCCCACCTATAGCCTGATCCTACTTGCACTCTCCCTAAGTTGGGATAGATGGAGTATATCCACACTGTGTATGAAACTGCTCTAGCTGGAAGATCTACAAAAGAATTAATAGTACTCTGTCCAAGAAGATCTGGGCTTTCAAGAATTCGGGGGACTTAGAAGAACACAGCATGGTCTAGACTGATAAATCTTCTTGCCTTCTATCCACCCATCTATTCATCCATCTCTTAATCAATCTCTCATTCTTTCTCCCACCTATTCCCCATTCTTCTGTATTTCCATACATCCATTAGTCTTTACATACATCTATTAATTCACACCTCTTCATCACCTCTTCATCCATTTGTCTATTCATCCATCTATCCGTCTGTCTATCCAACCATGCACACATTTATTTATTCATCCTTCCATATTCATTCCATTCTGTCTGCCATGCATCTACTTATCCCTCCATTCACCATCCATGTTTGTTCTTTAGAGTGTCATGGTAGCTGTCATCTGAGTCCCTGGCAAACCTCAGAGCTACACACTCCTCTTTGTTCTCGGAAGGTAGACACTATCATGTAAATCTTTATGGTAAGTAGCTGTAGAGTGCAAGTTCAGGTTACAGATGCACCAATATCCATCCATTCATTCCAAGACCCCTACAATTTATGTGATACATATATGATGCTCATTATGCAGATGGGAAAATTGAATTTCATAGAAGCTCAGTAAGTTGTCCTGAATCATAGATAACATGGGGAAACAGATCATCAGGGTCTTTTTTTTCCCTTTGCCTATGATACTTCCCCAAGAGGGCTTTGTAGTGAGTCCTGAGGTCACATCTGGCTCTAGGAAATCTGAGTCCATTCTTACTCTGCTTCAAGGGCTCTTCCCAAAAAGTCTTATCTGATATTAGATTCCTAATTGGGGGCAAAGGTCATGATGGTCAAGATCTAGGCTTGGACAGCTTACTATCTGCAGCACTTGTCAGAGTGACCAGCACATAGTAGGTGCTTTGTTGGAGGTTATTGGAGTCCAGAACAATGTGATGGAATGGAATTCTACAGTTCAGTTCTTTTTTCAGTTTTGTTTTTGCTTTTGGGCCACCCCTGGCCCTGCTGAGGGATTAGTCCTTGCTCTGTGATCAGGAATTACTTCTGGTATTACTCAAGGTCTATAACAATTATAGACCTCATTCCCATTACCTGATGGTATGGTTTGAGGCTCTTTATGTTCCTGGAGCAAGCAGGTGCCCTTGGGCTTTACTTGCTTGAGACAGGTCATATAGAGATGTTACTGGTGCCCGCTCGAGCAAATTGATGATGGATGGGAAGACAGTGATACAGTGATTACTCAAGGAATGATAAGGAATGCTAGGGATCAAACTCAGGGAATGAAGGCAAATGCCCTACCTGCTGTACTATCTCTCAGGCCCCAGCTGTTGAGTTCTTAACGCTAAATTTAATCAAGGTCTGAACATTCGAGGCCCAGTGTAGGACACAGAGAGAATCCAATTGCTGCAGAGAAACCATCCGCCTTGTCCAGGAAGGGATTGCACTCCTTTCCTGGGCTCAGGAAGCAGCTGTCATAGTGCACCTCAACTGTGAAGGTTGCCACTAAGTACAAAGGACAATTCCTTTCCTGGCAGGTACAACTTTTACTCACGAGTGCTTTCATTGATGGGCGTCAAGAAAAATAAATGAAAAGACCATCACCTTCTGCCAGTTTTGACCTTCGAGATTTGACAGCCCAAGGCATGGAAAGGGGCTCTTTGTAAAAGAGTTGCTTTGTTTTCCCACACTGTGGCCTGGGCGTTTGATGGATTGGACAGTAGAAAGATGAGGGAATTGTGAATACCTACAATGCCTTGGTTTGTTAGAAAGGCATCTTTGCAAATCCTGTATGATAAATATGTTATGTACAAGAAATCAAGATACCCAGAAACAGTCACTTCTCACCATAGTAGTGCTGATGGAACCTCAGCATTTCCCAGTGTTAGGGAACAGGTGGTGAAAAGTAAGTAGGGCAGAGGTTACTGCTGGAACCCCAGATCCCCTCCTTCATTCTAGACTGCATAGAACAACTGTTTATAGTGGCATCTGGCCTCTTGGTGCCCATTGGATCCTGATGGTTCATCCTGCCTTCAAAGGGGCTCACAGTGAGCTCTGATGTTAGGTAACAGAGGGAAGGGGTAGTAGGTAGGCACACTGTGTGAAAAGCGGGGGAAAGGGGCGCTCATGCCCATGTTCAAGCTGGGCCAAGAAGACACATGGAGGGGTAGGCAGTGGAGCGGGCACTCTTAGAAGACAGTACCATGCGGGGTACGGCTTGGAGGAAGTCAGCAGCAAGCTGTGCTTTCTCCGCCCTTTGGTTTGTCAATTAACTCCGTCCCTCTTCAGTTTCTGTGTCTCATCTTTTCAAGCACGTGGCTGCAAACTCTGTCCCCATCCAGTCAGCCAGTTTCCAAAGACAAAAACCCCATCCCTGAACCTAGCCTCCCCTCCCTCTTTCCTCTCCTTGGAGCAAAAGTCTTGCTCAGAAGATGGTACATGAGCCAGGCCTTTCATACTCGCTCTTCCCCAGGATGTGATGGTGTCTTCCTCCTAGCAAGGACCCATGTTCCTAAAGTCCAACCACAGACACAATCATCTGGAGTCCTGGCCTGGGTGCCTTGCACAGTGTAAACTCTCTACACCAAGGGTTACTGTTGGCTCAGTGGGCGGGATCTCCTGCCTGCTTCCCCTGGGCCCTCACATTCAGGAAGAGATCTGCGCTGAGTCGTTTATCCCAGACTAACTTGTACAATCCCCTTATAAAAGCAACATTTTACACATGCCAGATGCCCTGATTTCACCTGCTCCTAAGTCAGGCTTTGAAGTGAGAGATTGCCTCGCTTTTACCAAAGCAAGGAGTTAGGCCTGGGAGTGAACTACCAAAGACAAAGCAAGCAGAGGACAAAGTTGAGGCAGATATATCAGGAAGTTGGGGCTGGAGCAATAGCACAGTGGGTAGGGCTTTTTCCTTGCATGCAGCCGACCGGGTTCGAGCCCCAGCATCCCATATGGTCCCCTGAGCACCGTCAGGAATAATTCCTGAGTGCAGAGCCAGGAGTAACCCCTGAGCATTGCCGGTGTGACCCAAAAAAAGCAAAAACAAAACAAAAGATATATCAGGAAGTGAAATTTGCAGGAAGGTCTGAGAGAGCACAGAGCCAGGGACTTTTCTTAGCAGGTGCTGGCATTTTCTTAATAATTGAGTCATCTCTGCTGCTAGCTGAGACTTTTCCATGGCAGCCAAAAAGCCAAGCTTCCATCAGCAGATATGAACATTGGTCTGAGACCTGTGGGTGACTGGCCAAGCAGAGAGCTGCAGAGAACAGGGCATCCATGCCCTGGAGAGCTTTGTATGCCGTGGTTCATAATTTATCTAGTTTGTCTACTTCTTCTTATAGCATTCCTGCTCTCCAAATTAGAGCCTGTGATACAGACCACAGCCTTCAAATCTTACATTTGTCTGCATAAGATGGGTCATGTGTGTGCATCTTACACATGCACACACATGACCCAGAGGGAAAATTGCAGCTAACTACTGATTCAAAATACCCAATGGTTAATCCATAACTGATCCATAAACAATGCTGTTTTTAATCCCATCTTGGTGAGAAGGAGGCCTGGAGTGTTGTGAGCGGGAGTACAGGCCATGGAGCTCATCTGCCTGGGTTTAACTCCAGTGTGCCCCTTAATAGCTGTGTGGTTCTGGACGAGTTCCTTCGCCCACTGAGCCCTACTGCAAAGCGCAGGTGAGTGGTGGCTTCCTCAGGGGTGGCAGGCACTGCTGTTTGGCTGGCAGATAACAGGCCCTACAGCAATGTCTGATGCCATAGAGAAAGTACCAGTAGTGATTCTGTTTTCTCATTGCTGGGGTCCAACTCTGTGACCCCAAAATTCATAAGTTGCAGTCTAACCTCCAAGGGGGTGGATTTCACAAAAGGGAACATTGGGGCGTGATTAGATCAGAAGGGTAGAGACCCCAAAACTGGTGCCTTTATGAAATAGGTCCCCAGGGAGCATCCCTCAGCCTTCTAGCCTATGGAGTCCGAGCATAGAGACTAGACTAGTAACAGGGTCCTCCTCAGGCCGTGCCCAGCTGGCACCCTGATCTTGAACCTGCAACTTCCAACGATGCAGGTCACAGAACAGAGGCACGTGTCACAGCAGCCAGATGCTGGCATCTGTTGTCCTCCCACTGGGAACCAAGGGAAGGTGGGAAAGAAGGTAGTTCAGTGTGACTCTCCTGCCCACTGGGCACCTCACTGCTGCCCAGTCCTTTATGTGCAAGGATGTAGCAGGCTGCAGAACAGTGCCAGAGGGATGGAGGAGTCAGGATGGTCAGTGGATCCAGCGTCCCTGACTCTGAGGAGGAGTGTTCGACAGTCAACATGGTTAGAACTGGCAGTATGGGGTGGACACACAGGGAAGGTCACAGTTTAGTGAGCAGACAGAGAGCATGGATGAGAATATCTGGACACTTGTCACTTGTCTTCCCGTTGCTCATCAATTTGCTTGAGCAGGCACCAGTAACATCTCCATTCATTGGGAATGAGGTACATTAGTGTTACTGTTTTTAACATATCGAATACACCATGGGTAGCTTGCCAGGCTCTGGTGTGGCTCTGGGTTGATCCCAGGGGGCCCAGTCTTTTTCTATGTCAGACCATCAACCATCCAGGGCCCAAGGGGCAGAACCCTGGGTGTGGACAAGCCCTGTCTCCCTGTCTGCCACCTGCCAATGCAGCCAGGCACTGCAGCCACACCTGCAACACCTCGAGGGGCAGGATCTGGACACTAGAAGCTTGGATATATTGGGGTGCTTCTACCCCAGGGCCCAGATTACCCACAAGCCTACAGACTTCAAGCCACAGGGCAGCAGCAGTTCTTAGTGCACCTGCCTCTAGGAGGGATGCGGGGATGCTTTTCCCTCCAGGGCTCTCTTCTCTACCCCAGGTTTCTGCCCCATCTGAAGGGACATAAGGGGAGAAGTCGTGGGCCATTGTTCTTCTCCTGTGAGCTATTCATTCTGGGGGGAGGGGGCTTCCTTGTGTCCTTGACAATGGTGACATCATTATCTCCTCTGGGAGCAGAAAGGTCCCAGTGGAACAAGTACAACCTTCAGGAGAGAGCAGGAGGTGAGTCCCACAGGCTCAAATCTGCTGCCCCAAGTCCCCTAGGGTGCTCCATGACCAGGCAGACTTCCCTCTCGTGCTCCTGCTCTGTGGTCTGCTCAGTGTTGGGTTCAGGGTCTGTCCAGGGAGGCTGAGTATGTGAACAACTCCCTAATTTCTTAGACCAGAAACATATTGTAAACAAGAGATATAGGGTTTGTTTTAGTTGGCTTTTTGCCCAGGGCTTAAGGGACCATGCATGGTACCAAAGATCAAAATGGGGTCAGCTATGTGCAAGGCGAGAACCATAACCACTGTAGTATGTCTCTCCTGAGATAGTGTTTTTGGGGGGAAAGACAGGGGCTGCATGTAGAACACTCTAGACCAAACCACCCCAACCCTTAAAAAGCCAGGTTCAGTCCATATTATCTCCTGTCCCTCACCACTCTGTCCTTCTGAGCACATGCGGGCTCCACGCCAGCCTCAGGAATCAGGTGGGAGATGTCTGTGTATTCTCTCTCTCTGTCAACCTTTCAGCCCCTTCGATTTTCAGGTAATTGCCTACATTTATTTTCTAAATGTTTTCTCATCTTCCATGAAACTTCACTCTAGTATCCTGCCTCCCTTCCACTCCCCATTTCTCCGTCTCCTTCATTTACTTACGCACACTGATTCCTGTTGAGATTTTTATCTTTTCAGACAAGCCAGAATGAATTCCAATTGCCTTCTCTCCAGCTGTTCCTCCAATAGTCCCTCCATTCATTCGTATTTTATCCCCTTGCGGAAATTCTGGTCACCAACCGTTCTTGCCTGAAATTCTACTCACCGTTCTCTTGTCTGCTTGCCTGCAAGTCCCACAGTCACTCTGGTGTCTGGACCACATCAGCCTGGTCACTTTGCTTCAATGCCCACAAAGTCATCCTCCCTGGTGACCCAGATAAGTTCCGTTTCTGAAAAACCTCACTTGTCCACCAACCTCTTGACTAAACACTCTTCCCCCTTTGTGTGACTCAGGGTCAGCCTCCTGCTTTGAGAAAGAGGGTGGCACCAGGTTCTCTGTGCAAGGAACAGGAACGAAAATTTGAGGTTTGGTGAAGTTAGATTTCACAGAGAAATCTAACTTAGATTTCATGGAGAAATAAGACTCTTGTGTTCATTACCTGACCATGGTCCTTGGATCATTGGCATTTTTCTGTGACTGTGCTAATGATGTTTTTACGTGATGTTTATGCTAAAACATGAACATCACTTAATAATAGCCTTTGATATTTGGGTCTTAGAATCATCTAGAATCACCAAGCAGACAAGAACCTTAATAGTAGTTAAATTCAGCTCATAGACTCCCCACTCCGAGTCAGTTCCAGAACTTCTGTCAATGCTCAGCTGACACAATCTAGCCTGACCAACCCTATCAACTAAATACCAGGGGGTAGCCATCTTGTGAAATGTAGTTCCCCATCCATCATGGGGCAGTTGTAGTTGTAGCAGAATTTGCTAATGGCTCACTGAGTGTATAGCCTTAGGAAAGTTATTTAATGACTCTAAAATAGTGATTTAATTTCCCCAAACCTCTAGTGTCTCATCCTGAAGATGTGAATAGAAATAACAACCTTGTAGGTGCTTTGCAAGCCCCAGTAATTGCTGTCAACAATGATCACTGATATGAATGGACTATTTGCCATGTTCTTAGCAAAAGGCATATGGGTGCATTTAATATTACAATTTTCCTATAACATTTTGCTATGATCATGTATACAAGGCACCTAGAATAATTTGAGCAGACACTAAACAACGTTTATTCCTTCTCCGGCTTCACCAGGCACTGGATGAGCTTCTGTTTCTCCTCTGGCATCACATTGAATAAACTTCTTGCTTCCAAGACGATAGTTTTTTATTCCTTTGAGGCAACTTTCATTATTCTTCTTAGCATGTCCCCCAGGCTAACACTTCCGGTTTCTTCTACAGCATATTTTCCAGTGTCACATTCTTGCAATATGCTCTTACCAGCAAAAGGTAAGATCTAGAAACTTCCACTCACCTATGTAGCTTAAGCTTGGCTCTCTCTTCTGCTACCTGCATCCTGCTTTGGAAGGCCAGACCCCTAAGGCAGACAACATTCGGAACCAGAGACGCTGCCAAAGGAGTCCCTCAAAACCCTTTCCTAGACTCCCTGCATCTTTTCCTCTGGAGGGAGGGTCTGTGAGTCTCTCTTGCAAACAAAGGAGGTCTTTCTTATTTGCTCCCAACATTCCCCTAAATGTCGAATTCAAAAAGAAATTTAATTCTGGCCCCGACGCTCATGTCATCTTGCTTTGTTTGTCATCCTCGTGGTCCTCCAGCTTTGCCCCTTTGTTCCCCTAATTGCCAGAGACATTTTTATACTGAGCAAATTGCATCAGGCTTGCTGCAAAATGAATCAATTTGGGAAGAGTATGAGCTGCACTGTTGTCTTAAGTGTACATTAACATTTAGATGCGTTATTTAAAACGGGCCTGGGGTTAGTGCCAGGGAATTGGCCATAAGGACTCCTTCTGACTCATTCTGTGTGGCTGAACTCCATGGAGGGAGCAGAGAGTCCCCTAACCCACCACCAGCCCTGTCTTTTTTTTCTCCAACTCCTCTATCAAGGGCTTCAGCTAGTGGGATCCTTGAGTAGTTCCAGTTTGGGCAATTGATGGACAAACTGAGCTGTGAATCCCAGCTTGAATCCAGGGACAGTAAGGAGAAGAAATTCCCCTTCTCCCTCACCAAATAGCAGGACATGCACCAGACATCTCAGTTTTAATACAGATCCGACGACCAGAAGTCTTTGGCAGTAAAACCAAGACCCAGAAGACACCATCCAACCCTCTGTGGTCTAAAAATTAAACAATGCTGTGGAAATCGGTGCAGAAGAGAGAGACTGAAAGCCAGATGATCATGGAGTGATTTGATGAGCTAATTCTTTTATCATCGAGAGAGTCAGGTAATATCTCCATTAGTAGCAGAAGGTTTAAAATTGGAGACAGTGGCAAAGCCGGGACAATTGCCTGATTTATGCTTTTTCAATCACCTGGGCTCCTGGCCTAAACTGGTAATGGACTCCATCCATCAAAAAAATTATTCCATCTGGCATCCTGGTTTCGGAAGATTTCTGGATGTCCTCAGAGAGAATTGGTTAAATGATATAATGTGTGGGAAGCCCTTTGCTGAGTGCCTCGGTAAAAGGTGGTTGAATCTATGTGGTCTATTTTAATTTGATGCCCAGAGATGTGATCGCGCATCTGATACACAAGAGGAATAAAATAACAATTGAATAATGCCATCATGAAGATCCCCAGGCTCAGAGCATCAGCAGGAA
This sequence comes from Cryptotis parvus, assembly GCA_021461705.1. Classification (NCBI taxonomy): domain Eukaryota; kingdom Metazoa; phylum Chordata; class Mammalia; order Eulipotyphla; family Soricidae; genus Cryptotis; species Cryptotis parvus. The sequence goes on along the minus strand of JAJIBD010001155.1, from coordinate 105,611 downwards.
CAGTAGCAGGGGGCGCCTCTGTCCCCCAGCATAGCTTGTCTGTTAACCCCTAAAGTCCTTTATCAGAGACGACTGTGGAAGCTGCAGGGCCCGTCCACTCTGTGCACTTTGGTTCATTCCTCACGCTGTGTCTGCGTGGCCCGTGGTCAGGCACCCTTGTTTCATCTGGGGTTCCCAGAAGTCCTAATGGGGCTGGATGTCCTAGAATGTTTGTCAACTGAGAAATGCCATGCTGATGCTGAGCAAGGGTATCTTAATGCTCAGGTGGCCTGAGCAGAGAGTGAAAACAGATCACAAAGATGCCCGCTAGCCTGTTCATTTCCTAACACAATAACTATATCTTAAATATTTTTTGTGCCACACCAGTGTACTCAGAGGTTCCTCCTGATGCTGTACTTCAGGGACTACTCCTGGAGGGTTTGGGACACCATATTGGAGTGCTGGGTTTGAACCTGGGTTGGCTACATGGGAAACAAGTACCTTAGCTGCTATACTAGATCTCTGGCCCACTAATCACATGTTCTATTTCACTTTCCCCTCAGGATGGAGTGCAGGTGCCTTCCTGGTCGTTTTGCCTGTATTTATGCACTCCTTTACAATATTCAGTCATAGGAATAAACTATCGCTCTTATGCCTAGTTTATGAACGAGACACAGAACTAGTGCATGGCCCTCTCAGAACTTCCAGAACTTTGTTTTGAACCTTTAGGGTTGCCGTCTAGAGTCATCACTTCCAGGTATGTGACAGGACCCTTCCTAAGGATATGGGAAGGGGCAGGGAGACGGCAGTCAGGAGAGACCCGCTTCTCTACTGTCCACTTAAAACAGCCCCCACGCCGCACCTACAGGGATAGAAGTGGCCCCTTCCCGGTGCAGCCCTGGGAGCCCTGGTGGGGATGTGCTTCAGGGCTTGCTGGTGAGGCCTGGTGGGTCAGTGGTGGGGTCTGGGAGCACTGTCTGGGGAGCAGAGAGCTGCCTTGTGTGCTGGGCCCTGAGAACATGTGGGATCACTGCTCAAGAACTCCCAGAGTGGGTTGAGTTGCTCCATGGACCAAGGTAAGGAACCCGCCCCCAGAGTAGGGATAAATACATTCATCAGATTGGAAAACTTGAGTCACGGAGTAAATCACACTCTGCATGACTCCTACTGATGTGTGGGCCACGACTCTGATTTCTCCCACCAATCACTGGGTCCTGCTCTCTCCTTCAGCCCTAAGTGCTGACCCTTTCATATCCATGGGAAGGTGATTCCCAAAAGCTCAGGTGAGGTGACAGCCCACTCTGGCTAATTGTCTCATACAAACGGCTTCCTCACACTGAACTTGGGTACTGGTGTACGCCTACATTTCACCTCTGTGCTTCCAGAATCTGGTTTCTTCTTGTCTTGTGTGGAACTGGCGTTCACCGAGAAAGCTGCCTGCAGGTGATCCTGATGAATGCCACTGAGGTCCCTTCCCTGTCTGGCTTTGACTAGTTGCCTGCTGTCGTAATTCGTGGAGAAAGAAAGTTAATTATTGATTCCTAGTTCAAGGAGGAAATTTCCCACAACTATCCCCCCATGATCCCATCTTGGCGCACCCCATGGCCTGCCCCCGCCTCTTGAGGAGGACCCGCCCCTTCCTTTCAAGGTTGTCCTTCTCTTGTCTTCATTCATCCACTTACTCACTCACTCACTTACTCAGTCACTCACTCACTCACTCATTCCTTGAATCCTTATTTCACTGGGCGCTCTACTACATGCAAGGAAAGGGCTCAGTGGTGGAAAGAGCGAGGGAGAAACAGACACAGTCTTCGCTGGGCTCACCAGTCCGGCATTCTAGAGTGAGAAAAGCAAACATTAGTAAGCAGTAGCACGCAGTTTTCACAGTGATACCCAAAGAGGGATGATCCACAGCTCAGAAAACCAGGGACCTGAAACACCTTCCTCAGAAAGTCTGAAGGTGTGACTTGGACCAAGACTCTTTCTGGGACATCAAACAGTCAATGAAGGGCCTAAGGGAAATAAAAAAAGATCTTTTTAAACAGGAAGTCATGAAGAATGAATACCTTTAGGCCTGAAAGTGAAGAGGCCTGGATGAGGGCGAGGATTGAGTACGGACCAGCAGGAAATGGGGACATTTAGGATCATCTTGATTTTTAGAGCTAATGAAAACTGACATCAAGTTCTAAGAGTAGGGCCGTGTATAGATTGGAAATGGGACAAGTGTGAAGCCCACATCTTGGCCACCTCCCAGGAGACAGGGAGCTGGTCTTGACTGGAAGGTGAGAACTAGAGAGAAAGGAATAAATTTGTACAAGCCCATGTTCAAGGTGCAAAGGCAAACTGAGGGATAGTCTAGATGCAGGAGAAAGAGAACGGGACATTTTCCTTGGTGAATGTGGTGGATAGAGCCAGTCACTAAGAAGGCATAAAAGAAACAACAAATCTGGAGAGGAAAGGAGACAGTTCAGTTTGGAGCTAGTGAGTGTTTTTTGGTTTAATTTTTTATTTGGGGGCCACACATGGCTATGCTGAAGGCTTACTCCTGGCTCTATGCTCAGGGGACCACTCCCAGTAATGTTCTGGGAACCATTAGGCATGGTTGGGATCAAACGGGTTGAGCATGTGCAAAGTGACCACCTAAACCCTTGTGCTATCTCTCTGGGCCCTGGAGCTGTTGAGATTTTAGAAACCTGATAAGTTTGATCCAATGGCACACCATGATTTCTTGAGCCCTGCCAGTAATGATCCCTGGGTGCAGAGCCAGGAGTGAGGACACACATCTGGTGTGTCCCCCAAACCCCCACCATAAAACAATTAGTATTGTATCATATTGCCATATATTTGAAGAATATGGGAGTGCATTAAAGACTGATATTTTTAGAACTAAATGTAAATTCAATAATAATTGAGAACTAAAGTTAATTTGCTAATAATTTTTAGAACTAAAGGTAAATTCAAAAACTGTAGCATTTATGAAAAAAGAGAACTCTGTAAATTTGAGTTGGCAAAAAAATTCTTAGCACATGAACAACATTCATAATCAACACAAGCATTAATCAGTTGGAATTAATCAAAACTTAAAACTTTTTCTCATCTAAAGAATTCCATTTAGAAAATGAAAATCCTGGTTGCAGCGAAAGGGGGAAATTAAATGTATGATAATAGGTTCAAATACAGACACACAGAGCTATTAGTTGTATGGCAAGGGAGGCAAGGGACCATGGGCAAGTATGTGCCTAATTATAATCAGAGCTTTAGTAGACACTGCTCATAATAAGACAAAATTGGTGTGGCAGAAGAAAAACAACCTCCCACGCCTTCAGGACAGTTGGTGTCAAAACTGGTGGCACATTCATTCATTGATTCAGTAGATGTCATTTATTACATACAGCGATACTTCCATTGAGTGTATTATCTTCAAATGCCTTGTGGGGAGCAGAGAGGTAGCTTAGAAGGCTGGAGTATATACTTTGCATGCGGGGGCCTCTGTTTAATCCCCAGCACCCTGTGGCCCTGCCATACCACTGTGAGTGGCTACCCTGTACCCTTCCAGTAGTAGCCACTGACAACCACAGGGTGTGGCCTCCAACCAAAACCAAAAATGCCTTGGGGAAGAGCAGAGTTGGAAGACAAAATAGAGTAAAAGTGTTGAAAGGTGAAGGGGAGGAAATTTCTGCCGGAGGACCATCAACTTGAAGCTTCTGTGGAAACAGTTAGGGACAGGTGGCAGTGTGAAAGATTGGGATGGGGACATAAGGTATAGGGTGCTTCTTTGTTGTTGTTGTTGTTGTTGTTGTTGTTGTTGTTGTTGTTTTGGGTCACACCTGGCAATGCTCAGGGGTTACTCTTGGCTCTTCACTCAGGAATTACTCCTGGTGGTGCTTGAGGGACCCTATGGGAGGCTAGGGATCAAAACTGGGTCAGCCGTGTGTAAGGCAAACATGCAATATACTGTGCTATCACTCCAGCCCTCCAGAACCCTTCTTGAAGTCACACCCTCTGCATCTGATTAGCAAGTTATATGGGGAGGGACCCTCAATGTGAATCACCTCCCTCAGAGGGTTTCCCAGAGAACCTCAGCCCGCTGTGTTCGTCTCTGCTCTATAGAGCTGCCTTCTGTGACTCGTCGATCAGACAACGCCCATTGGTTGCTGAACTGAAGGCTCTGTTTCTTAGTCTCTCCCTATGCATGTACTACACTCCTGGTACATGTTTTGTGTAGCTGTTCTGTATTTTCTCAACAGGACTCCTCGTTCCCTACTAGTTACTGAATTTCCCTCATAAACTAAATGTTTTACAAATACTATACATGTGGAATCCTTGTAACAGCCTGTGAAGTAAATATTAACCACTTCAGTTTACAAGGGAGAATGTGGGGCTTGGGGACCTAAGCAACCTTCTTAAGTTGTGTTCATGGGAGTTCTGGGACTCATTCTTTGTGCGTTCTGAGCTCTGTCCTGTCTCACACTGACTGGCACAGTGTTACAACAGCACGATGCCGAGCACATGGTAAATGCTAAACTGATAGTGACATATTCATTGATTGAGTCCCTTCACTAATATCTCAGTGTTTTAAAATAGCAACCACTTGCTTCCAGGGACTCTTAAGGGGCTTTAAGAATGTCAATTACAAGGTACATTTCATCTTTGCCAGAGTAGAAGAGAAATTAATTAAGAGAACTCCAGGCTTTGTGTCCCTGCCTGGGAGGGGCAAGGAAAAGGCAGGTTTGTTTCTTCCTCTCTGCCCATCCCAGGTGCCTCCCCCCATCTCCTTCCCCTCAAAAGAAGGCCTAGAAATATTAGGGGGATTCTGTCATTTCCATGGTTCTCCTAGCCTACACCCAATTCAGAAATTTCCATTTTACTACTCCATTGAGAATCTGCAAACAGGAAGTGATGATTGGAGCTACTCTGTGGTATTTCTTATTTATGATTGGCTGCAAACTGACACGTTCCAAACATGACCTCAAAAGCTAAAAATAGGTCATGGTAGCTAAATATGAAAACTGCCTTTTCATTATCTGAAAACAAATAAATTCTTGTCCTAACCCACCCTCCCTCTCTCTTCTGCCCTTCTCCCTGGAATAGTTCCTTCTTTCTTTCTAAACCTAGAGTTGCCCAAAAATATGCATATAATTCTTACCTGAAAGGGTTTAAAAAATTGTTCAGAGCATTTTATTAGAAATAAATGTAAACATATGATAAGAGATTTTATGTTTTATATTTTTCTAAAATCTAGATTCCAGTATTTAGGAATTATACATTAGAGCCTTGCATAATTTAAGGTGAGTCACTTTTGGAAGGTGCACCAATTAGGGGTTAGTAATCACACATGAACAAAAGTTTCCAGAGTTCAAGAACCTAAGACTCAGAGGACAAAGTGGGACTCTTATCTCCAAAGTAGAAAGGCGCCGTTATTCCACACTTCAGACTTTATATTGAGTGAAATGTATGGGAGTGGGAGGGACAGAACGACATTGTAGGAGAGAGATTCAAAAAGCTTTGGCTGATCTAATTGACTCCTAAAACAGCTTTCTCCATGGTTGAAGGAATCCCTTTTCTCCTGAAGCCTTCTATCTTGGCTACATTTTTTAAAAAGAAAGCTGCTTTTAATGTGCCGTGGGAAACCAAGGATGTGTAGAAGATGCTTCAGTTAGAGATGAAACTGAAATCAGAAATGCTGGAAAAGGTCAAAGTCAGAAGTGTTATTTAAATATTGAATACCCCGTTTGCCAGCAGTTGCTTATAAACATTCAGAAAAGAAATAATCAATGCCCTTTTCCTTTAGAAGCTTTCATTACCAGGAAGCATAATGACCATTGGCTCTGGTGTGTGTGTGTGTGTGTGTGTGTGTGTTTGCATGCACAAGAATCAAGTGTCTTCTTCAAACATGGTTTGATTTATAGCATCCAGCTCCCTGACTCACACACAGCCATACCTGCGCATATGACTTGCATTCTCTCTCTAACCTTTGCTCCATTGCAGATAGGTAAAAATACCCACAGAATCCGAATTGCTAGGGAGGAGCCTGAGAGTTTCTTTAATAAGCTATCCCAAAGGACTTTGTGCCTGGGTGAGCTTGGAAACAGGGAGTAGATGAACTGAATAGTCTGCAGCATGGACATCACCAGGGTCCCAGCTAGCAAATAGGTTCCACATCTGAATATAGTTCCACATCAGGCTGTCAGACAAGAGCAGGAAATCTGAATTTCTAACGGTTTCCCAGTGCTGCTGTTGCTTCCCTGAGCCTCCAGCTAGCAGGAGAATAAAGGATCTATTGCTGCAGGTCCACTCCAGATGCTAACTGAGGCTAGACACTAGAACTGGGGAGGAGGAGCCCAGGGCACCTTCCACTGTGTGTGCTTATCTGGAGAGTGAGAGCAGAGAGCACCACTACGAAGGGCCTGCAAGGTGGCAACTGCTCAGTGTGTTCACCAGCTGCAGGATCAGATCTTCGTTTCTGCAGGGCTAGATAGGGAAGACTCCAGTTAACCAAGTTCCCCAAAGTCAGGGAAGCCAGAAAGCGCTCACTTCTCATTGCCAATTACACCTGTTGTGATGAGAGAGAGCTCTCTTTAGCCAATCATGGGCTTCTCCACTTGTCAGCGATCCCTCTGTGCACTAGCATAGACTATGTTCAGCAGGTGGCCTCATGAGCAGGTCATTAAAACCTTCCTCGGTTGAGTGATTTCAGGGACCCCTTGCTTGATTCTGGGGGCATGGGGTACACCCTAGGTTCTGACTCAGTCCTCATGGTCTGCCTTGCATGCTCCTAGCCTAAGTTCTTGCTAAGAGTCACCAGTCATTTGAGTTCATCTCCTTTGGTGCCTCAAATGTGAAACCCTCTTTTAGGCTCTGTGCTGGGCACAGAGGTCATAGAACTATTAGTAAAAATTAAGCACAGCTTCCCTTGATATATGTCTGGAAACCAATCTATCTCTGTTGTAAGTTGAAATTTTAAATAGCAGATAGATACACATAACCTATCACCTGCACCATTTTGGAATTGTACAGCTTGGTTGGGTTCCCTAACATTGCATCACATCATATTAAAACAGTTCTCTAAAACTTTCTTTTCATCTCCACATCTAAAGCCTCCATATCTGTGAGACACTGCCTCTCCTCTTCTATCCCCTGCAACTTCAGTTCACTTCTGGTTCTCTGTGATGGGCTAATTAAGGAACCTCAGAGAAATGACATTATGGAGTGCCCCTTGGTGATTGGCTTATTTCACTTCATCTTCAAGGTTTATGCACATAATGTCATCCAAGCTTATCCCATGTTGTAATATGAGTCGGATTTCTTTTCTTTTAAAGGTGGAACAATATCCCACTGATCATGTTTGCTGAGAAGAGAAAATATATATCCTGTTTTGTCAACTAGGAGCTCTGTAGAAGGAACTAGATGTTACATGGAAGGACACAGGAGCACTATGCTATGTAATGGACTAACTGCGTGAGTGTCTAGCAGTTCTGTAGAAGGAACTAGAATATCTGGAGCAGAGGTAGGTAGTCTGGAAGTTCTATGGAAAGAACGAGAGTTCAGGCGGTGACTAGATGGTCTGGGGAAGTAGACACTCATTGGAAGGAACTAGAAGTTCTGTGTAATAAACTAGAAACTCAAGTAAGTTAGAAGCTCTGGAGAGAAGGGAATAGACTAGAAGGTCTAGAAAGTTCTATGGCACAAACAAGAAGCTTTATGGAAAAAGCTGAAGGGGTGGCCAGAAAATCTGTGTCTGAAGCTGAAAGGTTTTATGGAGAAAACAATAAGCTCTGGCAGCAAAGAAATCATTCAGGATATTTATTATAGCTTCCAGCTGGTATTTGAAGTTCCTACCCAATGGCCATCAGTGACCAGGAACTTTCTGTCCCCAGGATGCTTGCTTAGAACATCTTCTGGGGCCCAAGAGTCTCCCGAGAAGCCACTGGCAAAAATCCCTTCTGGTGACAGTAAGTGCCCAGGGATTGTCCTGGGAAGCTGAATTGAAGATTAGGTGACATCTGGGTGCCCTAGTGGGCTGAGAAACTGATCTCAGGGCCTTCTGCCTCTTGCCATCTGTTTTTTAGTCTGAACTCCCTGACATTAACCCTTTGCTGCCGGTATCACTGTCCCTCTCCCCACACCTATCACTCTAGCCCGTCTGCACGTTGCTGCACACTTTCTAGCTGTAATCACGGCTGAGTGATTTCTTCACAGTTCTGGTTCCACTTCAGGAAAACTGTCAGCAGCACACACAGCACCAGGCCCATCCATCTGTGTACAAGATAATGTAATTCTAAGACAATATTTAACATTGTGGGATGAGGCATAAACTCAATATGTTTTCAGGCAGAATAGGAAAAAATAGGTGCCCCATCTCATTAATCACAATAAGAATGAGGGATGGGGCAGATACCAGCCTTGTGCCGTTCCCTCCAAGTTAATCTGTCTTAATAGTAGGCCCTTGATAAAAAGAATGCCCATGTCGTTGTTCTTCTTGTTCCATACAATTTACATTGGGGGTACGCAAGATTTATGGAGTAAAGGAACCTCTCAGTAATAAAATCTGGAGTGATCCATACTGTGGTTGGAGGTAACGTCTACTGCAAACACTCCCTGGGGAGAAAACTTCAAGAGAAAGATTTCCAGATGCATTTGTAATAAGACGATCTATTTTTAAGGGGTTATTCATTCCCTTCCGCCACAAATTTTTACTGGGCACCAACTCTGCAAGAAGCTAGGTTTAAGGTTGGGGCTGCTAAAGCAGGCAGCAATGGTCTGGACCCCGTGCGACTCAGGGCAGGGTGAATGCTGCTCTTTGGCCATGTGCACAGTCTGGGGTCCTACACAGAGAAGCACATTTATTTTCTTGACGATTAGAAAAGACTCCCATGACCTGGATGGATAAATCAACACTTAAGGTTATAGGCCTGACAGTCCTGGGGATCCTAGTTCAAAACTGGAAACCATGTAGATGCCCAAAGTACTGTCAGCTCTGGCTCTGCTATAGCCCTCAGCACCGTGGGACCAACCATCACTGTACCACCAGGTCTGAACACTAAACCATCTGGCCCAAGTACGGCCTTCTGAGCACTGCTTTGGAACTCCTCTCCACCTCTGCCCATCAACACCTCCCCACAGAAAATGTTCTGCTGTTCTTGCTAGACACATGCCAAGGCAAATGAATTGCTTGGCAAATGAGAACATACTCTGCAGGGGGCTCCAGTTCAGCTCCACCTCCCACCCAAGACCCTGATTTCAGTTCTCCACTAAACATAAAGGTCCTTGGCTGCAGTGAGCAAATATTCCCATTTTGCAAAAGGAGAAACCAGAATCAGAAAGTTTGGTCAATTTTCTTAAATCTCATAGGCCTCCCTATGCAGACTTCGACCCTAAGGTGCTTTGGAGTCCTGAAGAGGCACACTTCAGGCCATGCTGTCCTGTTTTCTCTTTTGCATAGATTCTATCAAGGAGGATCTCCTTTGCCCAAAGAGCTAACCACTTAATGGAGATGCCCTCGCTCCCCTCCCCCTCCAAAGCAGTCACCTTGCCTCCCACCCCTACCCTCCAATTTCCTCATCGCCATCCATCAACTCGCCACAGTCAAAATGCCATCTCATGTGGAAGGAAGAGAGCCGCAATCTCAGGAGAGCACAGATTAAGTACTGAAATCCATTACTCTCCTCTGGGTGCACATCTGCACTTACTGAAATGCATTCTCCAAATGAGAAGGGGGAAGAAGAAATGAATCTCAAGAAGTTAATAGTGATGGCATAAGAAATTATATCTTGACTTGTACTATTATTACTTATTATAAGTGATGGTATTATAAAGATATCAGGAGCTCTCAATTAGTTTTGTGGGTTTAGGACTTAAGAAGAGAAAGGGGGAAAGAAATTTACTTTCTGGACCAGGAGAGCAATAATCCTTTTTATGACTATATTCATTTTCTCAGCCTCAGTTGGAAAAGGTGACCAGGGACAAGTTATAACAAATGATCATGCTCTATTTGTCAAGGCCCTCCATGACCAAAGCAAGAGGGTTTGGTGGGCTGGATCTGAACCTAACTGAAAGAAAAGGAACCTGCTTTCAAGGCATTTGCCTTCTTGATGGGAATCTGGCACCTAAACAATGAGCCTTATCATTCACCGGTGAGCGCTGATCTGTAGTCACCAGTGTGCTACATAGAGGTCAGGGGCCTTTGGTAGAAGTCAGTGAGATCAATTGTAGAGCCGGGGCGCAGGTGGCTCTGTACCCGATACTCAAAGTCTGACACAGACCAAGCGATCATTTGCCCTTGACCAGGATATGAAGCAGAGTGTAGGTTATGAGAAGGGCAGGAGCTTGTGCTGCTATGAAGGAAAAGGAAGGTAGAGACCTGGAGAACATTCCCACAGTTCTGATGGCTATTTTGTGCCCTCAAATAGCCATCATCAACATAATGCAGTGGCTATAAATTCACTGTCTTGTTATTTCACCAACAACCCTTTTAAGTGGTGATGGCAAATGGTGTGAGCCAACACATCAACCCCACTGGGTTGGCTGCAGTTGCCTGGGACGTGGTATGGGTAGCATCCAGCTTCATGAGACACAGAATCAGACTTCAGGCTGGGGTGGCCCTGGAGAGCCTTGTTTTTTTCTTTTTTATTCTAAGGAGTACCCAAAGATTAGATTAGGAAATCAGGGTTAAGAGAAAGAATTTTCATAAGCTTGTAGCATTCCTTTTCTAAATTTTAGAGCAGTAAAAATTCTTGAAGACTTAATTTCCTTAGTTGTAAATTGTCATAAGCTACCAGTTTCAACATTCCATTCCACTGTTCTGGAGAGTTGTCACTAAACACCCAAGAGTCCCTGAGTGGGTGATGCCCTTAGCAATGGCAGTGTTGTCAAGGCAAAGAGACCCAGCCCCAGACCAAGACAGTCTATGTTACTTTGTCCCGGTGTTTCTCAATGTTCTTTTGACCATGCCTCCTTCCAACTTTGCTTCCTTCCTATGGTATCCCGTTCTACCTGTTGACCCCAGAGTCTTACATCTTGACCCCTCCCCATTGATGTAGTTATCACCTGTGTCTCCTTTGAATATTCTGGAGTCCTGCAGGAGACCAGATGACCCCAGTTGAGAAACAGTGACTTATCCCACACTGCCATAATGAAAAGGTTAGGGAGCTGTAGAAGAAAGGCAATAAGTTTTTAGAAGGTCTAGATAGAATATAATAAGCAATAAATAAGCAAAAAGTTCTTTATTTGCTCTTGCTATCCTTAAATCAGATATTTATTGCTTGAGTACCAATAATGTGCATTTTGCAAAGCACATTACACTTATTTCAATAGTGGAGATAAATCATTTCACTTGATCTGTGCATGGGATTTCTGGTGAATTCCTGAGTAAAGAGCACACAGCAATCATAAGAGGAGGGTGGCAAGAAGGGGTCTCAGAGCAGAAATCACCTGAAAGTCCCCCTCTCTGAAGCAAAGACACTGAGTGCTATATTCTTCCACTGGGCATGGATTCTCTTAGCTGAAAATGAAAAGTGCATTTCATTACTTCATTTATCAGTATCTCAAGCAGACTTGTTAAATCATGGCTCCATTCATTGAACATGCCAGCATAATTAATACAACACGAAACTTCCGGGCAGCATTTTTCAGGGACTAATAAACAAAGACTGAAAATAAGAAAGCAGAAAAATCTGGGTCATCTCTCTCTGTTCATCCAGGGTTTGAGTCCTGACTTTCTTTAGTTTAGTAACCTTGGGCAAGTCATTTCCCACATTTCCTCCTTTGTCAAAACAAGGAAGTAGGAATAGATTATCAATCAAGGCTACAGAAGGGAAGGGATGGCACCTTGAAAATGTGACATGAATTTAAGAAAGGAGGGTCTTTGGCCAGAGAGATAGTGTAGAGGATAAGGCCCTTGCCTTGTAAGCTGCCAGCCCCTGTTCCATCCTGAACCACGCATAGTACCCTGAGCACCACTGGAGGCAGTCCCTGACCAGTAAGCCAGGAGTAATTCCTGAGCACCACTAGGTGCAAACCAAACCATCCCTCAAAAAGCAAAAGGGAGATTCATTCCAAAGGCTTAGAAACCACCAGGGACCCCATAGTATCCCAGAAGCAGGGAACATAGCCAGAGGAAGCAGAGTTTCTAGAATTCACCAAGAAAGAGCTCTGGAGAAAAGGCTCTCTTGAAAGGTTACATGACGTTGCTGAGTCCCAGCCTGTGGCTTGTTGGGGGGAATCAAAGTCTTACAACACATCTCTCTTTTGCTAATCTCCTGTGAGTCTCACCCGTGGTCAAACCCAACCAGAAGCAAGACCTGAACTCTCTAGGCACCCACCAATAGGAAGATGGCTTCCCCGTTAGGCACTGTGGAATGCCACCTCACAAGCTTGGGCACCCTTCAGACCCCAGGATTTTCAGTCTGAGAACTTGAGGTAGCAGCTTGTACAACCCGGGCCTCTCTATTCCACTCTGGTTTCTTTTTTTTTCTTCTTTTCTTCTTCTCTTTTTTTTTTTTTTTTTGCTTTTTGGGTCACATCTGTTGACGCCCAGGGGCCATTCCTGGCTCTGCACTCAAGAATTACTCCCTGGCAGTGTTCGGTGGCCCATATGGGATACTGGGGATTGAACCCCGGTCGGCTGCATGCAAGGCAAATGCCCTACCCGCTGGACTATCACTCCGCCCCTCCACTCTGGTTTCTTAACCATTCGCTCTGGAAAGGCCTGGTCTGGGTCCCTCCTGTGTTCAGGAGAGGGCGCTGCTTTATGATCCCACCCTCCCAATGTCCCCTGGATCTTCCAAGCTCCCTCTGTTGTGTACATTTGTATCCGACAGTTCTCCCATAGCTTCTGTCCACATCTGTCTAACTGCACTCTGCTCAGCAACACCAGAGGTCCTATAGTAGAGTCTATCCAACTGAGAAGATCTAATCGCCTGCAGCTATTCTAGATAACGTCACAGTTGCTCAGATCATTAAAATCCAGGATGCTCATTGCAAGATAATTAAAAACCTGCCATTTCCCCCACAATTTCCGGGAGCCTGGCTGGGATCCCGCCACCTCACTCTCTTGATCCACACTCAACTCCCCAACTCCATCAGCCTGGAGACTCTGCTTTTAGCTGTTCTTTAAGGACAATGAGATATTCTAGACTGGGAGCCACCTGCTCAAGATTCTGTGGGGCATTGGCACAGATACTCTGTGTCTCAGACTCACCCACCTTACCCACTGCTCTACCAGAATCCAGGGTGGAAGGAAGCCACTGTTTCTCAAGACCGTCCTGTAGGAAGTCTGTGGGCTGTTTCCTTTAATCCCACCGGGGCAGTTCTCCATCTGGGCACTGGTTTTCATTCTAAGTCAGCAGAGCCACCGGACTGCAGTTATAGCAGAACTTTGACAAGAAACCTATTATGTACAGTGGAAAAGCTCTAAATAGTACATCACTTAAGCCAATGCAAAATATAAAAAATATTCTGGTTTGGGGGCCACATCTGGCAGTGCTCAGGGCTTCTTCCTAGCTCTAGGAGTGCCTGGCGGGACTTAGGGAACCACACCGGTGCCTGGGATTGAACCTGGGTCAGCTGCAAGCAAGGCCAATTCCTTAACCTATGTACTATCTTTACAGAAAAATCTTGCCCTAAATCCTGATTCTTTCTTCCTCTTCCAAACACCTTCCTCCCGCTCTCTAGAAGCAGTGAGCCAGCCCATACCATCAAGTACATGCACTCGGGTCTCCTCTCTCTTTAAGGCCAGGGACTATGTCTTATTTCTCAGTGTATCCCCACGGAAAACCTCGTGGTTCCCATGGAAAACACATTCAGACACACTTGTAACTACAATAATGGTGTTGATGATGGGTGCAAAAAGACATGACCTAAAGATAAATGAATTTCTGATTCAGAAGGAAGGGCTTACAGAAACACATTTATTATGGTGTTGCCAATTAATTTGATAGAGTATTAAAGCAGACCCAGCAACATTGTAATTTGAATAGGAGCGGTGGCATGTTCTTCCAGTCCATCCAAAGAGGGTATTTTTCATGATTAGCGTTTGATTAATCCTAGTAGATAGATATTTCATTTATAGCCTATACATTTGCTCTTAAGGGTTTAATTGCTTGTGCAATTTATAAGCACTGTAATTGTTGCTATGTAAATGAATTTCCAGCATCCAATTCACCTTTAAAGTAATTAAATTAAGTGGTTAGTTAAGATCATTAGGCATCTATGAAAAGCCCCTGAGAAAAATTCGGTCTGCTCGGAGAAATGGCAGCCTTCTGTGTTTCCGATCTCTCCTGGCCAGTTTCTCCCAGAACCCCCAGTCCTCGCTTCGGCATCCGCCTCTCTCCCCTCCTGCAGGCTCTGACTAATTTGCCAGTTAAAGAAGGACACATGTTGAGTGAAAGTAACAACCTGTTTCATAAACAGCCTCAGCTGTTTTGAAGAGAAGCCAGAGGGACCCATGTTCCTTGCTGAGATGTTCCTCTCCTCAATTTGTTGAATTGTTTTTCCAGTTTTGATGGAATCACATTGCTCATGATATCTGTATTCAACTTGAATTTTAAAATCCAAGCTCCCTGTTTGTTCTAATAGAGAGAGGGAACATAGCTTGCCGCTCCTGACTCCTGGAGAAAGAGGAACTGTCCATCTTTGTATAAGAGTATCTGGGGAGCAGAGTGCACACAGACTTTTGAGGGGGAGCAGGCTTGGTATCATTCGACCCATTTCTTTTTTTTTTTAGCTCTCAGATCCGAGCATACCAATTTTTTTTTTTTTTTTTTTTAAATTAATCTGTTTTTTTATTTTATTTTTTTAACATTTTATTATACCACCGTGAGATATACAATTACAATGCTGTTCACGCTTGGGGGTTTCGGTCACACAGTGTTCCAGCACCCCACCCTCCACCAGTGCCCCCAGCCACCACCCATGTCCCCAATTCCCTCCCCTCCCCCCACATCCTGCCTAAATGGCAGGTTCTTTATCTCCTCTCCTCTCCCTCTCTCTCTCCTCCTTCTCCCACACATTGTGGGTTGCACTACGCACACTTAGAAGCCATCATTTGCATTTTTTGTCTGTATTTAATGCTCAGTTCTATGTTAGCATCAGAACTTTAGACATTTATTCACACATGTTCCCTTCTCTATCTAAACTAACCTCTGACTCCCACATGCTTGTGGTAATTTCCACTTTCGGTAAGATCACCTAGTATATTTATGTCATGCAAATAAATGCAGTCATTCTATGTCTCTCTCTTTCCTTCTGACTAATTTCACTCAACATGATTCTTTCCATATCCATCCATTTATAGCAAAATTTCATAACTTCATTTTTTCTGACAGCTGCATAGTATTCCATTGTGTAGATGTACCACAGTTTCTTTATCCAGTCATCAGTTCTCGGGCATACTGGTTGTTTCCAGGTTCTGGCTATTGTGAATAGTGCTGCTATGAAAATAAAAGTGCAGATTGTGTTTCCGCTGTGTGTTTTTGGCTTTCCAGGGTATATTCCCAAGAGCGGTATGGCTGGGTCAAAGGGGAGCTCAATTTCTAGTCTTTGGAGGAATGTCCATATTGTTTTCCAGAAAGGTTGTACAAGTCGACATTCCCACCAACAGTGTATGAGAGTCCCCTTTTCCCCACATCCACGCCAGCACTTGTTGCTTTTACCCTTTTGGATATGGGCCATTCTCTGTGGTGTGAGGTGATATCTCATTGTTGTTTTGATTTGCATCTCTCTGATGATTAGTGATGATGAGCATTTTCTCATATGCCTTTTTGGCCATTCGGATTTCTTCCTTGTCAAAGTTTCTGTTCATCTCCTCTCCCCATTTTCTAATGGGGTTGGCTGTTTTTTTCTTATGTATTTGTACCAGTGCCTGATATATCCTGGATATTAACCCCTTATCAGATGGGTATTGGGTGAATATTCTTTCCCATTCTGTCGACTGTCTTTCTATCTTGGTCACTGTTTCTTTCGAGGTGCAGAAGCTCTTCAGTTTCATGTAGTCCCATATATTTATATTTTCTTCTAGTTGCTTTGTTAATGGTGTCTCACCTTTGAAGATGTCTTTAGCATCGATGTCGTGGAGGGTTTTTCCTATATTTTCTTCAACGTACTTTTATGGATTCAGGTCTGACATTGAGATCTTTAATCCATTTTGATCTGATTTTTGTGCAAGGTGTTAGACACAGGTCCAAATTCATTTTTTTACATGTAGCTGTCCAGTTTTCCCAGCACCACTTGTTGAAGAGGCTTTCCTTACTCCAGTTTGGACTCTTTGCACCTTTATCAAAGATTAACTGATCATGTCCATTTCAATCCATTCATTTAGTCATTCTCTCAGCAGTTTTACTGAGCACAGGCTCTGGCCTTGACCATATTTGCAGTCAGCAAAAATGAGAGGGTTACGCAGAAAAACCAGATTCCAAAGGTGCTTTAATCCGCTCTACCTATTTTACTAGCTGTGAGAGATATAATTTCAGGATTGTTTCCAGTTCTCTGAGATTCTAATTCCTTGTCCATAAAATGGGAGTATTAAGAAGAGAATTTTCCAAAGAATAAAGATGTTATTTATCACATCCTTTTGCCCAGTATTTTAATTCTGAATTCTTTGGAGGCTTAGGGGAACCATTAGATAGAACTGAATGACCTGTGAATTTGGGTGGGAAAATACACATTACTAGTCAGCGTGGTTACATTAGGCATTTTTCTGTATTGTGAAGGCAGATACCAAATCCAGTGTTGTTGCAGGACACCTAAAAGCCTAGGGCCTCTGCATCTGCCCTGGATTGCCTCCTGCAGGTCACTTCATAGATAGGGGGTAGTCTGAATGTGGCAGTCTTATCTGACCATGTATTCTGTACTGGCTGGTATAAATATTCTCTCATGCTACCACAATCATCGTGGAACTAACTAGATCTTACCAGCATATTTGCCTGGCCACGTAGGATCCCTAAGTAATTAGACCAGAGAGAAATGTTGTTTGCCTCCAAGCAAACAAGCATGGCTCCCCTGATATACTCAAAGGCAAACTAAAATACAAAACTACCATGAATAGAAGAGACTTGTGAAGGCTTGGAGAAATATTTAACTGGCATTAGTATTAGTCTTTGGTACAGAGACATGCCATCTCAGAAACCCCCTTCTCTACCCTATAAAGGCATTTCCAGGCAGATCTTGGCTCAAAACATTAGCATATAAAAGGGCCTAGGTGAGGTGCAGGGAGGTATTACCTAAGGGCATTTGACTCTCCCCTGCTTTCCATAATAGTGGGAGGGAGGTCCGAGTTGCAGGGGTATAATACTAGCCTGCTTCCTCTCTCTCATGCTTCTTTTGGGCTCTCTCCTTGTGAGCGCTCACCCTTCTTGGGAGTCTTGTCTTCTTCTCCTTTTACAGGGCCTTTACACGTGGTGGCCGCCATCTTGGCCTCCACGTGTCTTGGGTTCTAGCTGGGAATCCTAAGCACAGGGTTTTTCCTTTTGCTGATTTGTATGCCTGAACCTGTGATAAGTAAAGCCTTTAAAACTGCATCGGATTCCTGAGTTTTCATCCATTCCTCGGCGGCTTCGGAGGTAGAAGGGAACTCGCTCCGGCACCGTCGGGATCCCGGCTGAGCTCCCCGACACAGTGTCACTGGAGTAGTAGTAGTGGTAGTGGGATGACGTTTAGGTCTTGACTCCGCTGTTGCCGACCCCGAAATGCTATTCAGCATCTTACTGCTGCAAGTATACAGATTTATTAGATCTGCCATGAAGTGTTATTATTAAATATATAATGGGGAGCATATGCTATGATAGCATAACTTTTTAAATCTTGATAAGTATGTTTCAGTATGATTTCTTTGTGAGTTTTGGTATTTCCCTTTATGTATTGAAAATGTTACTCGGACAAGGGTGTAATGGCTTCTCCAGGCATCCAGGACATACATGAAATGTGTCCAGGACACACATGAAGAGGGAAGAACCCCTGACTAGGCTTGAACATCTTTCCAAGTCAGATAGACCATCTATAAATTGTTAGGGCCAGAGTGATAGTACAGTGGGTAGGTTACTTGCCTTGTATGCAGTTGACTGAGGTTTGATCCTCAGCATCCCATATGGTCCCCCAAGCCTACCAAGAGTGATCCCTGACACAAAGCCAGAAGTAAGCCCTGAGCAGAGATGAAGTGGCCTAAAACAAAACCAAAGATTAAAAACACAACAACAAAAATTGTTGGAGCCCTGAGCACAAACAGGACTGAACCTTGAGCACCTCCAGACATGACCCGAAACAAAGAAACAAACCCAAACTTCGACTTGTTGGCTCCCACACTCTATGTTTCTAAGTCATTGTGGGACGAGGCTGATCGGTGCATTTCTAATATGCTCTTTGGTGGTCCTGGTGTTCAGAGCAGCTGGCTGTATCTGCCGCCCGTCACTAAGCGCCTGTTCTTCCATTGCACCTCACTTGGCCTGTAAGCACTCTCAGGTCCCTGGAAGGGCTTGCAACTGGTCCAGAGTCACAAAGGCATCACCTTCTGTCTCTGCTGGCCAGTCCAGGCTGGTCTTCAATCCCTCTTCTACCTATGCCTATGTGGCTTATCAGCTCATCTGTCTCCCTGCCTCTAGCTCCAACAATTTTGGAAGCACTAAATATCCTGGCATTCAATATCAAGGTTGACTCTCTGCTGAACAAGGTCTAGGGGCTGGCCCCCAGTAATGATGTCAGACTTCTGCCTTATTCCAGGTATATGAATCTCTGACTCATGCCCTAGTCCCTGATGCACAAGTGCCTGCAATGCTCAGGGTTTGGAATCCTTTCCTGGATGAATTGCAATGACTGGATCACTGCTACCTATAGAATTTCCACTTCCTGTATTATTTTTCTAGTATTGGCTGCCATTGGTCTCTTATTTTGTTTTGGGGGCCACATGCAACTGTGCTCAGGGGTTACTTCTGGCTCTTTGCTCAGTGATCACTCTGGCAGGGCTCAGGGAGTCACATGTGAGGCCAGGAATTGAATCCAGGCTGGCTGTATGCAAGACACCCCTACTAACGGTACTTTCTCATCTCTCTGCCACTGAGTCTCATCTTCTATGGCTTCATATCTTCTTTGGAACACCTGCATAGCAATTGTCTGTTGCCTTATCCTTCAAATACCAAATCTTAGAGACTTTTTCATATTCAGCACGGAAACAGTTCCCCTATCCCGAGCTCCGCTTTTAGGTACTTCTAAGCTACCACAACAGCTCATCCTTCCAGATCCACTGCGACAGACTGTGATGCAGCCCATCCCATCCTATCCCAGAAAACATTTCTTTGTCATGCTTTATCATTTAGATAGCATCAAACCTCACATGAACATAACATCTTTGGAAGTTTGTATATTTATTGAATATTTAGCTTCATTAATCATTTATTGAGCATCTATTAAGTACGAAGCATTATGCCAAGCCTCAGGGATAGAAAAGAAAGAAAACAAAACTCAGATACAGCCCTTGTTTAAGGAATGCACAGACTAATATTAGATGTAAATAAATACTTGTGGTCCTTTAATCAACTTTGCATTATTCATTTGTATGCTTTTGAGTTCATCGTTGATCTCAAATTCTTTTTATTGGACCTTGTTTTGAAAAGTCTGAGGATGGTCAGTTTATCCAGTGGTGAGTTCCCTTTGACTGTTTTTATCCTTTTGCTTTGGTCTCAGAGTTATGATCTTGTACATGGCCCCAGTGATCCCAGGGGTCATTGGAACTTAGTTGGCTAATAAAGAGGCGTTGCCCTTCTTTTATCAATCCAAGGTAATGATCTTGAGCCAACAGTAATAAGAGGACCAAGATTTGGTCAAAGAGCTCCACAGACTTAATCTCCTACTAAGTCTGTCTGCTTTTCCTTGCCTCTCTCTGAACAGACTCTGTGGTGAGAAAAAAAACTTCCTGTGGGTCTGAACAAGCTGATCTTCTCCTCCTTCCTAAATGAAAGATGAAGATCATGAGTAAATTATGAAGAAAAAGAATTCAACACCTCATTTTTCCATTGCTTTTTTCATTTTAGCCAACTGCATGTGAATGAAACATGACCATGAAGGCCTACTGGATTCTTACCAATATTATGTAGCCCATCCTATAGATCTGATGTGATCAGCCAGTTGAGAAAACCGTGTGACATACCTGAGCTGGTGCCACTCTGCTCCAGTGCTTCTGTGGATTACTTAGACGTTTAGTAGAGCCACTGAGTCACCAGGGTTTGAAAATCAGTTTGGGATTAGGGAGTGACCCCAGCATTCTCTTGACTACAACAATGTGATGAAACACAACTTATATGATCAGAAATAGGCACCTGGTAGAACATGGTCGCAGAGTTTCAAGGGATAGAAGGAAGATAGTAGCTGCCTACAGAGCAACAGACAAAGCTCAGAAGAGGCATCAAATTAAATCATTTATATCGACATATATTAATCATTTCTGCCTTGTCTAGAAATGCCAAGCCTCAGGGATAGAAATGCCTGAAATCATATATGGATGATCCCTACAGCTATAAAGTGGAATCTAGGTAGGCGGACAGAGCCACAATACAGTTTGTCTGTGACTGTGTGTGCTTGCTTGTGTATACAATGATTAGAATGCACCTGACAAGGGGGATCACTAAGGAAATGAACTAAAAATAAAGATCAAAATAACCCCTACTACATTGGAACTCTCTTACCTTCAAACAAGATTGAGTTCCAGGAACAATAATTCATAAAATACACCCTAGCGGTCACACACACAAACTTGTGCATTCTGAATCTGACATTGTCTGTGGCTCAGTAACATTACAGGTCGGTTCATGGGTAAAAAAATGAAATGAAATAATATTTTTCACCTAATGAGTACTTCTTAGTAGGGTCTCTCCATTCCTGAACTGGCCACCACTAACCCCATTTTGCAGTCTAGGAAACTAAGCCTCAAGGAGCTTGAGTTGGCTAAGGTCAGGCTCTTATCGAGAGAGATGGAATTAACCATCTTTAATCTGGCCTCTGATCACGATACACTATTGCCTCTCATTTTCCTTTTGTCATAAATCTCACATATACTCCTTTTCTTTAATTGACGTTGGAGTTCATATGTACAGTTCCAATGGGTTGCAACAGCCTTTCCTCAAGGTTCAAGCTAGTCCTTGGGTAAATAGTTGCCCACCTGAGTCCCTTTCTCTCCACTGCAAATTCAGTCACTTCCCAGCTTTCTGGGCCCCACCATTCCTGCCAGCTGTGTTCTTCCTTTTCATGCTAGGTTGCTGCTCTACAAACAGCAGGGAGCTGGTGGGAAGCATTGTTCATGTTCCTCCTCTTGCTAATCTGTTTATTTCTGTCCCCTTTGGGGCCATGATCCCAAACTAGCAATCCTTAGAAATCCAATTTTTTGTCTACTTTTTGATGACTCCAAAGTTTGGAAAGTTAGAGTATTGCTTTTTAATTAATTCTGCTTTCCAGAAGTTCAAAACGTATTAGTCCTGCAAACAACTATCCCCTTTAACTCTCCTGGGAGTGGAATACTAATGGTTAGTTAGTTGACATTGTTTGGGGTCATTGTTATTCTCTTAAAGACTGTGCTTTAGAAAAACTCACATTTTTTTAAATTGCCGTCATTTAATTCCATAGGCAGTTGATTTAAGTTTCATTTTTCCCATTAAATGAAAATTAAATTAAGCTCATTAATGTATTAGACAAGCATTGATTGTACTCACTTTGGTTTTAATTAAATGCTACTATTCATTATTTCCTCCTGTGTAGTGCTTTTAATTTTCTTTTGGTATATAATTTGGGATAACAACAATATCAGGAAATTATCCCTCATAAATAATATTCAAAGAGAAAGGTAACAAAACATACAGTGAAAGCAATTTGAAGGTATTTGCTTATTGTTTTTAATTTACGGGTAGGCTATTTATCAACGAATATTTTTCCATGTTGTTTCTTTGTGATAAAACAGGGCATGCCTATCTCTCTCTTAAGCAGCTCTGACTTTGGCAGTTAATGGCTGACTTGAAGACTTCATTGATCTTAAAAATGTGCTGACTTTATGTGCAGCACTGAAGTTATGGTCCAGGGGTAGAGGTTTGAATTTCAGTCTGAGGACATTATCAGAAAGGTTCAGAAAAATGTCCAGAGAAGCTTATTTAATTTTTGTATGACATTTGTGAAGCACTCATCTCTGCCAAACAGTCTCTGAGACTTGGAGCGTGTGTGGAATGATGGAGAACCACAGACCTCATCCTTCATATCCTTGCCTCCTCCAGGGGAGTAGCGAATGTCCTCTACGCTGACTCCAAGGCTCAGAGACACCAGCATTCTCCATTGACCTGCTAACAGTGCTCAAGCCATTCCCCGGTACTCTAGACTTTTTAAAAGAATGTGTGTTTTGCATTCCTCTCCTAAAAAATATGCCCCAGTGATAGGTGGGGAATTAGTAGGTAAGCTCAAAAATGCAACCATTCAGAAAAACAAAAATTTGGGGCCCCTGTCTCAACCTCAGAACAGAAATCACGAAGAGCAGTGAGGTCCTATGCAGGTCAGCTGTGCCTTGGGGACACAAGCAGTCTACAGAGAAAAGAACTTAGAAGTATGTACCTAGATGTAAACTGGGCACTGGGTGCATGTAGATAGGCTGGATACATGCTCCCCACCACATAAAGAGTCTGCAGAGTACCACAGAGGTCAGTTTTCCAGCAAATAACACTTGGATGGGCAATATCTCATGACCTAGAACTGGATCAATGACACAGCATTTGGACCTGGTGCTACTAAGCCTAACTGGGAAGGGGAAGGCATGTAAGCAAACCCCAGTCACTCCGACAGAGTCTTTCAGTCAAGTACCAAATCTTGAAATGTAAATATGTGCTGTGAAGGAAACCCAAAGCAGTAATTAGAGTAGGCGTGGCTTCCAATTCAAAGGAGGTCTGGATGGGTGAGAGAAATGAGTGCATTTAGAATAGATTCATACACTCAAATACATGCATGAAGGAAAACTGGCTGTTTAAAAACATCAGGAAACAAAAACTGGTTGATATAGGATGAGAACAGGAGAAGAAACTGATTATCCACATTAGAAATAAAAATTTAAGGGTGTGGAGAGATAGCACAGGGGTTAAGGTACTTGTTTTGCATGCAGATGATCTAAGTTTGCTCCCTAACACTGTGTATGGTTCCCCTGAGCCTGCCAGGAGTGATTCCTGAGTGCAGAGCCAGGAGTAAACCCTGAGCACAGCCAGGCGTGATCCAAAATAACCACTTATAATTAAAATCTTGAATATCTTATTTGAAAAGATGAGTTCTGAAATGGTGCTGTTCCCGTGGGGAGTGAGAGCATTGCATGGTTCCACTCAGGGATTCAGAGAGACATAAAGAGATTTTCTGATTTTTTAAAAAGTCACTTGAGAGACCTGGAAGACAGAGATGGTTATTCATGTAGGGTGTACAAAGAACCTAGAAGGGACAAAGGAGAATCAACACAAGAAATGCATATAAAAAATTTCCAGAAGTGAAAACAAAAGTTATGAAATTTGAATGGACATGGAGATTATCATGCTATATGGATGGACATGGAGATGATCATACTAAGTGAAATTAGTCAGAAGGAAAAGGACAGATATAGAATGACTGCATTCATTTGCAGGATATAAAAATAGTATGCTACTAATATCCAAGGCCAGGATAAACATGGACCAGGAGGATTTGTCAGTGGTTGGAATTTACCACAAATGTGTGGGAATCAGAGGTTAGGTAGGATAGAGAAGATTCCAGTGTGTTAATAATTGTTGGAAATGGTAATGCCAGATGAGAACTGAACATTGAAAGTAGGCAAAGGGATACACATGATAACCCATATGTACTGCTAGCCACAATGTGTAAAAAGAAGGGAGAAAGACAGAGAGAGAGAGAAAGAGAGAAAGAGTGAGAGTGAAGGAAATGTGCCTACCATAGAGGCAGTTGGGGGAGGGGAGAGGGAATCTGGGGGACATTGGTGCACTGGTGGAGGAATGAACAGCTTTGTAATTTTATATCTCAAAGTGTTATAATAAAATTTTTAAAAATTTCCAGAAGTGAACCCAGGGTGGGGTGGGACAGGTAGTACAATGGGTAGGGTGCTTGCCTTGCATGCTGCCAGCCCAGATTCAACCCCCTGGTGCACTATACAGTACTCTAAGCCCCACCAAGAGTACTCTCTGAGCTGAGTCGGGAATAAGCCCCGAGCACTGCCAAGTATAGCCCAAACACACACACAAAAAATGTGAAACCAGGACATTTTATTTGCTTGTCTTTTGGGGGTCACACATGGCAGTGCTCTGGGTTTAGTCCTGGCTCTACACTCAGGAATTACTCTGGCGGTGCCTGGGGGACCATATGGGATGCAAAGGTTTTAACCTGGGTGGGCTGAATCCAAGGCAAACGTCCTATTCATCATCCTATTGCTCCAGCCCCTAGGACAATTTTTTAAATATAAAGTTCAGGTCAGTCATGCAGAAGGACAAATGGGTAGATACATATGTATTCCTTAAAAAAATTGTAGAAAAAACATAAGTTCATCATGGGAAACGATTTTAAGAGAAAAATCTTAAGATCTAGAATACTTTGAAAGTAAATACAAGCAAAATATTGAGCATCTTATTAGTAGAAAATAAAAATGAGCAGAAAATAGTTGGCTAATGACACTTTCAGAGGATGTAGAGGAAGGAGTTATCAATATTGAATTTTAAAGTGACATGAAATATCATTAAAGAATAAGCTCAAGGGGCTGGAGAAATGGCACAGCAGGTCAGGTGTTTGCCTTGTGCATGGCCAACCTGGGTTTGCTCTGGACATTTACTCCCCAAAGCCCAGAGCCATGTGGAAGCCCCGAGTACCAGCAGGTGTGACCCAAGATCTATCACTGTCACCCTCAAGTAAAAAGAGGAAGTTAAAATGAAGCTATTTCCAGAACTGTGAGGACTTAGAAACTTTACAGCCCTTAGTCTCCCATGAAAAGACATTAAGGGATGTATTTATCTAAGAGGAAATAAATCTAGGGAAATGCATGAGATACAATAAGCCAGAAGAAGAATGATGGCAATATGATAAATTTCAAAAGTATTACAATAAATCATTGATTCCAAGAAATAATTTAGGGGGACAGAATGTTATCTCAGAGGGCTGAAGCACCTTCTTTGTGTGTGAGACCCCTGGTTCCAACCCTCAGAATCTTGTGGGTCCCCAAGCCAGGGGTAACCCTGAGCTCTACAGTAGGAGTAACACAGAACACTTGGGTAGGAGCCTAATTAAACTACAACCATAATGTAGAATATTTTAGTAGATAAATATAAAATTAGTGAAAGAAAAACAAAATGGGAATTGGTGCTCAATGGTATTTAAGTGTGCAGAGTTTTGTTGTCTTGGGGGGTGAGGGAAGAGAAAATTAAATTTAGTTTTATTTTTTTAAAAAATTGTGCTGAGTGCATAGTAATGGTTTATGATTATTTCAGAACATAGAAAAATAATCTATGGCTTTGGGTAAATCAATGGAGGATAAAGGGGAAAGTATTATATGCTGTGTATATTCACTGTATCACTGTCTTCCCTATCAATTTGCTCAAGCGGACACCAGTAATATCTCCATATGTTCTGTCTCATGCTAGTAGGGCCCAAGGGCATCTGCTTGCTCCAGGAACATAAAGAGCCTCAAACCATTCCATTAACTTAAAAAACTTGATGCGGAGGCCGGAGTGATAGCACAGCAGGTAGGGTGTTTGCTGTGCATGCGGCTGACCTGGGTTCGGTCCCTGGAATCCCATATGGTCCCCTGAGCACCACCAGGAGTAATCCCTGAGTGCAGAGCCAGAAGTAACCCCTGGGCATAGCCGGGTGTGACTCAAAAAGGAAAAAAAAAGAACAAAACAAAAGTTGATGTGGCTAGGATAAATAAGTCTAGTATAATAGTAATCACACAAAAGTAAACTGACTAAATTCACCTATGAGAAGACCAATTTTCATATTGGGTTTTTGTTTTTGGCTTTTGTGTCACACCTAGAGATGTTCGGGGGTTACTCCTGACTGCACTCAGGAATTACTCCTGGCGGTGCTCAAGGGACCATATGGAATGCCAAGGATCAAACCCTGGTTGGCCGTGGTGTAAGGCAAATGCCCTCCCCACTGTACTATCTCTCTGGACCCTCACATTGGTTTAAGAGAGAAATGGTCTCTTACTACAATAAGAAAGATATATAGATTGCTAAAGAGGTCAGATAGGGAGATGAAGATAACTTG
This sequence comes from Cryptotis parvus, assembly GCA_021461705.1. Taxonomy (NCBI): domain Eukaryota; kingdom Metazoa; phylum Chordata; class Mammalia; order Eulipotyphla; family Soricidae; genus Cryptotis; species Cryptotis parvus. Next base: position 79,394 of record JAJIBD010001155.1, on the reverse strand, counting down.
GGGTTATTGGTGGAGGGATACTCACACTTACAGAGGGTTTAGAATATTGAATGTCTAAAACTGTTATCAAAATCTTTGTAAATAATGGGGAAAAGTTATAAAATATATACATGTTTTATATATTTAAATTTGTGGTTTCTATTTTGGTATTAATTTGACCTGGTCCAGGATGCACAAATTAAAGACTTCTTTTGGGTTTGGGGTATGTCTTTGAGCTTTTTGAGCGAATTTGTAACTGGACCCATTAACTCAATAAAATGTAACACCTTCCTCAAAAAAAAAAAAGAGAGAAATGGTCTCTTATGCGTCTCTTTACAGGAAACATACCTATCATAAAACCTCAGAGAGGCAGTTGGAAAATAAAAAAAAAATTTCTCATGAGACCAAATTTGAATGATACTGAAAGGCAGTATCATTCAAAGTCAGATTTACAGCTAAAACCTTATTATATTGATAAGGGGCACAGCAAAATTATAATAGAATCCAGCAAGAAGCTTACTTATGAGGTATTCTGCTTCTCAAGGAAGGAAGAAAGCTGGCAGAAAACAAAGAGGAATTCCCAAAACTATTCTGTCCAGAATTTGAAAATCAAACATAAAAATGATCCATAAGGATGCAGAAGGTTTGAACAACAAAAATTAACATAAATATCATATTATGAACCCAATAAGTGGAATGTCCATTCTTTCTATAGACACATGGGATATTGAAAAATTTTATCACATCCTATATCCAGAGGGAAGTCTTTTTATTTCACTGGGTTGCTGCCATAGAAATCATGTTTTCTGGCCACAGTGCAATTAAATTAAGAGTAATAATAATGATGAAAGATAGTTTAAAAGAATACAAATTTATATTTACATATAAATACAACATATGTCTGGAAACATAAAAATGTCCTAATTAGCTCATGAATTAAAGAAACAATTGCAATGGAAATTGCTAGATATTTAGAACTAAGACACAATAGAAATGCTAATCAAAATTAGTGAAATTCAGTAAACTTATAAGAGAGTGGTTAACAAAGCTAATCTTTGAAAAAGTCTAATAAATGAAACATGAGAAAAAATGCAGTAGAATTTTCTAATGAATGACTACAACAAAAAAAATTCGTCAATAAATTTAAAAACTAGAAAGGCACGATTTTCTAGAAACTGTCAATGTTGAGTCAGAAAGAAACAGAAATTAGTAAATTGGTGAAACAGTATCAGCCCTAAGTCCTTCCAGTGGAAGGGAAAGATACAGAGTCCTCATAATAAGTTTTTCAAGCCTTCAAGAAAGACAAAGAAATTATGTCACCTGACCACAGGGTGCCTGGGATTGAATTTAGGGCCTCTTCATGCAAGGCACGTGCCCTGACCCTATCACCTAGCTCCCTAGCCCTATAAATTCATCTCTTACAGGCTATTTCAGAGACTGGGATTGGGGGAGGAAACTGTTATACAACATTAACTATGCCAGCTTAACGTAATTCAAGAAAAATTTCCCGAAGACCCCCCAGACTAATTTATATGACTGTCCTTTTATCATGACGAAGGACAACCATGTGAGCAAGCTGGCTTCCAAAAAGGATTCAGCACAATCGACCATATCCACACGGTAACCAAGCTCATTAAGGTTTGTAGGGAGTTCAAGACGCTGCTCTGTCTCACGCTCATTGATTTAAAGAAAGCCTTTGATTATGTGGAGACTGAAGCAGTCATCGAAGCCCCTAGCCAAACAGGGTGTTCAAACCAAATACATAAAGATCCTTCGTGAGCTGTATTATGGATTCACCACCAAGATCTCACCATTCTACAAGGAAGTGATCATTGATGTCAAAAGGGGTTTGGCAGGGTGATACCATTTCACCAAAACTCTTCAGCGCCACCCTCAAGAACATCATGCGACAATTACAATGGGAAGGAATGGGAGTGAAGATAGATGGTCGGCAACTACACCACCTCTGCTTCGCTGATGACATTGTTCTAATAACACCAAACATTAGCCAAGCAGCACAAATGCTAGCTGACTTTGACCAAAAATGTGGATAGTTCTACAGCTGAATCTCAATAAAACAATGTTCATGAAAAATGAACTAGTTCCAGAGGGCCCATTCACTCTCAATGGAACAAACATCTCTGAATGTAGCAATTATGTGCACATAAGTCAAGAATTCATCATGATGAACGACCTAAAATCTGAGCTGCACAGAAGGAAGAGAGTGGCATGGAATGCCTTCAAGAGCATCAAAGAAATAGCTAAAAGGACAAAGAACCTCCGGCTCCGGGCACATCTCTTTGACTCCACCATTCTCCCTGCATTAACATACACCTCAGAGACCTGGGCCCTACGAAAGCAGGATGAGAATGCTAGTCAGGTCTCCCAAAGGGAATCAAAAGAGCTGTGCTTGGAATATCATGTCTCACTCAAGTGAGAGAAGGAATCCAGAGTTCCAACCTCTGTTGCCATTCCAGAATCAGGGACACTGTCTCGCTTGCCAAGGCATCGAAAATCAGATGGGCTGGACATGTAATGTGATTTGGAGATGACCGCTGGACTAGAGCTGTTATCAACTGGATCCCACAGGATGTCAAAAGATCATGTGGCTGCCCACTTACAAAGATGGTCAGACTTCATCAAGACTCTGAATGAACAGTTTGAGGCTCTTAGTATTCCTGAAGCAAGCAGATGCCATCGGGCTACAATGGCACATGATAGGGTCAAATGGAAACATTACTGGTGCCGCCGCCGAGCAAAACCGACGAATAACAGGATGTCAAGTGATCAAGTGATCAAGTCCTTTTATGGTAACAACAGATAAAGAACCTCATTGTCCCTTGAAGACCTTTTAGAGAGAACATGTCCGCTGAGTATTCCCTGAGGTTCTTACTGCCCCCTGCATGGTCCGCTGTCTCCCTATGCCATGAAAGAAATTGTATCACTCACCCTGGGAAACTCTGCTTGGGACCAGTCTCACTTTGTGCTATCACTTGTCACTTGTCTTCCCATTGTTCATCGATTTGCTCAAGCAGGCACCAGTAATGTCTCCATTCATTGGGAATGAAGTCCATTATTGTTACTGTTTTTGGCATATCGGATACACCATGGGTAATTTGCCAGGCCCTGCCGTGGCTCTGGGTTCATCCCAGGGGTCCCAGTCTTTTTCTGTGTCAGACCATCAACCATCCAGGGCCCACAGGGCAGAGGCCCGTGTGCGGACAAGTCTGTCTCCTGTCTTCCACTTGCCAATGCAGCCAGGCTCTGCAGCCACACCTGCAACACCTCGAGGGGCAGACTTTGTGCTATACGTCTGGATAAAATGCAACTGTAGATTTATGCTAGATGTGTGCTTCTACATATAAATCATTATGACCATTAGGAATTCCCAAGCAGTGGGAGACACCATTGAGCAATAGCAGAAAACCTATTAATAAGACATAGTAGTCCCTCTTTCCTCTCATCCCTCCTCCTCTCCCTCTCCCACACCTTCTCCCACTGCCACCTATATAATAATACATAAAAAACATTTATGAAACATAAAAACAAAGAAATCTGTATAAGAGCTATGTCTGTGAAGCTAGGAAGTTAAATAGAATACAGGAGGAATAAATAGATGGCTTCAACTGAAAAGTTATCCTACTGCATTCAACAAAATCGAAATAAAAAGGGAATGATTTTAAAACATTAATGATTTGATAGCACACTGCCGGGAGCATCAGAAATATGAAAATTGTTCTTGCTTCTCTCTGTTGAAACTGTCTCACAATTTAAAGTGTTCACCAGAGGTCATGTGTCATGGCACTTCTCAAACATGGAAGAACTGAGTAGATCTACCCGGGGTTCTTGTTAACACACAGATTCCTACTTAGGGGACTTGGGGTTGAGGCCTGGCGTTTTGCACTCCTGTTCCTGAAAACACCCGAGCAACCCTGCTGCCTCCATGGACCACTCTTGGAGTAGTGAGGCCGCTTCTCCAGCCTGGTCTTACAGGAGAATCAGCAGGGAGCTCGCACAGGGAAAGGCTGAGTCCCACCCACAGAGATTCTGCTGGTTGGAGGCGGGGCGTAGACACTGACATGGTTGTAAATCAGGACTTGTCGGCAGGCAGAATTTCAAATACTCAAGTTCCACTCATTTTATAGCTGAGAACTGAAGACTCCAGGCAAGGCAGATTCCCTGGCTGCACCAGTGGCTGGGCATTAGAAACTACTCTTGCAATTCCTATTCCCATTCTCTTTCCAAGTCCAATTTTTTACTTCATTCGCTTCCCAAGTCCCTGCCTCTGGGTTTCCTATTCCAGGGCGCACGCTGCTCATTTACTCTCAGTTCAAAAAACTGTGAGAAATAGACTTGGGCAGATGCATAGCGCTGCTGTCAATCAAGGCAGCGGCCAAAGCACTCCCCAATCCCTTCCCTCCCCACTCTTGGCTGTCCCTGCACAAATGCAAACTCTGGGGGCTGGGGAGGACTTTTTGCGGGGATTTGAAGTGTCCACGTGGTTGATGAATAAAGAGCAATCCTGTCCAAAGACCAGAACTTGGATTGTTTTTTTTTTCCAATAGATTTTGCATTCCCTTTGCTTCTGCCGCCCTCTCCTGCTCTATCATCCGTCTGCTGACACATAAGACTCTTGTCATTCCATTGCACTGACTCTCCTTGGTCCTTGGCAAATGACTCTTAAAATGCTACCTGTTGAAAGTCTCAGAACACGACGTTTGTCAACCACTGACTTGGATCAGCTTTAAAACTCTTAGCCCAAATTCCCACTTTATAAACCATTAGTCCAAATCTCCTCTGGCGTTGGCCTCTGTTCTTCCTTCCTAATCAATCTTCCCTGGTCTGATATTTCCTCCCTCAATGAAGGCATCGACGTTATTGTGTTTAACCTTCTGTGTCTGTAGGATGCAGAATCCCAGGACTGTTCACTGCTGAGTTAAGGAGACCAGAAAACTTGCAGACCAACACTTCCCTTGTGTCGCCCAAGGGTCTGAGCCAAGCAGTAGGGTGCCTTCTGTTCACAAATGTCTCATGCAAACTATTTGGGTCCCAAACCTAATAGTATTTTTCCAAATCCCGAGAAAACCTTTACAATTTTAACACTCAAGGTGTTCTGTTTCCAGCTGGTCTCAGATCTTTCCGCAAAGAGGGAGTGGCTAGTTATAATGAACCCCAGGGTAACACTTCAGGTTTTTACTTTACCTATTTGAGATCTGTGGTCATAGGCAGGGATGGAAAATCACAGTTGGCATGATTAGGTTCTTAAACAGACCCACTTCACTGACCACATGCTTTTTCTCCTGGCAAGTTGGATAGGGGGGTGATTAATTCCTTTCTTTGAAGGAATAACTGAAGCTTAAGAGTCTTTGAAAATCAATCCACGAGTCATTCTGTTGCTACATCTTAAATAGTACTTTGACCCTCTTTCCTGAATATAAAGTAACTACTGTATCAATAGTCTTTCCTTCTGCTTATCACATTTCAGGTAGGAACTCTCTGAACCATGTAAAGAGAAAAATGATGGAGTGAGAAGTCCCCCACCGCCAAAAATATTAGGTATAATAGAGAAAAAACTGAGACTCAAAACTGTTAAAACTGAAAAGACCTTAGAGACAATGAATGAGCCCTGCACTATTTTTTAGGTAAAGAAATTGAAGCCTAAAGGTGTAGCTTTGCCAAAGCCAGAAATTCTGTTGAGGAAGAGCGAGAGGAATCTGGCAGCTGGGCAGCTGGAGGGAGGGGTGAGCAGAATACCTAATTAGGTGTGTGCAATGTGCGATGATACAATAGTATAGATAAATTGATTTGGGTAAAATCAGATTACATGTGAAGTCTGTCTCTGAGCTCACAGTTTACAGGAAGTGTGTAAAAGAGAGGGAGCAACAGCTTTCTCCTTTTCCTGTTGTTCTTTTATTTTAAACCTGGACTTGTCTCTAAGAGAGTTGCTTAAAGCCAAGTAGAATGGCAGTGTAATGAATTCTGACTGTGGAGCTTGTTTTCCTATTCAGATGAAAGTGATGTCACGGTAAAGCCATTGAAGCACTGAGCCCCATACCAATTGAGAATCCAAGCTCTAGCTCGGATGTAACACTGACTGGTGAGGGCGGGGACGTCAACAGACCTCCTTGGGAAACTATTTCTTCACCAGCTGTTCTAGAATGGTCTCTAAGGCCTTGCTGCTGCTTATTCAGGAACTGAGGCTCAGAAAGAGTAGCACGTTCCCGTTAGAAGAATACACCCAGTTGCTATGTGGGGGTCTTCAAGAGCTAGAAGCTTGCTATGCAAAAGGCAGTGTTAGCAACTGCAGCAGTGACTTTACCTGGGAGGGTGATGAGACATGCGTAGCTTAGGCCTCATCCAGACCCACCTGATCAGGACCCATAGGAAGCCACATCTATAGGACATGCCCCTGCACATTGTAGAGCATCAGCAGAGATTTCTTGATCACTTCCCAGGAGATCCATGCTGTTCCTTTGAGCTTCCCTGGCTCAATTTTGCCTCTCCCTGGTAGCAGGTCTAGAGTATCTGTGACATTTCTGCCTTATCCATAAGCGCTGGTTCTGCTTTCCTTCCTGTGTCTGTCTGGTTCCCCACTTGTCTGTTGTCAAAAATGAGTGGGTTAAAGTGTGTAGGGGTCAGGGGTTAGGTAAAATAGAGAAGGGACTAGTGTGCTAATAATTGTTGAAAATGGTAATGCCAGACTAGAACTAAGCATTGAACATAGGCAAAGGGATATACATGGTAACCCCTAAATGTATGTATTGCAAGCCATAATGTGCAAAAGAAGGGAGAAGAAAAAGAGATAGATAGATTAAGATGAAGAAGAAGAAGAAGAAGAAGGAGGAGGAGGAGGAGGAGGAGGAGGAGAGGGAGAAGGAGGAGGAGGAGGAAGAGGAAGAGGAAGAGGAGAAGGAAGAGGAGAAGAAAAATGTATGCCATAGAGGCAGGTTGTGGAATGGGGGAGGGAATCTGGGGACATTGGTGGTGGGAAATGTGCGCTGGTGGAGGGATGGGTACTAGAACACTGTATGACTCAAACCCAGTCATGAACAGATTTGTAATTGTATACCTCATGGTGTTATAATAATTTTTTAATTAAATAAAATAACTGAAAAAATGGGTGAGTTAACTAAGAAATTCAAGAAAAGTCATCAAGGGTCAGAGATAGTTCAGTGAGTTGGACACTTATCTTGCACACAACTGACCCAGGTTCCATCCCTGGCACATATATCAACCCCTAAGCACCACCAGGATGAATCCCTGAATGTAGAGCCAGGAGTAAGCATTGAGTACTTCCAAAACAAACAGAACCTAAAAAGTCACAATGTCCCGGGTTAAGGGGACAGGAAAAAGCAGAAGCAAGAAATAGGAACAGATAACCCAGGACCAGTTTATTTGATCCCATAAAATCTCAGGAGATTCCGTAATCCAAGAGGTAGGTTGTATTTGTTTTTAGAAGTTGCTAGACGCTCTTTTTTCTAGTTCAAGATTTAAAAAAGCACAAAGGACAAACAAAAGCCACAAGAATACGAGCCATCTCATATTCAAAAGGAAAGAGTAGAATGTCAGTAAAACCACGCAAAGATGTGTAGCATTGGGAAATTCAAATGATAAAGCAATGCTATACCATTTTATACCCCTCAAACAGCAGAAATATCACCATTATAATTCTTTTACAGTGATATTTTAGTCTCAGTTGTGGATTATTATAGACATACAAAGAATAATGTTATGAGTGACACAAATGCCCTCGTATTCTCCATTTGGAATAGTATTTATTTGCTTTGGATTTCCCCTTTTTTTAAAATTCAAAAGAACTATAAGATTACTTCCTTTTTTATTATTGAGGGAGGGGAAACCAAGGACATTGGTGGTGGGAAATGTACACTGGTGAAGTGATGGGTGTTGGAACATTGTATGACTGAAACCCAATCACGAACAACCTGGTGATTGTGTATCTCACAGTGATTGAATCTGGTTACTTCCTGATCAGTTCCCTCTTCTGGAGCTGCTGGGTGTTACCCTGCAGAAAATATGTGTTTTTCTGCTAAGAATGGTCCCAGTTGATAGTGAGTCATGTTTTGATCACACTCTAACTTTCTGAGTTTGTGTTTCTTCACACTACTTGGGAGACATTTTCTTCTTTTAAAAAATTGTTTTGTGGTTTTTTGGTTTGGGAGCCACACCTGGCTGCACTCAGAGCTTGTCTGTGTTCAGGAATCACTCCTGGAGATACTCATGGAGACGCCTTACCTGTTGTACTGTCTCTCCCCTCCCTGGGAGAAATTTTCTTGTTGATATGCAGAATTCACTCTTTTTCTAAGGTTCAGTATTTGAAGGAAAATAAAGTAAACAACAAAGTCTTCTTAGTGACTCACCCCAAAATTTTAACGGTGTGTCTAATATCCTTAAAGTCAGAGATCTTTCTGTGCCTGATTCCAAAACTCCCAGGCCTCTTTCTTTGGTCTTGCTTTCTGGCCCTGAGTTCCTTTCTATCTTTCTGACTTCTCCCTTCATGACTTCTCTCTATCTTCCTGACTTATTCCTGGACATTCTCAGAGCAGAAGTTACCAGGTCTCTGGGGATAGGACAGTGGACAGGGGTAGTCAGGACCTGTTGCAGGACACCTAAAAGCCTAAAAGCCTCTGCATCTGCCCTGGATTGCCTCCTGCAGATCACTTTGTAGATAGGGGGGTAGTTTAAATGTGGCAGTTTATCTGACCATGTATTCTGTACTGGCTGGTATAAATATTCTCTCATGCTACCACAATCATTGTGGGACTAGCTAGATCTTACCAGCATATGTACCTGGCCACGTTGGATCTCTAAGCAATTAGACCAGAGAGAAATGCTGTTTGCCTCCAAGCAAGCAAGCATGGCTCCCGGATAACTCAAAGGAAACTAAAATACAAAACTACTGTGAAGTAGACGAGACTCTTGTGAAGGCTTGGAGAAATATTTAACTGGCATTAGTACTAGTCTTTGTTATAGAGACATGCCATCTCAGAAGCCCCCTTCTCTACCCTATAAAGGCATTTCCAGGTAGATCTTGGCTCAAAACATTAGCATATAATAGGGCCTAGGTGAGGTGCTGGGAGAAATTACCTGAGGGCATTTGACCCTGCCTGCTTCGCATAATAGTGGGAGGTCTGAGTTGCAGGGGTATAAAACCAGCCTGCTTCCTCTCTCTCTCTCTCTCTCTCTCTCTCTCTCTCTCTCTCTCTCTCTCTCTCTCTCTCTCTCTCTCTCTCTCTCTCTCTCTCTCTCTCTCTTTTGGGCTCTCTTTTGGGGCTTTCACTCTTCTTGGAGTCTTGTCTTTGTCTCCTCCTTACAGGGCCTTAACACGTGGTGGCCGCCATCTTGGCCTACATGTGGCTGGGGGTTCTAGCCGGGAATCCTAAGCGCTGGGTTTTTCCTATTGCTGATTTGTATGCCTGAACCTGTGATAAGTAAAGCATTTTAAAACTGCATCAGATTCCTGAGTCTTCATCCATTCTTCAGAGGTAGAAGGGAACTTCGCTTCCCGGCACTGTTGGGGACCCCGGTGGCATCCCTGACAAGGACTCAGCCCACCCTTCTCTCTCCCGGGGTCACCAAATGCGGTCTACAATCCAAGGCTGGGTTTCCAGCACCCAGCAATCCAAGGAGAAAATGCACATACATTATTGCTACAATTTATCCTAAAGGAGATTTGCAAAGCCGTGGACTTGAGATTTATGGTATGACATCCAGAGATTTCACGCACTGTATTTCTCATTTATGTACCTCAATTTAGTTAAGAAAAGAAGCTTTCTGGAGCAAAAACACCCCGAAGCTTTGGTAAAATGGGATATTTAATTAATTCCAAAATCACCAAGCTGGTAAAGAGGACTTTGAGACTTGCCTGTTGAAGTGTTGCCTGGCTGACTTGTCAGCTTCCTCCCGACGTGGCGATAGCTGCGCAGGGAGGCTGGACTTGGAGGCTAACATCCGACCACTCGCTCAGACCCTCCACCGGCCCAAGTGGCACCTGTCTTGGAGCAACCTGGTGTTGTGAATTGATCCACAGACTCATGAAACTGCCTCCTGGGAGCTCTGCACGCCATCTGCTTCCAAGCTCTCCTTCCATTGGCAGAGTGCAAATGGCAGTGGATTGTTGGGGGAGCTCCACTGGGGTCCCGACAGTGTCGGGAAGCAAGTTCCCTTCTATTTCGAAGTCGGGGGAGTGGATAAAGACTCAGTGGATAAAGACTCAGGAATCCGATGCAGTTTTAAAAGGGCTTTACTATCACAGGATCCAATATACAATCCAAGAGCAGGGGAAACCTCCGGACTCTGGGTTCCCAGCTAGGCCCCAGCCAGGTGTAGGCCAAGATGGCTGCCACCACGTGTTGAGGCCCAACAGAGAATGAAGAGGAAGGAGAAGCAAAATACCAAGGGAAGCCGAGATGGCAAAATGGGAAAAAAGAAGAGAGCTTCTTTCTTCTTGCAGCTTATTTTATAGCTAGAAATCCGCCCAAACTCCCCAGCCCAGCCCATTTTGGGCTGGACTATCTAGAGATGAAAACAGGAAAACAGCTCCAGAGAATGTAGCAACTTCAGGAGACCATCTGGTTGTTTACAAGGACCCAGAGCTAATTAAAATCCTCCTAGCAGAGCTGGGAGATGCTACAAGCCAAATGCAACTTCCCTGGCAGGAAGGATCAAATGCCCTCAGGTAATTTCTCCCAGCACCTCACCTAATATCTTGAGCTGAGATCTGCCTGGAATTGCCTTTATAGGGTAGAGAAGAGGGTTTCTGAGATGGCATGTCTCTGTACCAAAGACTAATACTAATGCCAGTTAAATATTTCTCCAAGCCTTCACAAGAGTCTCATCTACTTCACAGTAGTTTTGTATTTAGTTGCCTTTGAGTTATCAGGGAGCCATGCTTGCTTGCTTGGAGGCAAACAGCATTTCTCTCTGGTCTAATTACTTAGAGATCCAAAGTGCCCAGGCAAATATGCTGGTAAGATCTAGCTAGTCCCACAATGATTGTGGTAGCATGAGAGAATATTTATACCAGCCAGTACAGAATACATGGTCAGATAAGACTGCCACATTCAGACTAGCCCCCTATCTATGAAGTGACCTGCAGGAGGCAATCCAGGGCAGATGCAGAGGCCTAGGCTTTTAGGTGTCCTTCAACAGTGGATGGAAGTGGTTCCCTTAGCTGTGCATGTAGGTAAAGATGTGAGCGGGCGACTGTGGAGTGGAGTGATAAGGAAGCACCTTCACTAAAGAAATGAACTGCAAGGGCCTGGGGAACTTTATACCACATCAGTCATTTCTCATGCTAGGAAACAGCCTGCATGGCACAGCTGCCATCAAAGGGCACTGCAGAGAAAGGACAGAGCCAATGATTACTGTTTGTCTGTTAGGCATCAAACCTGACCTCCCTAGTATAGTCTCGTACTCTCTCTAAGACCCTCAGCCAACACCCCCCATTTGGGCAGTCTATTGCCCACCTCTCACCTGGTGTGAGGGTCCATCTGTGCCTGTATTGAATACATATTCTTCTCCCTCGCTTTGCTCTCTCTCCTCTTTCTCATTTGTGGAGTAAGGAATACACCACCAACCCTAACAGCTCTTCTACATGCTTGTACCAGTTTGCACACAGATGACATTTGTGTGTGTCTTAGGAGCCACTGGAACTCCTGCCATATAATGCAGTTTGGGGACCTTGTGCAAAATATGGAACATGGAGTTCCTTGCACAGTATCTGATGGTTTGCTGGTTAACTCTGAGAGGCACATGTGCTGGTAAACATCTTACTCTAGAGGACAAAGGAGATCACATGTTTTTATTTTCATATGAATGTCTATGTAGGCATGTGGGAACATGCACAGTGGTCATCTGTGTATGTACTCAGATTCCTATGTGTGATTATATCACGTTTCAGCCATTTATATATTGGGTCTGTAGCCCAAGGAAGAAACTAGAAGCTCTGAAGAGGAGAGTGAGATGGTACCTTAGCTTTTGCTGTACCACAAGCAGAAGTCAGCAGGAGACCCTTGGCACCTTTTATAAATAGGAGAGTCAGACTTGGAAAAATCATCTCTTTTTTGTGTTTAAAATCAGTGTGTTGGGGCTGGAGAGACAACGGGTTAAATCATCTTGTGTATGACTGACCCTGGCTGAATTTCTGGCTACATATATAGTGTACCAGTGAGCCAACCATAACACAGAGCCAGGAGTAGCCTCTGAGTACTGGTGGATATGGCCCAAACCTCCCACATACTGGAATAAAATAAATAAAATAGGTCTTCTGGCAAAAGTTCTTCTCCCTCCAGCTGTGAGCTCCCCTGCTGCACCTCCAGCTGCGATGTTAGTTCTCCCCCTCTAACCACATTCACGTCTCCCCACTGTTCCTGAGTTTACCCCTGCACTGGCTATACCAACATTACCCCAAGACTTCCTTCCCCATTGGAAGTTCCCACCTTTCTTATTGTTGGACTTTCCTCTGAATCCCTCACCATCCCACCCACCATCACTGCACCCCCTAAAATTAACAGGCCATTTGGATCAATGAACCTCCAAAGGACTGTGTCCAGAGCAGGAAGTATCACAGAAGCCTTTGTGAGGCCTTCAGAGACAATTTGGGGGTTTTTCAGAGCCACACAGCATAGGTTTTCATTTCTCTGATGAGAAGTGATGTAGAACATTTTATTCATATGCCTTTTGGCTCTCTGTATGTCTCACACGAGTGAGGTTTGGCACACATCATAAAGGGCAAAAAATTCTTAGTTTTGGTGGGCATGTAGGAAAAAGGAGACCCTCATTCACTGCTGGTGGGAATGCAACAGGTCTAGCCTTTTTAGGAGACAATATAGACAATTCTCAAAATTCTTGAAATCTAGCTTCCATATGACCCAGAAACTCCACTTCTTAGCACAAGGGACCAAAATTGAGTTCAGAAAAGACAATTGCAATCCTATATTCATTTTAACAATATTCACAATACCCAAAGACTAGAAACAACCCATGCCTAAGAACAGATGACTGGATGAAGAAACGGTGATAGATATACACATTGGAATACTATTAAACTGTAAAAAGGAAATGATGTAGATATATACATTGGAATACTATTTAACTGTAAGAAAAGATGAAATGAAATTTCCTTCTTCTATGTGGATGGATCTGGAGAATATTCTGCTGAATGAAGTTAGAAGAAGGAGAGGGACAAAAAATGATCTCATTCATTAGGAATGGAAAGAAACAAAATGAGACTAATCTGACTGCAACTGAACCATCATCCCAGGTAAGCTTGATTTCCAGGCTTGGATTTCTAGAGGCTTCTCAGAGTGGAAAGGTCCAGTGCCCCACCTTCACCAGACACCAGGACCCAGCTTCACAGCTCTCCAACTTATCTCAAATGGACACTAAGCTTCTGAATTGTCCCAGTTCCATAGCTCATGGCGCACATGGTTGACACCTCATAATTTCACGGTACTGTCAGCATGATAGGAACACAGCAAATTAGATGGGAAAGTTGAACAGAATCCCACTAAGCTCAATGAGAGAAAACAGTAAGACAAGACTCAACTAGCACCAGACAGCTCAGTAAATCCTCAATGTCTCTACAGGAGATATATGTTCTTACAAGCAATAGAAAGTAAATTATTTCTGTCTGCTAGGAGGGCAGACTTGGAGGGGGGGCGCTGAGAGGAAAACTTGGGGCTTGGTGTGACAAGTTCATGCTGGTGGTGGGATTGCTGTTGAACTATTGAATGCGTGAAATAACTGTATTATGATCAACTTTGATAAATCATGGTATTTAAAAGAGAAAGGAACAATGTAGGGACCAACAAGTCCCCCAAAACAACAGAGAACTGGTAGAAGTGCATGGGTTGAGGAGATTGGCAGTGGTTAAGATGAGGGGAACTAGGAGAAGCGTGGAGGGAAGTGGGCACTTGAGGAAAGGGTGTGGTGCATGGTATGTTATTCATGGAACCCTATTATTAACAGTGTTATAAATCATGGTGCCTAAACTTTAAGGATCAAAGAAATAATAAAATAAGCAAACAAACAAAAGAACCATACCGTTGCGCAGGTGAAATAGCCTGAGTTAAGTCTTGGTTTGACTGACAGTTTATCTGTAAAGGAAAGAAAGCCAACACAATTGGATACACAGTCTGTGTCAAGGGCACAATTTCATAATTTCCTTCTTTCTAACAGCTCCCTGCAACTAGACAGAATTTATTATATGAAATGGAGTCCCAGAGAAGTTCAATAATGTGTCATCAACCACACCACTGTAAGTGACAGGGCCACTGTCAAGCTTACTGGCTGCTGTACCGGTTACTGGAGATGGCACCCAGCCTGGTAATGGTGGTCTTCACGTTTCTGGCCGTCTTTTGGACCCCAATTTCTTTTTTCTGTCATTTCTAGAAACAGACCTAGATAAATTCCCCAAGAATTCTTTTACTTCTCCTGACCCAGAATCCTTGAGCAATCTATCCACAAGTTCTTGTCCTGGGGACTCATCTGGCAAGATTGGCACCTCTTTTCATTCATTCTTGACACCCATTTATTGTCTTGAGGAGACTGAGGGAAAGTGAGACAGTGCACTAGTCTTGAATATGCTGCATCATAAATTAACAATAAAGGCAAGTCAAATAATATAGGAATCATGGGCAATGAAATACTAGCAATGCACATTACAGCTAATGTCCCATGGGACCCACAGTAATGAGAGGGATAGGAGGGAATCTTGGAAGTTCCTCAGTGATGCTGAGGAGTCCACACATCAGGCCACCTGTCCTGAGCATGTTGATTAAAGCAGTAACAGCTGGTGTTAGGGTGGTCAAAGCTAGTGTCAGGTTCCCACCATTGCACCAACTTCCTCTGCACAGCTGTGCCCATGGCCTTATCCTGAGTCACAAATGTCTGGCCAGGGCTGGCTGCCTCTTCCATGGCCCTGCTCACAAGAGTTCCACCCATGCAAGTACAGAGCCTATCTCTGGATAGGATTATCACTGTATCACTGTATCACTGTCTTCCCGTTCATCGTCGATTTGCTCGAGTGGGCACCAGTAACATCTCCATCTGACCTATCTCATGCAAATAGAGCCCAAGGGCACCTGCTTGCTCCAGGAACATAAAGAGCCTCAAACCATTCCATCAGGTCATGGGAATGAGGTCTATAATTGTTACTGGTATCTGGCATATCAAATACGACACAGGTAGCTTGCCAGGCTCTGTCGTGCGGGTAGCATACTCTTGTAGTCATCCCAAAATCCAGCATTTATTGATGAACTGCGCAGCCGCAAGCAGCCACGAGAGCCGGGCTGTGATAGGCTGGTCTGCTGGGTAGAGTTCTGACTAGGGGAAGTCGGATGTGGAAAATGGAGGTCCTCATGGAGTGGGGGGTCGTCTGGCTTGTTGTGAGGCTCTGCTGGGGTGGCGCGCCAGGGCTAGAACCTGCCATCCCCTCCCGGGCACCTCATGAGTGGCTGGGCACAGTGAGAGACAGTAGCAGCTCTACTACTGATAATAATTATGATACTTATCCTGATAATTATGATACTGATCCTAATTATGATAGGATTATACATAATTTTATTTCCTTCCTGAAACTGATATAATTTCCATTTGTCTACAATGTCTCTTCTAAACAATTTCTGATTTTTCAGAAATATTAGGCGTCAATTTTATCTGTTAGTCACATGACAGATTTGGATCCTCAAGATCATAAAGTAGGTCTTCTAAAATTTATCCTTAAAGCTTAGAACCTAACATGAGCTGTTGTAGGATGGATGAATGCATGAGTGCATGGGTAGATGGATATAGGTGTGTGGCCAGCTGGCTGGCTGGGAAGATGGACATAAAGGTGGATGGGTGAGTGGTAGATGGAGAGAGCATACGTGTAGGTAAGTGGGAGGATAGATAAATGGACTGATGCTGAGTGAGTTCATAGGTGGGTGGGGAGAAGGCAGCAACTAACTGGGCAACTAAGAACCAGCATCAGGATCTCACTCTTGTCATAGAGAAAAACAAAACTGTGCTCTCAGATTCTAAATGGATGAATTATTCCAGAGGTGTCTCGTGACCTGTTTATCCCCAGCATGCACCAGTGGGAAGCAGCCCTCAGGCTGGACCCTGTCCCACCATCCCTGCTCTATCTGTCGGAGCCAGCCTTACGCAGCACAGCCCAGACTTGCCTTTCATTGGAGTTGTGGGACTCGATGTCACCAGCTGCATTTGCCGCTGTCTGGGATTTTATAGACATGCCTTCTCTGTTTATTGTGATGTCAGTTGCACAATTTCTCTTCAGGCGCTCCGAGCCTTTCAAGCATGAAGCTCCTGGAGATGAATGAGCCTTTATCAGGGGCTCAGTGCTCTCAGCTCAGTGCGAGCCAGCTGTGCTCTCGACTGTCTTAAATTTTCAGCCAGATTTTCCAAACCTTTGACTGAGAAGTCAGGACCAAATGAAGACTGGCAGAAGGGAGCGCCCTGAGGTGCCCAGAGAGCAGGCGGGCATTCAGCCCCCACTCTGGCAGCAAAGAGGGTGTGGTAACAGTTTTCTCCGTCTGGTGCCACTGTGGGTGTGGCTTTAGGAAATAGTGTCACGAGGGAGGGGAAAGACTGTTTCCTCCCTGTTCCCCAATGTGGGGACCCCAGAGAGCTGGCTGGTGAGTGGGAACGGGGGGGCCCTCTTCCTCCGCCTGCCTTTGGGATCTCGAGGTGAAGAAGACCCAGAGAGGCACCTTCGGCTCAGGTGGCATTTTCTCACCTCCTCTCTCCCATGGCCTGGCACTACTGCTTCAGGAGAAAAGCTGAAGGGGGAGTTGAGAGCCAGGTGTGGGCAGAGGAGGGGATTCCAGATCAGAAAGAGAAGCCACAGTGGCTGCTCAAGGCATGTCTCCCTTCAAAGTGACTCTGAAACCGGGTCTGACAAGTGTCAGGAGCCGCATAGAGCTGCCTGGCAAAAGGCTTGGAATAGATCATTATCAGCTCAGGCCTTTGTGCTCCCTGTCTCCTCTGGCTTTGCCTTTCAACTCCCTGATACGAATCACCTCCACCCTCAGCCAATGCTCCTGACCCGCACACCCCACATTTATTCTTCTAGAAAACCTAAACTTCCACAAGTCCAACCAAAGAGCAGAAGAACTCACGGGCAACAGTCTATGCTGTGCACGGGGAGAGTTTTCCCGAGTTCACAACATTCACCCCTGACAAGAAGGGCTGGGCAGATTCTGGCACTGTGGGCTGGTTGCAGATTTCATGGGGTCCACCAGCGTGGAGCGCCCTTAGCCACCCCACAGTGGGTCTGCGGAGGAACCGGAAGCTGACGCTGGTGCCATCAACAGTCCCCTGCTGACTCCTGGGTTTTAATTCTTGTTACTGTATATTTTTTTCAAATCTCTTTTTGGTGACAGGCACAAACCCCACACATAAGCGGGTGAATTTGTGCAGAATGAAATCACACCTATAGCTATGGAGCTGATTAAGCTCTAGAACAATCCCGGCTAGGTAGAGGCTCTTGTGTTTCTCTGGCCATTAGAGAGCCCTTCAGGACAATTACTAGTAAGATGTCCTGTGCCCTCTAAACAGGGTCTTTTCCCTGATTTATAATCCTAAAAAATTTATGGTAAGAAGTATATCCACATTATTAACTATGTTATGATGGAATATCTCCATTTGATTACATATAGCAGGAATTCTATTTTTGTTGTTGTGTGATAGTCACTCAGTTGATACACCACGTTGGACCCAGTGAATTGGGAGCTTTTTGTACACATCTTTTGATGCATGGACGTATGCATTTCTCTGGGACTTAAGAGGGTCAAAAGTGCACTGCATTCGGCGTTAGAAAATATTACTACATAGTTTGTCAAAGTGATTCTATCAATTTAGACTCCCTCCAGCCATTCTGGCTGCTCCACAGCCTCGGCTTTGTGGGGTCAGTTTTGTGGTTATTTTGTGATTCTCTCTCTTTAGCCAAGCTGGTGGGTGTGGGGGTCTTTCACTGTAGATTGAATTTGAATTTTTCTGAGAATAATGATGTGTAAATCTTTTGCACTTTTGGTTTTTATTATTGATTTTAGGGATTCTTTATATATTCTGAACAGATGTCTTGTATCCAATTATTCATTATGATACTGAAAATATCTTCCCCCAGTCTTTGGGCTGATTTTCTATTAGTTAGTGTCTCGAATAAGGAATTTTTTTTTTAATTTGGATGAAGCCCCACTTCATCCAAGTGGGCTTGGATGTTTTCTGTGTGTGACTAGCATTTTCATGTGTTTCTGTAAGGAATCTTTCCTACTCCAATATCATAAACATATTCTCCTGTTTTATCTCCAAGAAACGGTACTGTTTTGACTTTCATATTCGGGACTATAATTTATTTAAAGTGCATTTTTATGTATGACATGAAGTCAAGATACAGACTCACATTTTCAAATAGATATCCCTTGATACAGCATTATTTGTTGAAAAGATTATCCATTCCCCCATTGTGTTACAATGGCATCTTCACTGAAAATGAGGCGATTATAACTGTGTATTTATTTCTGGACTTTATTCTGTTCACTTGGTTTCTAGCAGTCTGTGCCTAATTTGTTTTAACTAATGTAACTTTATAATCTGACCTGATGCCTGATTTCTAAGTGTCCCAACTTGGTTATTCTTCAAATCATCTTTGCTTAGCCCCTCACATCTTTATGTACATTTTAGACTAATCCCATGATTTTACAGACATAAACAAAAATCACTAAAAATGTTTATTGGAAATTTATTAACACTAAAAACTAACTTGAAGAGAATTCTATTCTTATAATTATTGGTCTTCTCATCCCTCAGCACTATGGAACCTCCCACGTATTTAGGTCTTTCTTCATTTCTTCCAGCCATAATTTTGTGGTTTTCTTGATTCTCATCAGTCTTTTTCAAATATTTAAAAATATTTGAATATTTTAAATATTCAAATGTGGGCTTTTTAGTGTTTTGTGAAATCTATTTTAAAAACTCACTTTTCTTTTGTAGCCAGTATTTAAATATATATTTTGTTGTAAACTAACATTGAATCCAAAGACCATGCTAAAGTTACTTATTGATTTTAAAAGCTTATAAATTATGAATCATTATTCATGTATTTATAAATTTTGAATATTCTATCATGTTACTATCAAAATTGACACTATAGATTTCCTTCTTTAGTTATTATGTCTTTTACTTCTTTTGCTTGCTCATTATACTGCTAGAAAGCCAGTTTAAAAAACGGTGTATTAGCGGTGATGATGAGCAGTGCCATTTTGTTTCTTAACTCAGGAACATTTTCAATATGGCATCACCCAGCATGATGTAACCAGTAAATTTTCAGTGTTGTTTGTCTGACTGAGGGGGTATTTCTGTTCTGGTTTCTGTGGCTGCAACACAAAATTTAGCAGCAAAAGTTAAACAGTTATGCTTGTAGGTATTAGGGACCAAGAATTTAGAAAACAGTAGGAAAGGGTTATCTCTGCTTCAGATTGTGTGGACCTCCTGCTGGGAACTTGAAGTTAAGGTCATGAATTCCTCTCAAAGCTTATTTATGTTTTGTTTGTTTGGAAGGGCACACACCTGGCAGTGCTCACGGCTTACTCCTGGCTCTGCACTCAAGGATCACTTCTGGCAGTGCTTAGGGGACCATAGGGGATGCTAGAAATTAAACCCAGGCTGGTCGCAGACAAGACAAGTGACCTTCCTGCTGTAGTATCTTTCAGACTCCTGAGAGCTTATTTATTCACACCCTGGCTGATGCTGGCTGTTGATTGGGAGTCTCTCTGTCCACTTTTACCATGGGGGCTCATCTGAGCTTTTTCAAAGCATGGTGAATGGATTACAAGAGTGAGGATCCTAGGGGAGAAACAGGTAGAAGCTGTATTCCCTTTTCTGAAGTAGTAACAAGAGTCCCACTGCTTGCTTCCCTCGCATTTATTTCAGCTAGTGACAGAGACTCCAGTGCTGGAAGAACCTGTGGGTAGAGAGCTATGCCTAAGGCCACTTTGGGAAAATACAGCCTGCCACAACTTGGATTTCTGTCGTGCATTAGGAGTTTTGATCATGAGTTGATAAAGAATTGTATCAAATACTGTTGTCTAGTCATCCATATCATTTTATAAATGTAGTGAATTAAACTGATTGAATTTTAAACTTCATGTCTTACAGAAACGCCACCTTGTTGCAATGTTTTACCCATTTTATTGCCAGTTTTTCTAACTTATTTGTTGCTCTGAGAACCACTCCTGGTAGTACTGGTGGTCCTGTTGGTACTGCAATGGAGAACTTGTAGTGCTGGGGTTACATACCAGATATATCTTTATGTCCTGAGCCCTGAGCCCACATCCTCAGCCTTGGAGAGGATTTGGATTATCCATTTCAAATGTAACTTGCATTGGCTTGCTAGAATTTTGTTTCAAACCTTATGTTCAGGAGAGAGGTTGATCTCTTTTGAGGTAAACCCTTTTAGCTTTTGTTATCAAAATCAAGCTAACTTTGTGAAACAAGATGAACTGCTGTCTTCCTTCTTTTTTCTATTTTCTATTGAGAGCTTTTATGAAATTGGCCCGCCCCATTCATTAAGTATTCGGAAACACTCACTGGTAAAACCATCTCATAATCCTTGTGAAAAAGTTACTAATGATGCATCCTTTTAACTTATTGGCTACATCTCCTTTCACCGTATTTTCTGTTGTTCCCGAGAATTGTTATAGTTAGCTGTAAATTTGCCTGCTTTCCGTTTTTAAACAAGTCAAGGAATTCATATTACTCTAGTACCATTTACTCCCACCCTATATTTTTCTCCCTTTGTTCCCATGTATTTCACAGTTATAAGAATTTTAAATCTCCCAAATGTTGCCACTGTGGTCATTAATAACCTTTAAAGTCTCCCCTTTCTTCCTTCCAGTTATCTTTAGCCGCTTGCACACTGTACTTTCATCTGAGACCACTGTCCTCTTGCTTGAAGATCTCAATATTTCTACAAGGAAATGACTGCTGGTAAAAAGAAAACAGTCACACATGCACACACACATATGGGCGCACACACACACACACACACACACACACACACACACACACACACGCTGTTTTGACTGCCAACGTCTTTAACTCTGGGCTGGCAGCGATTCCTCTATACCCGAAATGCATCTCTCTGTTCTTTGCTGGTCTCCCCTGCCCACTTATCAGTTTTCAGCTTCACTGATGTTTTCCTGAAGGTAAGGGGCTCTTCCCCTCTGGCTATTTTTAAAGATTTTCCTTTTTGACTTTTATTTTTCACAGCTTTCTTATGATGCATGAAAAAGATACATTCTCTTTTATTGATTCTTTTAGGGATTCCTAAAGAAACTTGATAATTTTGTTAATTCCAAAAGAAAAAAGAAAAAATCCATCTCTGCCAGTATTTCTTAAAAAATGCCTCCGGTGCTTTCTTCGCTTTGCTCTACAAGCACTTCAAATTGCCTCCAGTTTATACTTTGCACTGTATCTTTTTATGTCTCCCTGACTCTTCCTGTCCTTTCCTTCTCCATTTTTTCCTCCCTGGAGTGAAATTGGATTTTGTTTACCAACCTCTCTTGTACCTGAGTAAACATCCATCTGTTAAATCCAATATGAAATCCTCAATTACAACCCACCTATTGGGCCAGAAAGTTAGTGCAGTAGGTAGGTGCTTGCCTTAAATGTGGGCACCTGGGTTTGCTCCCCAGAACTGCGGTGTTCTTCCCCACATCCCCAAGAGTGACTCCTGAGCACAGAGCCAGGAGTAAGTTCTGAGCACAGCTGGATGTGGCCCCCAAACCAGAAATAATCCAAAGATTTTAAGAAAACAATCTATTGAATTTTTCATTTCAGTTACTCTAGTTTTTACTTCTAGAATTTCTACTTGATTCTTTATATATTCATTTTCTCTAATGAAATTTTCCATTTTTATCTATTTTCTTGAACACAGTCTTCAAATAATTATTTTAAAGTACAAATTTGAACTTCTTCATCAAGACCCTGAGCGAAAAGTTTCTTCAAGACCCTGAGCGAACGGTTTGAGGCTCTTCATATTCCTGAAGCAACCAGATGCCATTGGGCTACACTGGCACGTTATAGGGTCAAATGGAAATGTTACTGGTGCCCACTCAAGCAAATCAATGAATAACGGGATGTCAAGTGATCAAGTGACAAGGAAAGAGTGAAACTACAAATATTCCCAGATTTCAGTCTATTTTCTTTTGTTGCTGTACTAACTTGGTTTGGAGTCATTTGGCCCCATCTTCTGTCATTTCTGGTAATATTTTATTGACTCCCAGAAGCTCTGGGGGGTGATGTTCTTCAGAGAAGTCCCATTTTCTTTTGGCAGATCACATTGATACGATAAAGAAATAGATGATTTGGGGATGTTGACTACAAAGGTCTGAATAAAATTGGCAGGAATCTGCAGATCATTGGTGGCTGGCAGTTGTTGGAGGGAAGAGATGGTAGAGTTGGCAAGAGTTAAGGAAAGATTGACTCTAACCTGAGGGGCTCAATGGTTGGAAAAGTGTTACCATTAGTGAGAGAAAATTGGGACCAGAATTGGGAATGAAATGGGAGACATTTGATTGCCCCCAGCTTGGGGCAGGTCTTAGAAACAATATAGGGCAGGCTAAATTAGGGGATTTTAGCCTTGGGGGGAGAGAACATTTTGAAATCCAGATGAAAAATTAGATAAGGGGAACCTTATCAAAATCTTCTACTGACAAAAACTATAAATCTGAAGTCCACCAGCCTCTTTTTTGAAATCAGTTGACATCTGACTTTTCTCAACCATCAAATTGGAGTCTCTGGGTACTGAGAGGACAATTTGGCACAAGAGAGCCACAGCTGAGCACTAATTTGGTGGGTGATCACTGATTTAGTTAATTTCTTACTTAGGGCCAATAGGTCAGTGGATAAGAATAGGACAAACCTTTGCTTTTTCATTAGCTGGTGGAAGGGATTCCTGCTCCTTCACTCAGGCTGGCTGTGAGAGCGACTTCTCTACTAAAAGCTACTTAGCACTTCCATTACCCACCCAAAACTCATTAGAGAGAGCTGCTTCCAAGACACACCAGTCTGCCCATTAATGGCAAGACAATTACAACAGTTTGTTTTGTGTCAATTTAGTTTTAGTCAGGAATTTCCTTCTAGAGGGAGAGAAAGAAGAACCTTGGGCTCATGAATTTATATTGTATTCACACCTCTTAGAAACTGACATTCCTCTAATCTCTATCTCCATGACCCCTCTGTTTCACTACAAAATCTATCTTCTGACCCACAGATGACTCAGCTCTGGTCTGGATCAGCAGTTTTCAGACTTTTTGGAATTAGGATAACTAGATGCATCAAGAATTTGAGGATCTACAGATTTTTGTTCATGTGACTTGTAATCTATTGGGTTTTTCATATTAGATATTAAACTGAAAAATGTTAAAGTTATTGATTCATTTTCAAGTAATAATAAAACTATTGTATATTAACATAATATGTCTTTTTTTTTAAAAAAAAAAAGCAACTACATTATCCAGCACTAAACAAATTCAGTGAGAAAACTATTTTATACTTTTTCAAATGTCTTTAATGTCAAGCTTAATAGAAGTCATGTAGGGGCAAGGATATAGCATCGGTGTCACATATGTGACACCCTGGGTTCAGTCTCCAGCCCTGCAAAAATAAAGAAGTCATATATTTTCTGAAAAACTCTGCAATGTAGTCATTATAAAATTAGAATGGGTGGGGCGGAGTGATAGCCCAGCGGGTAGGGCATTTGCCTTGCATGCGGCCTGCCTGTGCCAGCCCAGGTTCGATCCCGGCATCCCATATGGTCCCCGAGCACCGCCAGGTGTAATTCCTGAGTGCAGAGCCAGAAGTAACCTCTGAGCGCTGCCGGGTGTGACCCCCAAAAAAATAATAAATACAAAAAAAAATTAGAATAGGAAAGGCCAAAATCTAAACTTGATAATTAAAATATTTTTGCCTCATGAACTCGCCAAGAGAGACTCTGGGTCCCCCCTCCCCCGCCACCACCACCACACACAAGTATTTAGGGGCCATACATTGAGAAGTCTTCCACTAGCTGATAAGCCTTTCCACCAGAAAGAGTCCCAAGTTCCGGTTTTATACTAGCTCTTCTTTTTAAATGATCCTCTTAGATCTTGTAAGTCATGGTAAATAATTTATTTTAACTGTTCCAAGAGACATTACTCTAAGGCAAACTAACTTAAGTAAATCACTATCACTATCTTCCCTTTAATCATCTATTTGCTAGAGCGGGCACCAGTAATATCTCCATATGTTCTATCTCATGCTAGTAGAACCCAAAGGCATCCGCTTGCTCCAGGAACATAGAGAGCCTCAAACCATTATATTAGGTCACGGGAATGACCTAATATAAATGTTACTGGTATTTGGCATATCAAATACTACACTAGCAGCTTGCCAGGCTTGCCATGCGGGTGGCATACTGTTGTAGTCACCTCTAAATAAAGCATTTATAGATGAACCGCGCAGGCGCTTAGCGGCCACGCAAGCCAGGCTGTGATAGTCTGGTCTGCTGGGTGGAGTTGTGACGAGAGGGAAGTCCGGATGTGGAAAATGGCGGGCCCCATGGAGTAGGGGAGGGTGGTCTGGCTTGTTGTGAGGCTCTGCTGGGGTGGCAGGCCAGGGCTAGAACCCGCCATGCCTTTAACTTAAGTAAAAAAGATAGATTAATTGTCTCATGTCATGGAAAGTTGGAGATACTGTGACTGAGATTTAGTTTCAAGTCTTTTAAGGGACTTAAGAATGTCCTAGAATTTAAACATGTTTGTTTGTTTTGATTTGAGACCACACCTGATGGTGCTCAGTGCTTACTCCTGTCTCTGTGCTTAGGGATCAGTCTGGGCAGTGCTTGGGGCAATACTTGTGGTACTCCTGGGACAATATGTGATGCCAGGAATATAACCCAGCCAGGGCAAGTGCTCTGCCCACTGTACACTTTCTCTGGAGCCCCTAAATACTGCTCCCTTTCATATCCCCAAGGCAAAGGATAAAAACAAAATAGAAGGTACTTTACACAAATGTACTAATTAAATAATAGGTGGGTTCCAGCTAGTAGGACTTTGTTTTCATTCCTCAATTTTGCCTGTTTCATTTTTTTCTATTATTCGTAAGACTATCGCTGACAAGCTGCCCTCACAGTCTATCTCACATAGATCTTAGTGTTTTGCTCCCCGTGGGAAAGCCAGACTTGCTTTAACACAGCATCCAGATTATTTTCCAGGAAGGAAAATTATTATCCCTTCTTTGGCCATGTGCCCAAGAAGAATTGATTGTTGTGTGTGAGGAAAATGGGTATTGCCAGCTTATTAATAACCCCACCAGAATCAAATTAAGTGTAAACGTGGCAGTTCCCCAAAAGAAAGAACACTAAACATTCATCACAAAATTGCAGATAGCCACTAAAGATATCCTGACAACCTATAAACAATGGCTTATCTAATCACATATAAACTTAAATTGTCAAATACATGTGTTCTGGTCACTTTTTGTTATCCAAAGAAAGAACTGTGTGCCAGCTAAATTAGCAGTAGGCCAATTTGTGAACAGCTAGTGATTATTTAATATAGTTTAGTCACTGAGCCTCAGAACAAAGTTTTTGGCTTTTTAATCCCTCACTTTTGTCAGGTAAAATAGGTGTGAGCATTGCTGTCATCTCACTACTCTCAGAAGCCATTGTTTCCTCCAGGAAACAGTTGCCAACCCTCAAGGCTAAATCCTTTAGTCTAGGACAATGGCTCCATGCTTCTTAGCCTTTTCAAAATTGCTTTTGTTTTCAGCCATGCCCAGCAATGCTCAGGGGCTACTCTAGGCTATAAGCTCAATGTCAGCAGCAGTGTTCAGATAATGCAGATAGCAGGGGAGCAAACTCTGGAATTCAGCATGCAAAGTGAGCCTTGCCTGTTGAATCTCTCCAGTCTACCTTAAACTTAAGGAGACCTTGTAAGAACTCATGCACTAGATATGGACAGTTAATAAAAACATTAGCTAACCAAAACCACATCATGACTGGGATGGAGAGATAGTACAGTGGGCAGGGTGCTAACTTTGCAAGCGGCCAATGTGGACCAATCCCTGGTACCCTTATTATCCCCTGAGCCCACCAGGATTGATTTCTGAGTTTAGATCCAGGAGTAACTGCTGAGCATTATTGGGTGTGACCTAATGAACTAAAAACAACCTTACAAATTACGATTAAAAAAACTCCCATACCTTTAAAAACAGTTTTTTCAGTGATTCCATCCTTCTGTTTTAACATCCATATATGTGTATATATCTTTGCACATATATATAATATATATCTGTATATGTGTGTGTGTGTATATATATATATATACATATGTTTGTAAGGGTATATTTGACAGTCTGAACAAAGCTAGGGTAATATGTGTGTGTGTGTGAGAGGGAGAGAGAGAGAGAGAGAGAGAGAGAGAGTGAGACAGAGAGAGAATTCCATGACACTATCAATTTAGAATGACAGAAGACAGAGAGCAAAGATATATCAACACATAGGTTTTTGACATTCCCTTCTTAGGACTACGATAGTATTGTCGCAGCCTCTATTGCTGACCATCTTATACCTAGAAGTTTTGGCACTGGGAAGAACTTTAGATGACTCAAAACTTTTAAAAATGTGTATAAGTTTATCAGTGGCTTTTTGCTGCTCCGTTTTTGTTTTTAACTTTGGGGATCAGAGTGGACACATCCCAATGGTGCTCAGGGCCTTGCAAGTGGAGATTGAAGGTGGGACTCCATGTACGGAGAATCAGCTCTTGCCCTTGGAGATGTCTACCCGACACATAAATATTTCAAATATATGTTTTAGTGAATGTTTTAGTGTATTTAGCATCCCCCTTACCTTCAACTATTATTTTATTGTAAAAAATAGATATAGTATATTATCAATCCCTACCCTATGCCCTTGTACTGTTTATTATTAAATGTTTTACTTCTACATATTCTATTAACTCCATTATACATTGTTGTGATTTTTTTTTTGCATTAAGCAGTGAGGAGATTGAAAAACATGAGACGCGATGTCTCTTACACCTACCTACAAATTTCCTAAGTCTGGCATTCATTGCTTTGTGCAGAGCTCTCGATTTCCATCTGGTGTCATTTTTCTACTGCTCAGAAACTTCCTTTACCATTTCTTATGGCTAATTCTCTATCTGTTCTTGCTTTCCTGAAAAACTATTTTCTTTCCTTTTTTAAAAAAGGAAGTCATGCTGATTAAAATTCTCAGTAGTTCATTGTATTTTGTGCTTAAAGAGGGTTGCATTATTGCTTTCTAGAGTGCCTGACTTCCCAGCAAGAGGAATGCTGTTTCCTTATTTCTCCCCAATACAGTATATATGCTTTGTATCCAGATGTGTTAATAATTTTCTTTTTGTCACTGCTTTAAAGTCATTGTTTTATGATGGATCATGATATGATTGCCTTCTTGTTTCTTCAGTTTGGGGGTGATCGAGGCATCTTGAGTCTGTACACTTGTAGTTTCTGTGTTGGTTCCTCTAATAGTTATTCACCTCTCAAAGACTCCATGTACACATTTGTTTAAAGTTGCCCCACAGCTCACTGAGGCTCTGTTATCTTTATAAGTCTTTTGCTGAGCAGAAGATAGATAGAGAAAGGTGGAAACCTTACTCTATATCTAGGATGTATTTATTATTTATATTAGCTATTTTATATCAGTTCCTGCCTTTTCTAATATGTATTATATATAAGTTATATATAAAAATATAAGAAGAAATTATATACATTATATTATATAATTTCTGTGTCTATTTCTGTGAACGTGTGTTTCTATTGACAGAGGGATATAGTTTCTCTAAATGTAATTTTTCATTGAATGCTGCTGGTCATTATAATTTTACATTAATGAGGCGGAATTTTTTTATATTCAATTGCAAATATTGAATTTTTCTCTGGATTGCAGTTAAATAACTGATAGATCAGTTTTATCCTTTCTAAGACTGTATTAAGTTTTTCTATGCCAAGTGTAGAGTTGTCTTAATTCTGGGACTCAATCCTACTATCACTGAAATGAGATTCTTGGAATTCTACTTAATGGTTTTACTAGATATTTCTCCTCTGGCTGGATATGACACAGACTATTCATAGTCTTGATTCTAAGAATTTTCATATTTGTATTTTATGATGCTTCTTTCCTGAGTGTTTTTCTCACTTGCACAAATGAATTGTTATTCAAAGACTCAGAGGAATCTTTGCAGATTTTTTCCGGTATCCTCCTTGAAAATTATGATAGCTTTGGTCTCCCTAAACACCCAACTTTGCCTCCTCAACTTATCAAGTTGTCTTGGTCTTTTGGGCTTACTCTCTTAATTACAACTGCTTTCAGACAATAGCTTAAGGGAAATTATAATGTTTATCTCATTTATGTATCCTCTCTCATAAATCACTGTCTTAGGCTTCCTGTGATATTCAAAGTCTGAAATCTACCACTGAAATAGATTCACAGTTTGGTGTGTGTGTGTGTGTGTGTGTGTGCGTGTGTGTGTCTGTGTGTGTCTGTGTGTGTCTGTGTGTCTGTGTGTCTGTGTGTTGGTTTGGGTTTGGGGGCTATACCAGGCTGTGCTTAGGGATTACTCAGTAATCATGAAACACTCCTTGTGGACTCAGGGACCATAAGGGGTACCAAGAATAGAACCCTGACTGGCTGTATGCAAGGCAAACACCCAACCCATTCTTGTGTCACCCTGGTCCTTTGAATACAACATTCTTTTGTCACCCTGGCCCTTTGAATACAACAATAGCAACAATATCTTTTATCGATATGAAAAACATAATGTCTTACTGTACAAATTTCTAAACAATATTCATCATTTTAATAGTGTTTAAAGTGAATGATATACAAGTGAAGTAAGTCTGCTTGCTATGGTAGTAAACGCGAAACAAGGGAGTACATGGGCACTCATTTCCCTGTGTATTTGACACTTAGAAGTGTGCATCTAAGTTATCCTATTGAACTCCATGTGAAGTCTCAAAGAGACATGCAAAATTTGCACTCATTATGTTCTTTTTTGGTTTATTATTGCTGGCATGTTAGTTTGGGGCCAGATTTATGTTGATTTTATGTTTATATGTTATATGACTATTTTGATTATACGGCCCTTCCAAATGTGCTATTATATGTTCAGTATATTTATTCCCATTTTATAGAACTTGGAACCCCATTTTATTATTTCAAATGATGTTACATTTTCCTCTTGTGTCTTATTATTGGCTATATTTATAATTAATTGGATCCTATATCTTTGGTTAGGAGCATAACCCTTTTTATGAGATAATTCCTAGTGGGATAGGAATTATTTTATAATGATTTTCTTTATAAAACAGTTTTCAGTGGCATATTGTTGCCAGTTCTCTAATGTTTTAGTTTAGCTCTTGCGTTGCTACTCAATGTAGGGTATAAAGTGTCTTATCTCCTAATCTAAGTAACAGTTGTATTGATAACAGTAATCAAGTACTGTAGACTTTTATATGAGGAAAGCAGTATGGCATAGTGCTAATTTATTTTAGACTATTTTTTAATTATTAGAACCCTTTGTTTGAATTATGTCTTCTATGAAGGTCAAATATTTTAGATAGGTGAACAAGCTTTCTTCTATTGAGTGTGATAAGGAGCAGAAACACCATACTCACCAACTTCCTTTAGATTCTGTTTCTCAAGATCATTACTGGGACTCCTTCATTGTTGAATTGAGACATCAGGGTGCAAGGTTAAAGTTCACCTGACTTTCTTCTTTTTTTTTTGCTGAGAGATTTTTGAGAAGTTATTCAAGCTTTCTAGGTCTGTTTTCTATGTGACAGGGATTTTAATAGTCACGATGCCACTGCATAATGCCAAAGTTGAGGGATGCTTTTTGCTGAAAGTAACAGAGGTAATCCAGTTTAGAGTAACTGAAACCTAGGGGTTTTTTTGTCTTGCTTATAAACAAGGTGAGATGTGAGCAGTCACTGAATACAATGCTGCATAAATACAATGCTATTGTTCATTTCCTCTTTGGCGCCCCAGGTTTAGTATTTTGACTTTCCTCCTTGGACTTGTTTCATCGAAGTCACAAGATTGCTGTTCATTAGTGAGTTTCAGAAAAAAAAGAAGGGCAAGACATCCCACCTTAGGAATATGTTTTTATTTTAGGAAGGGAAATGCTCTCTAGCATACTTCTTTTTACCTCTCATCAGCAAGAACATGTCCTGTTTAGCCAATCAGATACCAGACATGTATCTGAACTGACAATTTCCACCATGATTGGGTGCAGGAAGACTCTCAGGATCCTTTTGGTAGGGGGAAAGGAATGGTAGAATTCTTGTTGGTATCTACCCTTCACCCGCCTGTGGAAATCTAGATATGTCTCAAAGGAGGGTGTATGGAGAAATGGAAAAGCAGCATCCAAATGAGATCCTTTACTGAGGTGGATATTTGCAAAATGTAGCTGAAATAGTAATTTTTAAAGAAGGTGTGGTGATGGGCTGAGAGATAGTACAGGGGTAAGCCACTTGCCTTGCGCACAACCCAACATCAGCAGCGCCTCGTATGGTCCCCAAGAACCACCAGGAGTGACCCCTGAGCACAGAGCCAAGAGCAAGCCCTGAGCATAATTGAGTATGGCCCCCTGCCCACCATTAAAACAAAAAGAAAGAAAATAATCATGTTGGAAGTTCAAAATCGGTGATTATCAATCTACCCTCCATAGAGCCTACAACAGAAGACATTGGAACGATTGAAAATTAAATTTAAAAATGAAGACTTACTAAAAGAAACCTTTAGGTAGGTCCTGAAACCTAGATTTAAAAAGCATTTCCCAACTGATCCGTATGCCCATTAAAGTGAATAGGAATGATCCTGCCTGCCTAAGGACTGCCCAGGGAGACAGAACCAGGTACTCTTGGGTAGAGATGCACCTACTAGTAAGCCTCAGGAGGCTTCACTGAGAAAACACTGCGCAAAGCAGAGACAGCTGTATAGCAAGTATGCCTTCTCTTTAGCACATTGTTTACACCATATAAATACTCAGGAATGTTGGAACCTTTTTTTTTTATTGACAATTTTCTGCAGCACCGGGAGACCAACATCTTAATGGATATCTCAGCTATGGTTCAGTTGTTCAGTTACCGCTTGTGAAATGAAGTCACCGTCACCCAAATCCACTAGGAGTAGACATCAATGAAGTCTCCCAAATCCATCTATGGGCAACAATAGGACGTTTCCAATGTGTTCTGAGAGTCAATAAGAAATTTCAAGTCTCAAGATTGTTTTGAAAGTATTGGAAGGATGGATGCAGTATCTGTAAAGAGTATGGAGTCCCTCAAAGCAAGACAGCCAGAAACAAATTCAGGCTGTAATGACTAGTGGCAGCTTCCTTGGCCAGAGTGTTGGGAAGGGCAGATGATAAATTACCACAAAACCCTTGGCAGAAAGCTGAAAAGTTATCTTCCACATAACAATATAGTATGTCTGAAGTTGCGAAGCTGGATATGATTGAGAAGATGCTTTCCTAGTTGGATCTGAAGTAAATGAATCAAGTTGTAGATGATTCTTCTTCACTGTGTGTCCCAAGTTGCATAGCTGAACCTTAAATGATTGTCAACTGCAAACACATGCATACACACAAAGTAAAAATGAGGTTACATCTCTGTTTGTCATTCTTGCCATGTCTTTCCCCCTACAAGTTACATGCAGCTCTTTGCTTGCACAGAGGCTAATATTAGTAAGCATCTAAGACCTTTGAAAACTTCCCAAAGTATTGTGAGCATCTGCAGGGTGATGAAAGATTAGGAATGAGAAGGAGAAAGTATGTGGAAATGACGATCTTTTCATTGGCTTATTGCTTCTCAATATTAAGGCATTTCAGGGCTTAGTGTCACATGTCTGGGTATATATCACCACTCTTCATTACCCAAGTCCAAGGCATCTCCCTTGAAAACAGGCTTCTGCTCCTTCCTCCTGCCTCCCTCTCCTTGCCCTCTGGGAACATGGTAGTTTTCACTGAAACAAGGACTTAGTGTTGTTGTTTCTTGCCAAGTTGTTTGCTTTAGTCATTCAACATGTGAGGGAGACCATTAAGTAATATATTTTCACTTCATTGCTTATTTTGCTTAGCATAATCACTCCAGATCCATTCATTTTCCCCAATAGGCCAGATTTCATCTAATTTTACTGACAGAGCAGTATACTATTGTGCATTTATAAAAAAAATTTTGGCTTCCTTATCTATTCGCCTGTTGATGGACATTTAAGGTGGATTTTGTTTTTCTTTTAAAAATTTGGGGTGAAAGTAATATTTATTAATATTTCTTGTGCAAACTTTTAAAAAATTCAATTTGTTTACCTTTTCTAGATACATTTATTTGGTTTACTTTTGAGAAACATTCTGCTGGTTCTAGGCTTGAGGATGATCTTTTCCAGTGGTGCTTGGGGGATTATGTCATGTCGAGGATCTACCCAGACCTCCCCCTGAAAAAGCACATAGAAACCCCATTAATCTATATTTCTAGCTATGTTCCATTTTTTGGCTATTGGAATAATGTTGGCATGAAATAATAATACTGGTATGAGCCTTGGAGTACAAATACCCTTTCAATTTAGTATCTAACTATCCATCAGCTAAATGTCTAGGAGAGATTTGAAATATCCATTTAAAATATTGGGAGTTTTTGGGCCACCTGTCGGTGTTCTTAGGACCTACTCCTGGCTCTGTGCTCAGCGATGACTACTGATAGTGCTTGGGGAACCGTGTGTGATGCTGGAGATTCAACCATTGATTATCACATGTTAGGCAAGTGCCTCGCACCCCTGTACAATAACTCTGGATCCACTTTTATTTTATTTTGTAAGGACTCTTCATGCCATTTTCTATAGAAGTCTTCCTAATTTATATTCTCATCAGCAGTATACTAGAGCTCTTTTTCACTGCCCGCCCTCACAAACACAGGTGGTTTCCAGTTTTTGGATGCAGAACATTCTAAAGAAGTTGTTTTTTTTTTTTTTTAAATTTTGGTCAAGGGACATAAACTCCCTCAACTTTAATTTCTTCATTCATGAGATGAGAATAGTAATGCTGACATCAAAGTATTATTATGCGAACCGATGAAGTAATGTAATTAAAGCTCTTAAGCTAGTGTCTAGTACTCGATCTCCCCTGATAAACAACTGTTGTTTTGTTTTGTTTTTCTACTCCTCTCAATACTTAGTAGTAGTATTTATGAAGAAGTGGTTTGACCCCAAGATCCCTAATTTATCATGTTTAAATACCCCATCTGAGGAGGGTGCTTAACAAGGTACCAATTGAATAATACTCCCAGCCCAAACTGGCCATGCATATGGTGGGGCTCAGGACCTGGCCTGGATACCTCCTGGAAGAATTCTTCCTAGACCTGCAGGCTGCTACCTCAAACACAAGAGGCCACAGACTACTGAGAGTTGGGTTTGTAAGAAACCTCAGCAAAGCACTTTCTGGCATCATGCTTTAGAAATCTATTTCCTGCCAGCTGTTTCTTTGATCTGCCCTCCAACTTACCCCCTGCCTCTTTTCTAAAGATCACTTGAGATCATAAGTAGTGTGTGCTATCTTTCAATCTCAGCAAGGTGGGTGGGATTCTGTAGAAATGATGCTGAAATATTTGCTGGCCCAGTGAAGCAGATAGGTGAGGGCGTACCCCGTCACTCTGGGAACCTAGGGAAACAACTCACTCCACTCCTCTTTCATTTTTTTTTTTTTTTGCTTTTTGGGTCACACCGGCGATGCTCAGAGTTTCTCCTGGCTCTGCACTCAGGAATTACTCCTGGCGGTGCTCGGGGACCATATGGAATGCTGGGGATCGAACCTAGGCCGGCATGGGCCGGCTGCATGCAAGGCAAACGCCCTACCCGCTGGGCTATCGCTCTGGCCCCTCACTCCTCTTTCAGAGTCAAGAACCATTTGCAGTGGTCCCTCAAATGGTATTCCTACAGCCATCTGGCCTCAAGGGATGGATTTTCCTTACAGCACATGATGGGAGGAAGCAGAGCCTTTGCAGGGTTCTAGTCATAGTCTCCTTCTCATTTGAGTGTGACCATCTCTGCATGGTAAAATCGTTCTACACCGCCTCCCTCAGGGTGACCACTTTTAAGTTAGAATAGCTGGGCTGAAAATGGAAGGAGGAGCTCCCTATAAACTTATCATCTAGAGACAAGTTAACCATCATGTGTTGAACAGCTACACTTGTTCTAGAAATTTTGCATGTTATCTACTGTGGGCTCAGAGACACTCAAAAGTTTGGTGGAAATATTTCTATTCTTATTGTGATTAAATATGTGTGTGTGTAAAATTCCCTTTCAAATGTAAGCTAATATGACCACCTACCCATTACTATATAAACATAGCAATGCTCATCTCTAGAACTTTCGTCTCTTCTAAAAATCAAAACTCTGCCTGTTGACCATGACTTCCACCCCCTTTCTCTTAGCTTCTGGAAGCCACCATTGTACTTTCTGAATCTGTGATCTATCTCATGGTACCTGTCCTCTTGTGACTCACTCATCCTCGGGGTCTATCCATATTATATCATGTATTAAAATTTCATTGTTTTGCAAGGCTGGATACTGTATCATTAATTATGCTTACTATGCTTTACTTGTCCATGTATTGATGGATGACTATTGGGTTTGCTTCTACTTTCCATTATTGTAAATATGAATATCTGTTTGAGTGAGGGTGTTTACTTCTCTTGGGTATCTACCTGGGAATAGAATTTCTGGGTCATGTGATCATTTTCTGAAACGCTGACAAATTATGTTCCACTGTAGCAGAATTGCTTTTTTATGCTGGGTGGTTTCAATTTCTCCAAATCATTTTTTGTTTTTCTTCTTATAACAGCCATCTTAGAAGCCATCTATCTGATGTTAAGTGGCATTCCCACATCATAGATGAGAAAGCCATGTTTCTGAGAGGAGGGTGCCAGTTGTTAGCTTAAAATAAAAGCAGCTTAGTTCTAATACAGACATAACCCCTTAGGGCTTAACTTGTAATTTTTGCACTAGCATAATGGTAAGAGTGTTGCACCTTTGGAAAAATTACAAAGAAGGAATTCTACGTAATAGAAAAGATTGATTGAGTCAGTTTTCACTCAAGAAGTCACCAAAGACAGATTGTTTCCATGAGGTACTTGCCTAGTCATGAGCACAAATCAGAACTGTGTCCAGGGGCCAGAGTGATAGGACAACAGGGAGGGCATTTGTCTTCCATGCAATTAACCTAGCTTCGATCCCCAGCATCCCATATGGTTCCTGAGCGCCACCAGGAGTAATTCCTGAGTGTAGAGCCAGAAGTAACCCCTGAGCACTGCCAGGTGTGGCCCAAAAGCCAAAAAAAAAAAAAAAAATAGAAAAAGAACTTGTGTCCAGCATTATAATAGAGCCTCTGAATTTCATGCCTCTTAGTTCTCTTGGTCAGTCGAGTGGTTTTTGACCTTTTCTAGACCCTGTTTCCCTCCGGCGACACCTGTGTGTTTCTTTCCATCACCAATTATATCATTATGATTGTGGATCTAACAAAGAGTTCTTATTTAAGAACTCAGAGTGAGAGATGCCTATGGAGAGAAAAAATCATGAAATATAAGCAGCAAGGGGGAGAGAAGGAAAGGGTCATGAGATTAGCGTAATTAGCAGGACACAGCAGTCAGTTAAAGAACTGTATTTCCTGCAGGCAAGTAGGTCAACAGGAGCTTGGGCAACAGGCCCCGTACTGCCTCTCTCCAGTTAGGAAATGGTCCCCTATCAGAGTTATCTCACATGTGCACAGCACAAGAAAATAGGGCTTAGATGAGAGCAGCACATTTACAGATCACAAGACAAAGACAAGATGAACCTTAGGACAGATCCCTTTCTGACAACTCCCTGGGATTTCTGCAAATTCTTCCTGAGAGCATCCCCCCATTAGAGCTTATCACAGAACTGGCTATGGCTTCCTTTCTCTCTAAGCCTAGTCTGTTTACCCAGCTGATGTGTATGGGTTTATGATAGATAGAGGTGTATGGTTTGTGATCGGTGGTATCTAAGACCCTTTGTCAGATCTTTGGGTGAGAGAGCTGGACATGAGTCATAGCTTTAGGACTTCACTACTGTTTAAATAAGGACAGGTCACTTCCTCAATCTCAGCTTCCTCCTCCATGAAGCAAATATTCATTTTACCTCAAAGAATTTGTATATGGAAAACTAAGGTGTTAAATATGAAAGTGTTCAATGTGATATATACATTTTATTGTGTATATATTGTACTAAATATTCATCAGTTTGGTTCTTTCTTCTGAAAAGATACCCTCCCATTTCAAACCCTCCTAATGAATAGCCTTAGAAATGGCCATTGTAAAACACACATAACATTTTATATATCATGCAGTTGAAAATAAATCCAGTTCTGTAGGTCATTCCAGGAGGGGCTATGTTTCACTAAATTAATTTTGCTTCAATATCCTACAATCTATAGAGACCTACCATGCCAGTTTCGTTCAGCAACCAATAACATTGGTTGCTGGAGAATTCTCTAGGGAGGGCACTGCATGTGTTAATCCAACCATCACATTAAATTTAAGTCATTAACTACTTTAATTAAATCGAATTCAACAAATGAGTATTGAACACCTAGAATATGGCATGAGTGCTAGGTTCTGAGGACACAAAGATATATAACCACAGGGCCTGCCGGGGATATCCCAGTGCTTTATGCTTCCTGGGTATAACTAATGACTGTGAAGGAGCCTTTTCTGAGAGATCATGAACAGGAATGTTTGTGTTGCACGTGTGTTCCTCCATGGAGCATCTGCCCAAAGACACACACTCCCTTCTTCCCACATTTCTTCCATAATAACTTCCTCTTTCCCTCTCCTTTTTCTCCTTCACCTGTTTTTTCTTTTCTCCATTCTATCCTCAAGTCTTCCTTCTCCTTCCTCGTATCTACAAATAAGTCATTAGGATTTCTACTTAGGTATAATATGCATGCGGACAATAGTAATACGTAGAGTGGTTATTGTTCTAGAGAAAAATCAATAAAGAGTCATTGCTCTCAAGAAGTTCAGTGGCAGTGTTGTATGCTTCATTCTCTAGGGAAATGAAGACTTGGAGACTTCTCAAAATAGTAAGAATGGAATTCCCATATAACCCAGCGATCTGCTTCTCATCTATACCCCAAATACCACACACACACACACACACACACACACACACACACAAATACACATAAATTTAAGATGATATGTGGTTTCTTATGTTTGTTGCAGCAATGAACATAATTAATAGTCAAGATATGAAAATAGCTCAGAATATCCATTCATCTAACAACCAATGAATGAATAAAGAAATTGTAGCATATATAAGCAATTGAATGCTATGCAACTGCAAGGAATTATAAAATCATGCAGCTGTGAATAACATGGATAGAACTGGAAGATATATTGAGTGGAATAAGTCGGAAAAATATAAATATCAGATCTCATTTGTCTGTGAAATATAGAGAGCCAAGGCAAGGGAATAGAGAGCATTGAACATCACAAACCTTTGGCCTTGGATCATAAAACTTATAAAGCAACGGTGAGGTAGGTAGGAAAGAAAATCACACTGGAGATGACCTAGGGACACTGGTAGAAGTTAATGGGCCTATGTATTGGTCATGGTAGGGTGCGCCATTTTGTACATTGGCAAAAGTTAGACTTTAACACCATCATAATGACCTAAAATTCAATAGAATATAATTTAAATCTCTTCAGTAAAAAATAAGATAAAAGTCTTTTAAAATATTTTGAACTCTACATAAAAATTGAAAAGGCTATAGAGATAATTCCCAAACATTTACTGACCCTGTCAAGTCAATATCTTATATCACCATAGAATAAATGTAGATTTCAGGAAATTTAACCTTGAGACATTTATCTGAACTAGTCTGAAGAAATTATTGACATGTTCCCAGTTTTTTTCCCTTTTCTTGGTCCAGGAGACATGTTGGGCTGCTGTGGAATGCTGAGTAATTGTCCCGTGATCCTTCATTCTCCATCACCACCTTGACTTATTGAATAGAAATGGTTCTTATAGACCACCACTAAATGTGGCTTTGGCTAATGTTTTCTCATGTATTCACTGGGACCCAACCTGATTGGGAGAATACCCCAGAAGTGATGTATTCTTCTTACTGCTTTTTAAGGAGGCTCCTGATGTCAAAATGTGTTATCACTGATGATGTTACTCCTGGGTTGCCCTTGGAGAGAGTAGCACTTGGGAAGCATAATGTCTGATGGTGTCCTCCAGACTAACAGAGTGACCGTTTCCCCCTTATAACTAATTAGCATCTTTCATGGTAGCTAATATGCAGATATCCTCTTTCCCATCATGTATTTACCCTCTGGTTTTATTAACCTTGTTTTCTGGCCCTCCCATGCTTAAGCTCACTTTTCATTTGGAGGAGTTAGACCAAAAAACGTTGTGACATAAATTGGATGATTTTAGTTGGTGCAAGGATTGCAAAGAGAATATAAGAAGATGGAGAGACAGAAATCAGGTCTATTTTAGAGGGCTTGTCAGAAAGAGGAGGGGACATTTGAGCTCTCGAGGAGACATTTGAGCTGAGACCTGAATGATAACAAACCAGCTCAGTGAGATCTGAGAGGAAAACACTCCAGGCAAAGCACACTGTAAGCAGAAGCCTGGAAGTCAGGAACAGATCCAGCTTGAGAAAAGCAAACAGCCAGGAAAGGCTGGAGGGAAGTGAGGAAAGACATAGATGTGAGTACCAAGGGTGCGGAAGGAGAAGCAGACCAGATGAACCCTGAAGGGAGGGAACTTTTGAAGAGTTCTGCAGCAATGCAACTTCTTCCGTTAACTGTGTTCTCTGTGCTGCTCATTGGTGCGTGCTCTTGCTAAATTTTTTCTTGCTAAAATTTTGACTGTGTGCAGTATTATAAAATAATTATTCATTTCCTCAGTTCCCTCATCATGTTAAGGAATTTAAAGGCCTCTCTAGCTAGTAGCTACATTATCCAGTGACATAGACGCATTTCTATCATGGCGGAAAGTTTTATTGGATAAAGTGGTTGGGCAGACCCTCTGGAGGACATTCATTAGGTTTGTTTCTAAGAGTGAAACAAAATGAATGGCTAGAGCGATAGTACAATGGGTAGGTCTTTGGCCTTACATGAGGCTGACTCAAGTTCTATTCCCAGCATCCCATATGGTCCCCATGCATTGTCAGGAGTAATTCCTGAACACAGAGCCAGGAGTAATCCCTGAGCACCATTGGGTATGACCCATAAAGCAAAATAAAAAGAAGCAGAATTAAATGGGCTGCAGACACTGTTCTCCAGTAATTTTAAGATTAGCAAACTAATCACTTGTATCACTTGTCTTCCCATTGTTCATCGATTTGCTCAAGCAGGCACCAATAACATCTCCATTCATTGGGAATGAGGTCCATTATTGTTACTGTTTTTGGCATATCGATGTAGCAAACTAATATATAAATAAAAACAATACTGAGAATTATGTAGTACGTTCTCAGGCATGGCACAAAAAAGAATGCTACAGAATTTGAATAAAGAATTTACAAATGGCAGATGGAGGGGTGGGGTCCTCCCTAGAGAAAGCCCTCTTAATTTAGACAGAATGATTGGGATCAGATAAGGTTTTGGAGACAAACTACAAGTGAGGATGATAAATAGTCTGAATGTTCTGGAGGCTGGGCAGGTGTGGAGGAGAATGAGAGGGAAAGATTAGCCAGCCGGCAGGCGTTAGTCTAAAAGAGCTCAGAGTCAGGGGGAGTTTTATCTCTCTCCATAGATAGTGGGGAGCTGTTGATTTTTTTTATCTAGGGGATAAAACGGATAGAGCTGAGCTTCTGAAAGGGCTTGGGCTTCTGTGATACGCCACCCCGGCTATGGCTGTGGAGAGACAGACACAGAGAGGGTTGGAAAATTATTTGCAATAGAGTAAACGAGGTCATTTCTATTGTGGTATATATTTTTCCCAAAGCTAAAAAACATTCTCAGGTACATAAAGATAGCCTGCTTGAAATATAATATTCTGAAATAAACTTTGATGGTTGAAATACATATATTTCAAATATACCACTTTCTATTTAGAGCACGTAACTATCATCCAGCCCCCCCACCCCCCTCCGCCCGCTCTTCAAAAGTAGAACATTCCTACTTCTTATGAGTTGGGAAGATATTTTATTGACCTGGGAATATACTATTATCATTAATTTATATGGAAAAAGTTAAGCATTCTCAGACTTCTCAAAATAACCTACCAAATCACAATGTTCTACTTTCAGCTAGTGGAGAAATATGTCTGACTACAGTGTAACTACCGCAGTCATAAGATTGACACTAACATAAAAGTTGAGGAAATTTATATGTGTAGTTGATATTTGGGCATGTTTATTCACTCAAATCAAAATTTTAAAACTTTGTTTCATGAAGAGATCACCTGGGTGGTGTGTTACAATGCAGAAACGGGCCCTTTTCCCCCAGCCCACCGACTGGTTCCAATGCATTAGAGGTAGGGTGGGGCCTTACAAGTAAAAATAATGGAATGAATAGTGATTATAATCCAGGCCCCTGAACTTGAACAAAATGAGCAATGACAGGAGGGCAGCTGAGAGGTTCTGCAGAGTTTCCTTCCTTTCTACTCTCTCCCATCACTGCTACAGATTCCTCCTACACAACCCCTTTCACAGGTAGGCGAGTATTTGCAGAATCAAATATGCCTTTCCCACTCAGGCCTTTCTCTACTATCTCCACAAAGCAGTAGACATAAGGCAACTGTACTTAACTTTCTTATGTTTGCTCTTTATTTTGTCCCCATAAAATGGACTTAAACATGTAGGTTTGATTTTCCTCTTTTTTATTCCCTCTAGTGTTGGTTTCCAGAGATCTGCATTCACCCACTGGTTCCCCATGCATTGATATTGGTTCTTCTTTGTGCTGTCCACCCTGCTTGATAGAAAACTTGGTGAGGACAAGGGTCTGGCCACAAGGATCTGCTTGTAATCACTTCCATGAAACCTTCATGGCTGGGCTAAGCCCACAGTTAGCCTTATCTGGTCCGTCTCTAAAGCTTAGTCAACTGGTTCCCCAAGTGTCCTAATAATTGCAGGAATTGCAGACATTGGCCACAACTTCTCACAGGAAAGATTAAGAGTATCAGGTGATACTCTCAAAGGCCCTGGGAAATATCAGAGCGATTCAGAACCCAGCTCTTTGAACCCAAGATCCCAAAGGTGTTGCCCTTTCAACCCAGCCCAAGGAAGGTAGGTGTTTGTTGGTGCTGCTGTTCTTTCCATGAAGTTGACCAGGGTTGGGAGAAATATGGCGGCATCTCCCTTTGCTCTTTGGGTTTTACTTCTGACTTCCACTTTCTCTGTTGGCATTTTCTCTGTTGATTTGTCCAAAAACCAGTG
Organism: Cryptotis parvus; assembly: GCA_021461705.1. Classification (NCBI taxonomy): domain Eukaryota; kingdom Metazoa; phylum Chordata; class Mammalia; order Eulipotyphla; family Soricidae; genus Cryptotis; species Cryptotis parvus. The sequence goes on along the minus strand of JAJIBD010001155.1, from coordinate 37,917 downwards.
CCATAACAAGAAAATCTTCCATGAGCCCACTTTCAAGAGGAGCCTTCCCAATTCACAGGTACCTGGGGAGTCAGTCCAGAGGGTGATAATTATAAGCCTTTCCTCTAATTCCACACACAAGTAAGATGTTTTGCAATTTAACCCGACCCTTCCTTCCAAACCTGTCACACTGTGCACAAATGCTTGAAAAGGGAGTGTCTAGTAATCCACAGCTTTGAGAAATAGTTGAAGGATTTGACCTGAATCTCCCTTGCACAGACACTTCCCATGGAAGGCCGCTGGAGAGGGAATAGCAACCAGGTTGACTTAGGTCTTACTAATCAGCCCCTGAGGCTTGAATCTTAAATAGAATGCCTCTAGTTTATGTCATGTGTTCAAATGAAGCAGTCAGAGCAGAACACTGGCGGAAATGGACCTCAGACTTGAAGCGGTGGATTCTACCCACACAACTTCAATACAGTGGCTGGGCTCACACCGACCTCCCAACATAGTGAGGACTTTGCCAAACAGTGAAAGACAAGGAGAGAAAGAGGCAACCTCAAAGTCAAGACCAAAGTTACTACCTGGACAGCCCTTCTCTGCTTCTCTTGCCTGCTCTCCCAGTAGGCAAATATTTATGCTTTTCAGCAGGCCCCAGATGACCCAAGAGACCTTTACTTACTGCAACAGTGGGTTGATTCACCATCAGGTTCCTGGTGATCTTGTTAAAGCAGGTCTTACCTGCTTGTGTCCATAGACCTTAGTGGCTGACCCATAGCATGTGCTCAGTACATGTCCAGCAAGTGATGCAATGTGCCCGGGACATGAATGGCAGCTGTTGGGATGCTAAGAGGGAGCATGTAGCTCTCCATGCTGGAGGATATAAAATCAGAACCAAGCTGGACATGCTATGATAACAACAGAGGAAGATGAAGGGAGTTGACTTTATTTTTAACTCTTTGCACACTGAAAAGCTGTGCTGGGTGATCTACCTGATAAGAGGTTAGGAGCTTCCCACTAGACAAGGGGGTTCGAAGCAGAACCTAGAGGAGAGCATGCAAAGTGCAGGCCTTTGGGTGGATCTGGCTCTTTTTAAAGTCTTCTTCAACCTTGAGACTCTGATTTCAGGGTTTGTTTTATTCACCTGCATGGTTGCTTTATTGGCCTGGATCTATATGATGATATTTTTCATCTTCTAAAGTAATTTGAAGGCAGCCTCTCTCCTTACCTAAGGAGCTTTTGGTGGGCAGTGTGGATTGACTTATAGTGGAGCTGTGTTGCATGGCACATGATTCACGGTGTGCGCAGGATGCCCCCAAACACGTATATCATTGTGTCTGCTGCTCCAAGATGACACTGTTATTTCCCCACCTGTGCAAATGCAGCTGTAAAAGATGATGCATCGCCGCTAGCCGTCCCTGCCCCTGAGGGTAGACCAGAAGTCTACCCTCCAGCTTCACACACTTCTCAGGTCTCCACAACCCTCTCCTGCATTTCATCACTCCTTTCCAAACCTCATCAGAAGAGAACAGCATCGCAAATGAACTCACTTTACCAGCAAAACCAACCCAACCCGTCCTCCTGCCTCCCCACACCTCCTGCCCAAAATGGCTCAGTGTGTTAAGAATGTGGACGCCAAGAAGCCCTCGTGTCCTTTGTAGCTTCCTGCAAAATCAAAAAAGCTTTCCAGCAGTTTCTGCAAACAGACAGGCTCGAGCCCCCTCTCTTTTGTTAGAGATTTGATTCAAACTGTGTCCGCTAGCAGGGAAATACAAAGAGAAAGAAAGTCAGTATGGCAGAACTTTGAAATTTTTAGCAAGCTCCACGGGAAAGAATAATAAACCCTAAATTGCTGCATCTGGCCTTAAATTTATAAAGAAAACAAGAATGCAAGCAACCCTAAATGTTGCTCTCCTTTATCATTGGGGGAAAAATCATTCCCACACGTCGTCCTTTTTTGTTCTCCCATTTACTTCGTCAATTATGAAATTACACCAAGAGCAACAATAGCTTGTTCTACCACCGCGTCCCTCCCCCTCCAGACAGTACAGGGTGCTAGAACATTCTTGTACAAGGAAGCAACAGAGATGGAAGACAGCTCTGAGTGGCAAGGCTGTCCCATCACCCCAGAGACAGAGATTGGGCAGGTTTCTGGTTAGGAAGCAAGGCCAGGAGCTTATCTGGGGACCTGCCATCGCACCTGAGACCAAAAGTGGTCTTTTGCCTTCAGGGTAAAATCTCCATATCACGCCCTATCCTCCCACCCCACCCCATCCCCAGCCACCCCTCACTTTCTTTTTGTTTGTTTGTTTTTGCTTTTCTGGGTCACACCCAGAAATGCTTAGGGGTTTTTCCTGGCTCTATACTCAGGAATTACTCATGGCAGTGCTCAGGGGACCACGTGGGATGGCAGGAGCAAACCTGTGTCGGATGCATGCAAAGCAAACGCCTTCCCGCTGTACTATCATCACTCCGGCCCCCACCCTCACTTCTTACTACTTCCTGTCCCTTAAATTTCTGTATCTGGCCTTAAATTACCCTCACTGGAAACAGACTGAAGGAGGAAAGACAGGATCTGACTCATCCACTTACTTTCCTTTGGGGTTACACCTGGCCCTGCTCAGGTCTGGCTCCGTGCTCAGGGATTCCTCCTGGTCCTGTGCTCAGAAATTACTCTTGGTTCCATGTTCAAGGATCACTCCTGCTGGTGCTTTGGGCTTACTCCTGGCTCTGTGCTCAGAGGTCATTCTTGACACCCCTTGGAGCAGGGGTGCTCCATTTGTGGTGCCAGGGAGACACTGCCTTCTGTCCTCTCTGGTCTTTGACTCATCCTCTTTCCTTTCAGTGCACTCAGCAAACTAGGCCCAATTGCACCCCTTTCCTTGGTTGTGGGGGATCATCCTGGACTGCATTGTCATGAGCCCATAGGATGTTTTTCTACTCCTGAAGTCACAGTTTACTGTGCTGTTCATAACAGTGGCCCTGTACAATGAAAGCACAGCTTATCACAGAGTGCTTCTGCCTCTCCTTTCTGTCCTCCAGAGGTTGGGGGCTTCAGGTAAAGGCTTCCTGCCCAGGAGTGGTGTACCTACCAGAGAAGATGCTATAAGAAATCGTAATGGGAGGGTAGTGGGCAGAGATAAAGCTCAGCCTTAGAGCATTTGTTTGCAAACATGAGACCCTGGGTTCGATTCCCAGCACCATCAAAAAAAATTTTTTAAATAATAGCAGTGATGAAGAAAAGTAGTTGGCCTTTGGTAAAGAATGGGGCTGGCCACCTCCTTTGGGGGTCTGTGTCCTGCTTCTCTTTCAGGATAGAGGGGTAGGAGTGGTCACAAGGCAAGGCCCTATTAGAGCTCTGCTCTCACTAGGGCACATGGCCTAGTGGGGAGTCTCCCTGAAGACAGTGAGACAGAGGGGGCAAGGGGCTCACTGAGGGGGAGTCTTGCTTAGTCTTGTTCCTGGATGCTTCCGGTCTATAAGATGCTCTGACACTGGGCCTTATCCCAGACACTGTCCTGGTGAGGCTGGAGGAGAGCGCTGAGAGGTTTCGAATATCCCCAGTGAGGCTAGTCAGCACAGAGGCTTGGAAAATTCTTGTCCAGCCCATAGAAGACTCTGGAGGGCTACACTGTGCCCTCCTTCCTGGGCCCAAAACAGGATTTGATTCTCTTTGTTTTACATACTATTGTCCATGCACAGGAAGCTCAAGCTACTAAGGATCTATGAAATGAGAATCCCCCGGGGGATGGCCTTGTCCCACCTCTTCATGTCCCCTCACAAGCCTTACCCAGGATAGGAACTCAGAAATAGCCCAGTTGGGGGCTGGAGTGACAGTACAGCAGGCACGACATTTGCTTTGCATGTGGCCGACCCGTGTTGGATCCCCTGGCATCCCATATAGTCCCTGAGCACCACCAGGAGTAATCCTCAAGTGTAGAGTCAGAAGTAACCCCCTGAGCACCGCTGGGAGTGACTTAAAATGCAAAAAAAGAAGAGAGAGAGAGAAGGAAAGAAATAGCCCAGTTGGTTAAGACATACCCCAGAACGAAGATCAAAGACATTTTTCTTCCTAGCGCTTATAGCTGTGAGCTATGACCATGACTTACTTGTTACAGAGTTGGGCGTCGGATGGTTGAGCCCTTGTTTTAGGCCTTCCTATTTGTTCCTGTCCCTTCCAGGCTCTTGATCACAGTTTATCTTCTTGTTGAACAAGTTGGTTTATATGTTTGATCACTGATGAAGTCCTAGCCCCATCAGCATCCTATGGTGTTAGAAATGTAAGTTAAAAAGACCCCCTGAATATCTGCCCTCATGTATCTGCTCCTGTGTATCTGCCCCTGAGTATCTGCCCCCTCCCCAGGAGACCCAGGCTAGGAAAACCAATCTAATGTTCTGGCATTTGGCATTTGTTTATTTTTCTGCACCTCCAGAATCCATATGTTAAAACACTTGCACAGAGGTTGCCAAACTTAGTTGGTCTGCTGCCTCCTTTCCAGAAAGATAAACAAGTAAAATTCACTCAACCCTAGAAGTCTACCTCCTTTAAGAACACTGGCAGAATATACCCTACGATTGTACCTGAGTTTGCTGCCAGCTGGGACTTTCCAATACCCTCCCATAGGGGCATAATGTCACCCAATTTATGGAGTGCTGCTCTAACCTACAATGTATCTAATTATATTCATATTTGGAGACTAGAGATGGTGGCATTAAATGGAGGTGTTAAAAGGCTCTGAGTCAGTATTGCTGGGGTCCTAGTTAGCAAGATGTGGGGGCCATGTGAACACAGAGGAAACCCAGGTGACCACCTGAAGGAGGCCAGTTGCAAGCCTAGGCAAGAGGCAATACAGATTCTTTAATTAAGCCTTCCAGAGAACCCCAGCCCCTGCTGCCATCTTGATTTAGCACTTCTGGCATACAGAATGGTGAAAAATAAGAATAGGAAGAAAGAGGAAGAGGAAGAAGAAGAAGAAGAAGAGGAATAGGAGGAGGAGGAGGAAGAGGGGGGGGGGGGGGGGGAGGGAGGAGGAGGGGGAGGAAGAGGAAGAGGAAGAAGAAGAGAAGAGAAGAAGAAGAAGAAGAAGAAGAAGAAGAAGAAGAAGAAGAAGAAGAAGAAGAAGAAGAAGAAGAAGAAGAAGAAGAAGAAGAAGAAGAAGAAGAAGAAGAAGAAGAAGAAGAAGAAGAAGAAGAAGAAGAAGAAGAAGAAGAAGAAGAAGAAGAAGAAGAAGAAGAAGAAGAAGAAGAAGAAGAAGAAGAAGAAGAAGAAGAAGAAGAAGAAGAAGAAGAAGTTGTTTAAGTCAAATAGCATAAAAATGCTATTGAGGGGAAAAAAAACCCCAATAGAGGCACCCAGCAGGGTCTAGGTAAAAGTAGTGGGAAGAATAGGGGTGCGCCTGATCATCTGGGAGAAGTGGAGGTGAGTGAAGGGTGGGTGAGGATAGAGTTAGCATGGAAACGGTCCCTGAGGTACTTGAGTGCCTCAAAAGCCCTCTGCAGGATGGGATCTTGGGATTGGACATAGCCAGGAATGTGCTAGGGGAAAAAAAACCAAGCCTCTGCTGGGGTAGGTGACAGCAACCACATTGCCAGGGACATTGGGTGCCTGGCACCCTGTCTGTGAGGGATGAGTGACCCAGAAGGCAGATGTCCTCAGGAGGCTGAGGCAGGCTGGTAGCCACACAGCTGATAAGCCGCCTGCTAAATTCGAGGCTCCCCTCCCCCATATTTAAAAAAAAACATCTGGAAGGGTAACGGAGGTTTATAAATATTCTTCCTGATTCTTAGGAGGGTATAAACAGCCTTTGGCGACCAGATTTTTTCAGAAGTCAACAGAGGGACACTATTTGCACATTTCTTTGCATAAAACGTAGTCATTTACATGTATTTGCATAGAGCGTTCCAAGAGCCTTAATTCCAAGTATGTCAAATAAAATAAAACAAATTAGTGTAATCTACCACCATTGTAAGGCTGCCTTCTGGTTTGGAGGGATGAGGGGAGGTGGGGTGCTAGAGCCCCTTTGTTAGGAAGCTGACATTACCCCTGATGTGGGTATCACGGGCTAAGTGTGAGGACAGGAAACCCTTTGGGGCTAGGGGACCACAGCCTCTGTTTCAAGCCCAGCAGAAACTCCATCTGGATCTGTGCAGGCAGGATCTTGGCTCTAGGGAAGAGAAAGGGGGAAAGGGGAAAGTGAGGCTCAGCATCCACTAGGGGCGTGGGGTTCGAGTGTGGCCAGACGAGAAGCTCTAGTTGAAACCAGGGCTTCTGGGGTTGCTCCAAGAAACAACCCCGAGTTCCCAGAGACATGGTGGTCCCCTAAAGCCCTCAACCTGCCTCTCCCCTGCAACCTCGTCTCTGCCACTGGTGACCCAACATGGGGACCCCTGGCAGATCAGCCCAGAGCCTCAGCCCTGCTGCTGCAGCTGGCCCTAACTCATGGCCTTTTTATTGTTTGAGACAGTTATTTGAAAGTTATGGTAATGGGGTGAAAATATAAGCAGCTTAGAGTTTACTAGAGCATTAATCCTCTGGAGAGGATTTCTTTTCCCTCTGAGCGTCTCTGTGGGGCCTTTTCCAGTGCACTACCTAGAAGTTATTTTCAGACATTCTCCCTGTGATCTGCCATCACCAAGGCACCCTTCCCTAATTACAAATTTCCATATTTGTTCAGGTGTGCATGTGTGTGTGTAAATAGAAAATATATCTACAGATATATTTAGGACCAGATATAAAATAGCTGGCCCTAGAAACAGAAAGGCCTCTGTTAAGACTTCTCTCAAACCCACAAAACAGGATAGAGAAGTTGATTCATGGGCTTTGGCACCAGAGGGTTCTGAGTTCAAATCCTGACTTGATAACTGGGCCTGTTTCCTAGTGCTTGTAAAGGCAATCAGGCCACTGTAGCTCTACAGCTCAAAGCTGTGCCTTGAGGCTCACCTGCCATTGGGAGTAATCCTAGCCTGGGTGAGTCTGGATTGGCTCAGAGGCTGACAGCACTCCAGCTGGCAGCTCCATGGGGGCAGATTCCTGGCATGGCAGCAGAATACCCAGGGTACCACCAACTCAGTAAAATCAGAAATTCCTCTCCTCTCCCACTCCCATCTCCTCTCCTCTCCTCTGCCTCTCTTTTCTCCTCTCCTTTCTCCTTTCATTTCCTCTCCTCTTCTCTCTTCTCCTTTCCTCTCCCTCCCCCTCCCCTTCCTTCCCTCTCTGCCTCTCTTCTCTCCTCTCCTCCCCTCCCCTCCCTTCCCTTCTCTCATTTTCTCTCCTCTCCATTCCTTTCTTTCCTGCTAGGGATCAAATCTAGTATCTCACACATGAAACATGCATTCCACAACTGAATCCCCAAAGTTTTTAGATGAGATAAGTTCTAATCTCTGTGTTTGTCTATATATGTGTTACTATGTATACCTGTATACCCAATAATTTATATCAAAGACTTTCAATTCTTCTGGGGAAGAAGGATTCCATAGATACCCAGGACCCTCAAAGATAAGCCTCCGTGCAACCCCTGAAATCACCAGGGCCAGAGCCAGCCTTTCCTACTCAGTGAGGAGCAGGGGTCTCTTTCTCCAAGCGAAATGGGGATCATTTATCCCAACATTCTCTTGCTATGTTTGAACTTGAAGCCCAGACACCTAAGTGACTTGTCCAAATTCATACAGCACAGAAGTTCTGATGTCCAAGTCAGTGCTAACTTCCATGCAGCTCTCTGCACACACATGCACTCGTGTGCTCATACACACACACACACACACACCCCCTCTTCACATACTTAGTCATCTTGGGATACATTCATTCTTGCATGGAAACCAAGCCTGAAAACATGAGTCTTATTTCCCCACTGTTACCATTGAGGAAGTGGAGCCTTAAAGGAATGCAGGAAGAATATTCAAGGCTACACTTAGAGTAGGTGCAATACCCTTTCATCCACAAGGTACTGAGCTTCCCATGGCCACACACAGCATCAGTGACAACTGTCCAGAGCACTTGGGTATGGCTCATTTGAAGGAGCCTGGATTCCCATTTATATGTACTGAAACTTCTGACTCAACTGCATTCATGCTCAGAAGTCTCAACATTTTTTAGTAATGCATCAGAGAAAGCAGTAACAATAGAGTTGATGGGCAATTTGTATAATTAACACCCCAAAGCTCCTAGTACTATAAGGTTTTTTGATTCGATGCATTCTGCAGACAGATGCTCTTTTTAACTGGTCAAGAGGATTATAATGGAGGGAGAGCTGCTGTCAGAAGAGAGCACAGGGTAAGCCTGATTGGGGGTGTCATTAGTGAACTGAGGTACGCAGCCTCCCCGTGTACCTATGAAGCTGCTTCCTACAAAGATGTGAATGATGAAGCCCGCGAGTTCCAGACAAGGAGTTGGACATCTGCTTCTCAATTAGTGTTAATTTAGCTCGTTTGGAAATGATTTGTGCCTCTTCAAGACAACGTAACAGCAAGTTGTTTTCTCTGCTCTGACCATAACATAGGATCTTCTCACAATGGGCCAGGTGGATGCATCAGAGGAGCTTTGCTGGGCCCCAGAGGAGTGAGGGATTTGCTGCCAATGTTTGCCAAGATGGTGACCATCACAGTCCAATCATGATGTCCAAATCAAGGTCCTGAGAAATGCCCAGCCCCTTCCAGAGCACTCCCTGGAAACATCTACTTGGCTTCTCTGTGATTTCCCACCAGGAGGGTCGTGAAGCAAGTGCCCCCAACTAGGACCCCGAGGCTGTTGAAACCTGGATGCATTTCCACCTGCAATGGAAATTAGCCTTTTTCCAAGTCCTGCAAGCGGCCCTCAGTGACAGGGAATCTGTAGAAGCCCACAGGAAGAGGCTGTCCTGGCAGCCTTTTGCCATTTGCCTCTTCTGTTTTTCTCATGAGCCTGGCCCATTTCTTTCTGACCCACAGCCACACAGGCTTTGAGGGTGCTGGCATTCTTGACTGCTTCCACAGATGTTAGGTCTCCATTCCCTGCAGATGTACCGTGAGTGGCTGGTGACTAAATAGCTCTATTAGCACCCTATGTGTATGATTTCCTTTGTGGAATACAAAGAAGGGCAATTTCTCTATAAGGAACTTCTGCAAGTAGGAGCCCTCTTGTTGGTGGTGAGGGTGATGAGCCCAAAGAGTGTGTATAGCACCTGGTACCAAGCTCCCCTGCTTCGATCAGAGACTAAGTGGGTAAAACTGGAGTTTGCCTGCCCAGACGCCACTGCAAAGCCAAGTGGAGGTCAACTATAATGTGAAGTAGAAATTCAGAAGGACTGTTGAAGCCAGAGGCTTTTGATCCTGGAGTTACCAGCCAGGGGCCCAGAGCCAAGCAGCTGAGACAACCCAAGCTGCTTCTCGCACTGCAAGTCCTGTGAAATCTCCATCGCTTCAAAGATAGGTTTATCAAGTTAGGCTGCTGTAGAAGAGAGACATTTTGCCACTACCTTGGAGTTCATGTTTTTAATTGCATTGGCATCAAAGCATGTTGCTTTCATGGGAAACATGCAAAAAGAAATAAAGTAGAGCTGGCCAGGGTTCCTGCCTGACAGCCACATGACAGGGATCCTGCTTAGAGAAGGGTTTGCGGTCTCTGGTGCAGCAACAACTCTTGGGAGAGTTGATGCATGGTCTGGCCTGTGAACTTGGAAAGAACTGTGTGCACTATCCAGAGTTTCTGGAACTGAGTACCACACCTGAGCAGCGTTGTCTCTCAGAGATGGTGACCAAAAGCCCAAATTTAAGCAACCATCGGGACCTTCTCCCTAGGGTCTACTTGCCTCCTCCTTGCATTTGGTGGTGGCTTTGGGGTAATACTTGGCTTGCAGCTGTGTCGCTCCAGTCTCTGCCTCAGTCAGGTGGCTTTCCCTTCTTATCAGGACATCAGCCATCCTGGTTGACAGACCTCCATAACAACCTCACTTGAACTGAATTATACCTACAGAGACTATATAAATAAGGTTACATTCAGAGACACCAGGGATTTGGCCTCTGACATGTCTTTTTTTAAGGACATAGTGTGGCCCATAACAGAACCTGATCAGAAAAGCATGTGTTCCCCCACCCCCTGTGGGTCCCATGAGCAGAGATGGGACTCCAGCAAGGAGCTCCTCCGGTCACATGGGACTGGTCTGCTTGTCATTTGAATTGCAGGCTGCTGTGCCTCTTTTGAGTATTTACTCTGTAAACAATCATTGAATTATTTGGCATGATTCTAGTCATCATAATGAAGCTGTTCATCAAAGGCAGTTTGATGCCCACTCTTGGCTTGTGCAATTTTAAGTAACATTTTAGTACAAATAATTTGTAAGCTCAGGTAGTTCTTGACAGTTTTCATTTGTTCTATTTAAAGCAGCTGCATGTGATTTCAGTACTAGGGACCCTGGAGTCTAGACAAATTCCAGATGTGAGAGGAAATGCGATTTTCCAATGTTAGTGTGTAAAGTGGAACTTTCCTGGACTTGGGAGCTGGTTCCCAATTCCTGCAGGGCAAGGACCTCTTGGGACCAGCATCTGGGTCTGACCTGACGTTAATGTTGAGCTTTGATAAGATCTAGCCAAGGTCAGTTCTGCCAGATCCTCAACCCCTTGTTCCACCACCCACTCCCATGAGCTGAGATGGCAGCTGGGTCTAAGATGGCATCAGACTCTGTTTGGAGTCCCATGAGGGCCACACTGAGAGAATGCTGGGGTTCCCTGGAACCTATAGAATTAGTGGCATGTAGTCTAGTCCATAGCGCCCCTCCCCAGAGTCCATTGGAACCCCAAGAAATGTGCCCCCTACTCCACTGACCCCAGAATTCATGAGGACGAATCGTGCTCGATGCTCCAACAAGAACAGAGCATGTGTTTGATTTATGCTTTGAGATCCAGACAAATCGTGAATGGGCAGCAGAGAGAAGTCTTAGACCCTCAACAAGTTGCTTGACTCAGATCACTGGAGAAGAGTGAGCTTCTGGGAAGACCAGCCCAAGTCACTTGCAACAAGTAATGCATGTTGTTCTGATCTTTAAAAAAATTAAGCTTTAATTTCACTCCCAAATATTTAAGCCACGTTCTTTTAATAATAATGATAACAATAATAATAATAACCTATTCAGTATTAATGAAAGCGTCTGGAGAAAGCGTTTTCTCCAGACGCTTCATTAATAATGATGTTTCTGAAAGCTGTTCATGGTTACTCTGGAAGCAGTGCTCACCTTAGTCCCTTTTCCCTGCAGTCTACAGTTGGTGAAATACAGCTGCAGTTGCAGCTGTATCACAAACACCAGAGTTCTTTCTTCTAAGAAAACACATAAACACACCTTGAGGGGAGCAAGGTAACAGCTCAAGTCCTGACTCCAGACTTTTTCCTGACTCCAGACTTTTACTTGAGCTTTTTACTTGTAGATACTTGAGCTTAGATAACCCACTTAACCCCCTGAGCCTCAATTTATGGATATGGAAAATACGTTAGAATAACTGTCTTCCTCACTGTCATGAAAATGAGATCATGAGCGTCAGTTTTTTCGAACATATTCATTGTTAAAGATGAATTTGTTTTTGCCATTGGTCAGCATCCTTCAAGCTTAACTCTCAAGGCACATATCTGTAGTTTGGTAAATTCAGTTTACTAGTTGTGTCCAGGAGAACAGCAGCCTAGAAAACCATGGGGATCGGGCATTGGACTAGAAAAGAAGCAAGTGCAGGATTCAGGTTTGTGCCAGAAGGAATTTGAGAGGGAGTATGGATGAAGGCGTTTGCTCTGAACAGGGCACTGCCCAATGTCGGGGAGCCCATGACTGCTGCTCAATCCACATTCTCAGTCATGAGGGAAGATGAGATGGAAGGAAACACTATAATTGTAATGGTTAAAGAAGCCAGACTGATGCCTTTTCATGGCCAGAGAGGAGTCGGCTATTCTGTCCCTGTCTAGCACAGTGCTCTTGCCTTGGTCTCTGTTCACAAGTAGCCTATTTGTCTCATTTTGTAGCCATAAAATCACTCACTGGCTGGCTCAGCTTCTGTGTTCACATTGCACCAGAGAACAGCATGAGCCTGTGTGCCTGCCCAGCCAGCTTCGTAATGGCGGTATTCTTCTTTTCTGCTTTCTAGGATTACACACCTTCAAATCAACAGTCTCTGTAGAACTGAGGGTCTGGGTAGGATTTCAAAAACAGATAATCTGTGCGTAGGTAAGAATAAGATCAGGAAAAAGAGCGGGTGAAGAGCAAGAGAGTAGCAATGAGAAATACTAAGGGAAAGGAAATCGGAGGTTATAGTGTGCTTACATACACACCAAAACTCTCCTAAGCCAAATAAATACTCAAGTGGATTGAATGGCTACAACCTCAGACATGGCCACCATTAGAGGGGATAGCATCTAGAGTCAGCCTAGAAAACCCAGTGGCCTTTGGTTTCATGAAATCCTTGTACTCACCCTGGATTTGACCTTTCAGGCACATCTGATTACCTCTCTGACTCCCCTGAATTTTGTGTGAGAGATCTTGTTGTCTATCCTTCCTTTCAGGAGGATTTCAGGGCCATTTTCTCCTCTGGTTTGTCTGTGATCAAAGTGCACAGATGTTTCATAAAACTTCAAATGACGAAGCCATTTGCCCCAGGTGGCTAATCAAGCAGGTTTAAAAAAATTCCAAGGTATCAAGGAAGCAAAAGTGTAGAGTGGAAATTGAATTGCGGTCACAGATATGGTTTGGCCATTAAAAGCTGAACTTGATGGGCTAATAGAGACTTATCAGTTGATGAGCGAACATCAATATGATAACAACAAAATTGGCCTCCGCAGAAAGGGGCTCTTCCCAAGACCTCATGACACCCAGCAGAAGATCTCTTCATGCCTGCCATATCTCAGCTAATAGGTTCAGTTGAATCAGATTCATTTAAAGAAGCTAATGAAAATGATGTAGGAGAAGAGTTTGGAGGTGATAATTTGATGCAGGGATATCAGAGCTGAATGATGATGACATGATGAGACCAGTTCCCCTGGGGAAGAAGCAGTAAGTAAAAGCTGAGAGGCAAGAAAGAAGCAGAAAATTTGAGCTCTTAATTTCTCCCGCACCCCTTTCTCTCAGTCAGGTCACACCTATATAGGCAGAAGTGGCAAAGCTGGTTGAAATTTGTCAGTAAAACATTTAAAATGGCTCTTAGATGTCTAAGGAGTTAGAGTCTTACTGACGGTATTGTCATATGTGGATTCTGCGTTTCTCTTACCTGCTCACAGAAGTCATCTAGCCATGATGCTGCACCTCCTTGGCCTGCTATTGGGTTTGAGAGGATGAAAGTTAGACTCAAAGTCAAGTCTGCATTATTAGTAATGTATAGAAAGAAAATACATTAGGACAAAGATGGAAAATCCAGTGGTTAGAGAGTAAGAGAGATACTTAAACCCAAACAAATCCCAAATTTGTTCCTTGTTTTGGTCTGTGCTGTTATAGAAAGATACCATAGATTGATTATTTGATTCTGGAATCCTGGATTTTTAGTAGGTTCAGATTTACACTCGGTTCAGTATATAGTGAGGACCTACTTCCATATTTTCATAAAGTTAGTTTCTTGCTATGTGCTCCATTGGCAGAGAGGAAATACTCAGGTCTCTTCATCCCATTATAAGGCTACTAATCCCATCCTTTATTGCTCATCCTCACTTCCTAATCACCTCCGAAAGCCCACCACCAAATTCCTTCACACTGAGGATTTAAGCTTTCACGTATTAATTTTGAGGATTATAGATACTCAGTCTGCGTGTTATTTACTATTTTCTGTTTGCTTGCTTGTATTCAGGGCTTACTCTTGCTCTGTATTCAGAGATCACTCGTGGGTGCACTCAGGGAACCATATATAGTGCTGGGAATCAAATCCGTGTCTGCCATGTGCAAGGTGAGTGCTATTACCCACTGCACTTTCTGGCCCCTGACGCTCTATTTTAAAGGTCAGAGTGGCTAAAGTCTGTCTGAACTGTTCTTGACACAGTTCTCAAAATATTTTAAACAGGGAAAATTTATGTTTCCCTTTATGTCTTCAGAATCAACTAAGATCGTATTCAAATCTTAGCTTCAGCCTTGAATTGCTTTTTTTGAACTTGCATTCATAAAACCTTTCCAAGCATCTGTATTCTTTTTTTCTATGTTCGGTTTGGTGCCAAACTCAGAAGGGATTATTACTGGCTTTGTGCTCAGGAATCACTCATGATGGCTTTGGAAGACCATATGAGGTGCCGGAATTGAAGCCAGGTCAGCCACATGTAAGGCTCTACCCACTGTACTATCACTCCAGTCCCAAACTTCTGTATTTTTATGGAAGATAAAGGAGGAGGAGGAGGAGGAGGAGGAGGAGGAGGAGAAGGAGAAGGAGAAGAAGAAGGAGAAAGAGAAAGAAGAGGAGAAGGAGAAGGAGAAGGAGGAGAAGGAGAAGGAGAAGGAAAAAAGGAAGAAGGAAGAAGGAAGCTATACTTCACCATGTCACTGCTAGAGCTAAGTGAAATCATCTACTAAAAGGCACTTGACACTGGGCTTGGAAATTCTGAAACTTGTTAATGCTTCAGTGCTCTCAGAGTTGGAGAAGCTCTTGGGCCGAGTGCATCCTTTATAGGTCGGAGGCCGGGTGTCCATCCCTAGCACCCCATGCTCCCCAAAGCACCTCCAGAAGTAATCCCCAAGCAGAGCCAGGAGTATCCCTTGAGCTTCACTGGGAATGAGCCCCCACCAAATGAATAAATATAAATCAGAAAAGATCGCCCTGTTTTTGCTGTTGTTGCGTATATCACCTGTCAACTCATCTCTGATAAATACTTAAAGGCATTGCTCTTAAAGTAGACTCAGGAGCTTGGGTTTTAGTGGTGCTGAGCATCTAAGAGTCATCCTGTTGGGAAATAAGTTTTAAAGTTCCTGATAAGAAAGCTCAGTGATGCCTAAGGGGCTGGACCATTTGAGAGCCTAGCCCATAGGAGGCTCATACCTATTCTGTATAATAAACAAATGCCAAGAGGCAGAGACTTTATCTGTTTTATTTAATAGGTTAATTCATTTCCACTTGTTTTATTCAAAGTCATAAAAATATATCGATAGAACTATCTCACCCACTTAGCATCTTTCAAGAACACTGCTTGATAAAAGGCAGGTGCTTGCTTGAACTGTACTAGTCTAATAACAAGGAGATTGGAGAGCTTTAAATAGTTATGCACCCTTGGGAAAGTCAGTTTAGTTCTCCAGATTGTTAGTATCTTAGCTATGAAATGACAGCTCTAGGCCAGAAAATTTCTATTATTCCTTCTGGTTCTAAAGATCTGAGACCCAAAACGGACTGTTTCCTTGAAAATGGACTCCCTCCTGAACTAATGGGAAAAGATACAATTGCCTCATCACTCAATCCTGAGCCCAGCAATGTCCTGTAGAATCAGAAGACTGGTCTCCATTGTAAGTGGATCGTATATATATATAGGAGACTGATCTATGCCTTTCCTTTGGAGGAGAAGTGTTACTTTGATAAATGCCTACCTAAGAATTTTAATCCTGCAGAATGTCATCACTCCTCAAAGTATAAGGACCAAACCATTGTTATCATTTATTGACAGATTTAAAGCCAGGCTAAAGAAACAAGCTTCAAACATTGGCAGCTGAAATATTTATGAAGCAGCAAGCTTTTCTTCCAAGTAATGCATGCTATATTCAGTAAGAAACACATTATGGTAGGTTAAGGCTTAAAAAGATAGACATGCTTCCATTTTAGCCATGCAAATCATTCATCAGAGAACAGTCACTATGAATTTGACAGTCCCGTGAGTCAATTCCGAGGTAGGAGTAGACTTCAATACTGATCTGCTCTCTCAAACTACGTAAGAGTCATCCTAAATATTCTACCTTAATCCAGCTCCTTGTTCATTAGTCCATTATTCCCATCCATTTTCTTTTTACTAAAATATGTCATATAGATATAAATAATCAGGATTAGGAGAAGCTGAAAAAATAAGTTAAAAACCTCAGGAAGTCCCTTTTTATCCATGGATGGTACATTAGGGATTCACCTCATGATGCAGTTATTAACATGATAGCATAAGCGCCCTGTATCAAACCCAGGAAGAATCACACATCTCAAGTTTACCACTGCTTTGCGTTATTCCTTCACATAATAAAAGTACAATGACTGTTCCTTTAATTAGGTCAAAGAGGCTTCAAGTTTTTAAAACATCTCACTGTAGCTATTCCATTAAAAGTGACCTGAAAGAGATCCTGAGACTTACTAGGAATTGTCAGCAGGAGTGGTGTGATATTACAGGTAGACCCGATAGTGTTTGGGTGTTGGAAAAGGAAATAAGTATTTTCTTCTAAATTTTAACAAAAGCATAAAATCAATCTGGGAGCAAGCACTTTCTGAGTGCCGCCTTGAGTGAGGCCTCAGACCACTCTAAGACCACTAAGACTATTCTAAGACTCTTAGGCCTATTGGGGGGAGAAACACATGTTTCTAGAAATCTGTATTTTCCCAGATAGAATGTCAACCTCCTGATATCAGTCTCATGTTTTTCTCATCAAGACCCTCTGGAACTTTGCTACTAAAGCGTGATGAATTATTTGCATGACTGCGAGCTTATGGAAGGTACAGCGTCACCAGCTCTACCCTAGGTCTGCAGAATCAGTCTGCTTCTTAGCAAAGTCCTGATGCGTGTATGGACCTCAAAGTTCAAGAAGAACTACTCTGGACCACAGGTAGCTGAGAAACAATCACTTGGCAATCAA
This sequence comes from Cryptotis parvus, assembly GCA_021461705.1. Lineage (NCBI taxonomy): Eukaryota > Metazoa > Chordata > Mammalia > Eulipotyphla > Soricidae > Cryptotis > Cryptotis parvus. The sequence continues at coordinate 21,205 of JAJIBD010001155.1, read as the reverse complement.
AGAGAATTTGCAGGGAGCATTCTAAATCCCTGCTATGTAGCCAATATTGTCACCAATATTGTTATAATAGCCTCTTGCAGTCGTTAAACATTGCCCAGTCACTTAGGAAATAATTAGAGAATCTCTCCAAGGGTCTGATGAAGAGGACATTTTTTGTTGACTGTGTGAAAGCATAGATGGTGCAGCTGGGAAGAATCACACTGTGTACCTGTTTCCTCCTGAGAGAGAAAAGGAGACTCAGCACAGAAAAATGATCAATGGCTCACAGCTAGAGAGGAGGAGAGAACTAGAGCTAAAATTGAGGTTTCTGAACTCTTTCTAGTGCTTAATCACCTCTACTACACTGAGAAATGAAGACAGGGGGCTGAAGGGTAGGCCTATTGAACCACTTACAAATCAATTACTAGGCAATGGATCTGATCAGTTGGTCAAAATGACTAGATCAAATTTACCATGGGGTGATCCATTGGGAGTCAAGTTCTCAAGGGGAGAAATGGAATCAGGAACACAGGCATGGTTTGCCATCGATAGTACCATGGCATAAGTCAGGGGAAAATGCAATTATAAACTAAATGTCCTAGTTTTGCTGCTACTTAAGGTCACCAGTCCCTGAGAAAGCCAGGACTGGTACCAGCGGGAGACTCATTTGCAAGTGAGGCATTGGAAATAGGTGAACGTTCTTTTAAGTTTTATGCTGAAATTCCCTCCTCCAAGTCTCATCTTACAGGCCCAGATAAAATGCTGCCTATTCCATGGAATGGAATGGAATTGGATGGGATGGGATAGGATGGGATAGGATGGGATGGGATGAGATGGGATGGAGTGGAGTTGAATGGGATGGGATGGAATGGAATGGAGTGGAATAGGATGGGAGAGAACACTATCTTGTCTACTCTTCTGGGAAGGCCTAGAAACATAATGTTCATCTAGTTCCAAGCTGAGTTCCCAAAGCCCCTCATGTCTAGTAAACTCTTAGCCTCTATTTTCTGTAGAAAGGGACGACTTTTCATAATTCATTGATTCAGCTTTCATTACAGTATTGACTGAAGGAGCTCCAGGGAGCCCCAAATCTGTTGGCAATCACCACCAGGGGAATAAACTACCTAAACCCTCCAAATACCCTGTTGCAGATCTCGCTAATGGCTGGCCTTGGTATACAAACCTACCTCCTGAGTTAAGGAACAGGTGGGCACTTTGCACGGAATCCTGGCAATTAAAAAGATTGACTGAATTGATTTTCCAGTCTCTCTGTGCTTAGAATAAATCACTGTAATGGGGAAATTGTGTGTGTGGTACACATATACACATTCCAGTGATTTCTATCATTCTGATCATTTTTAGTTATGATTTTGTTTTGGCTGAAATTTGGTGTCATTGGTGATAGCAGTCAAGACGATTGACTCCCATCTCCTACTTAACCCATTGTTCAAAGTGTTCTAATTTCCACGCTGCTGCTTTTTGTCTTAGAGCCAGACCCTTAAATATCCATTAATGCCTCTTGGGGGTTATATCCAGAGAGTCTATTATCTTCCCATATGTAGTTTGCTTTTCAGGCTCCTAAGTCCCTTTGTGTCTTATATCAGAAATCATTTGATTGAATCGCCTAAATTGATTTCCTTTACTTTCAGCTAGCTCCCTGTTTGTCCTTTATAGAATAATTTTCTTGTGTCTGGAATCTCTAGATCTGCCTTTTGTGGAAGTGATTGTTTCCAAGAACTTTTATTTTATCCACCAATTACAGAAGAGCTCAGCTGTGCAAGCTTGCCCTCACTTTGTGTTTCAGCCCTGCTTGCATCCAGCCTGGAAGACCATTAGCACCAGCTCAGCTCTGTCGGGGCACTTTTCCTCCTATACCTCCTGCCCCCCACACCAAGAACCAGGACGTTTCTGTAGAATCCAGCATTCGAGTAAAGAGCAATCACCCACTGTGAGACCTGGGCCTTGTACCTTCTTTTCATTTGATTCATTATTCATTAGCCTTTCTGTTTCTTCCAGACATCAAGCCCCCATCAGAGGCTGGGCATGTTTCCTAAATTCCATTTTGTTTCCAGAATTGAATTTTAGTTCTTTTCTTTTTTATTTTGCTTAGGAGTTGCATTAGTTCATAGACTGCCAAACTATGGCTGTAGGACGTCACCTATTTTCAGAAATAAGGCTTTATTGCAACCCAGCCCCATTTAACTGTTACATCTTCTGTGACTATATTTGGACTATAATAGCAAAGTTGAGTAGTTAGATTAGAGGCTAGCTCTCAAACCTAAAATACTTCTCTGACCTTTTATGGGGAAAACATATCCCTACTTCTAGTGGGGAGAACTCCAAAAGTCCCATTTGTTCATTTAAGAATTATTTTAATTATTATTTGCGGTACTACTCCAGAAGGACGAAGAGCCAAGATCTATTCACTGTTGTGTGAGGGGATCACCAGGTCCACACCCTATAGTGCTTGAAGGATCGGTCGCATGGTGGCTGGGGATCAAACCCCAGATGCTCTATCACATGGCCTCTTTGTACAATTTTAATTATTCACTTGTTTTTTGATATAAAAGTGAGGAATATCACGCCTCACTCAAGTGAGAGAAGGAATCGGAGTTCCGACCTCTACCGCCATTCCAGAGTCAGGGACGCTGCCTCATTTGCCAAGGCATTGAAAATCAGATGGGCTGGACATGTAATGCGATTTGGAGATGATCGCTGGACTAGAGCCGTTACTGACTGGATCACACGGGATGTCAAAAGATCACATGGCCGCCCACCTACAAGATGGTCAGACTTTGTCAAGACCCTGAACAAACGGTTTGAGGCTCTTTGTATTCCTGAAACAACCAGATGCCATTGGGTTACACTGGCACGTGATAGGGTCCAATGGAAATGTTACTGGCACCCACTCGAGGAAATCGATGAACAACGGGATGTCTAGTGGTCTAGTGATTTGTTTTTCATTATCAATGTGTATGTTTTTAATATATTCTACATACCAAACCCCTCATTAGTAATATGATTTGTAACAGTTGGTCTCATTCTATAGGTTCTTGTTTTCTTTATGTTACACTTTGTAGCATAAGAGTTTTTCGTTTGGAGCCAGAATAAGCCTCTTGCCTTGCATATGACTAACCCTGGATTGATTGGCACATGGCCTTCAGGGGTGCAAAGGAACCACTCCTGAACACAGAACCAGGAAGCGCCTGTGAACACCACTGTATGTGGCTCCACGACGCCTAGTGGCTTTCCCCAATAAGAAAGGTTTTCATTTTAATAAGTCCCAATTTCTCTCTTTTTATATGTTTGTGCTTTTTTTGTGTCATATCAATGAATCCATTGCCAAATATGAGAACAAAAATTGTCTCTGTTTCCTTCTATGAATTTTATAGCCTTAACTCTTGGAGCTATTTAAATCTCAACCATTTTGAATTTACTCTTCTATATGTGATAGATAGGGGCTCAGCATTATGCTTTTGAATTAGATATGCACTTGTCCCTGGAAGATCTTTTCTAAAAGATAGCACCCCCATTCAGTTGCCTTGGTACATCTCAAAAGTAAATTAATCATCAATGTGAAGGTTTGTTTCAATTCTGTTCCATCAATCCAAGTGTTTATCCTTATGCCAATATCACATTCTATTCAATACTGTTGCAGAGCAGTAACATTTGAAGTCAGAAAGTACCAATCTCTGCTTTCTTTTTATGAAGATCATCTTAGCTATATAGGGCCTCTTATGAGTTTTCAGATCAGTTTGTTAATATCTAACAAAAAGTTGGGACCACATCCAATGGTGCTCAGGGGCGACTCCTGGCTCTATGATCAAAGAGTTGACCCCTAGTGGTACTTGGGGGTACCTGGTGGTATTTTATGCAGTATCAGGGACTGAACCAGGGTCTGGCACATACCAAGCAAGTGGTTTAACCTCCTGTACTATCACTCCAACACCAGACTGCTGATAGAGATTGTATTTCATCTGCAGATCATTTTTCCCAGTTTTGTTTGTCTTACTCTGGGAATCAGGCTTTCAAAGTTCCTTATATCGCAATTCCAAGTGTGGAACCCCTCTGAAAGTCTTTCTCCTTCTCTCTTGTACCAGATGGTGAGTGCCTTTAGGACAGAAGCTGTGTCCAAGTAGTAATTACTGCCTGCATTTAGTCTGTGCCAGGATCTATGCTTGGTGCATTGGGATATTATTTATAATCCCCTCAGTAGCAAGTTGGTAATTATCACTAATCGGCAGGGAAGGAAACTGAGGCTGGAGAAGTTAAGGAAGCTGCAGCAAATCTCACCACTAGTTTGAGTGAAGCCAAGTCTCTCTCTCTCTCTCTCTCTCTCTCTCTCTCTCTCTCTCAGTTCTCGATCTTCCCACCTCACCATGCTGTCATGGTGTGTCTCTCACACCCAGCCTAGTGCTTAGGGTACAGGTGTTGCCTAAATGAGCAGAAAATATATCATTAGTGAATGTGGAAAGTCATTGAACTTGAGGGCCGGAAAGATAGTATAGTGGGTAGGGTACTTGCCTCGCACAAGATTTGTATCCTCAGCACCTCAAATGGCTCCCCGAACTCTGCAAACTTAAACCCTGAGCACAGAGTCAGGACTAAGCCCTGGACACTGTTGGATGTAGCCCCCATTACACAAAGAAAAAATAACAGTATTGAACTTAAAAAAAATTCTTCTAGAACGTGGCTACTTCACCTCATTCACAGTTTGCTTTCAGGTGATTAATGCACCTTCAGAACAAACCCTCTGACTTTCTAATTGGTTCCTTTGCCTTAATGCTGATTGTGATATATAAATACTAGTTTAATACCAAATTCATTAAATGTGATCAATGCATGTTCTCTAGTCACCATGTTCAGAAAATTTAGTACTAAGCTGTCTAGAATTTGAAAAAAGGTCTTCAAGTTTATTTCCATGACAAATCATGGACTATTCTTTTGTGCTACCTGAATTTTGCATAATATGCCAGTTTAGCTATTTTTAGATGTGGCATCTTTAATGCTGTATTGTTAAGAAACTCCCATCAGATATGGGATGATTGGGCTCGTGTCTCCATCAGACAAATGCATCTATTGGACATCTTAAAAGTTGACTAAGTAGCCTCATTACCAAAGTGAGCTTTATTTTTCAAGTTCTATTTTTCCTTTTGTGCCTTCTCTTTCTGTTTTAGATTTCAATTCACATTACCCAAATCACACATGAATGTATCCTCCTTGTGAAAACTTTGGTAGATATTTGTGTGTAACACATAAGAAAAGGCCTGCAAAGACCTTATCCAGTAACCCAGGCCACAGGAGTAATAATATCCATGAACGGAAATGAGGTCACAGCAAGGGATCCTGATGACCGCCAAGAACTTTTTGTCTGTAACATTTAGTGTCTTAGAAAGAGTGGGCTGGAGTGATCATATAGCGGGAAAATGCTTGCCTTGCACATGACCTACCTGGGCTAGATCCCAAGCACTATATAAGGTCCTCTGAATACCAGCAGGAGTAAGCCTAGGGAAACAGACAGATGGACAGACAGATAGAGATATATTATAAGGATATATCTCCTCCTCCCGATCATTCCCTTTGCTCATTCTCACTCGGGTGCAGGATGTGAGACTGTGTATGTCTCCATTTCTATGAGCTCACATCAGCCAAAGACACCTCATGGTCCCCCAATGTCCTGAGGAATCATTTGTCCCTTCTTATTTTTCCTTTCTTGAGTAGAATAAATGGATTATCATTATTCCTCTCTGTGCTTTTTTTTTCTTTTTTGGGTCACACCTGGCAATACTCGGGGGTTACTCCTGGCTCCTTGCTCAGGAATTACTCCTGGCAGTGCTCGGGGAGACCCTATGGGATGCTGAGGATCGAACCCAGGTTGGCAGAGTGCAAAGCAAACGCCCTACCCGCTCTGCTATTGCTCCAGCCCCATGTACTTTTTTTTCCTAATCTTCATTGTACACCTTCTATTAGCCTGATCTGTTGCTATTCATGATGGTTCAAGTGCTTAGATTATTTTGCCACCAAGCACCAGCTTGATTGTGAAAAAGCAGTGAGAACTAAGGTGTTTTCCATTTCGAAAGGTGAATTCTGTTACTGATAGCAAACTGCTGCCTTGTTCAGCACTGAAAGCCTAGGGGAGCCAGAATGGGGTGTGGCGGGACACAGGTATTTGCTCTCCCCATCTCCCCCTGTCTACAGCAGTTGCTGCTGGACAGCTTGTCACCAAAAGATACAAATTGTTTGTTAAGAGAGAAAATATTTTGATAACAAATCCTGCTTTCAGCTGTAGATGAGGGACTTCTGGCCACTTCAAGTAAAGTTTAGTTTCTCTGTCTTCCCCTCTCCCCCTCCTCCTCTTCCTCTAGTTCCTCCTTGTCCTTCTAGAATGAATTAAAATGACATATGATAAAACCAAGTTGCATGGCTGCTGAGGCATGTATAGAGGGTGATTGACTGCCAGTTTCCTTTCCATCTGCCGAGAGAGACCTATTCTATACTTAAGTGTGCTCTACATTTTCTCCTAAAAATGACAGGAGTCAGTATACACTCAAGCCCTCTCCCCCTGGCATTGTTGGTGCCAACTCTAGGTAAGCTGCCCTACACAGCACAGAAATTCAATGCAGAAAAATAAAAGTGCCAAATGCTCTGCTGATCAGGATTCAGAGCCAATCGGAGATCCAACCCCTGTAGCAGTTCCGGAAAAAGCTTTTCAGCTGGAAGATTTCCAGTATCTGCAGGAGGAGGAAGAGAGGCCCCTGGACGAGCAACACCCCCAGGCCATGCCAAGCGCTCCCATCCTGCAGATGGGACTCATAAAGAAAAGGTGTCATGGGCATTTCTTTTTGCTGTGTGATAAGCTTTGGTGGGAAGGATATTTTTAAAAATGTTTTCATTGAACCATCATGAGATACACATTTCCAAATTTGTTTGTGACTGGGTTTCAGTCATACAATGTTCCAAGCCTGTCCTTTTACTAGAGTACATTTCCTGCCGCCAATGTTCCCAGTTTCCTATCCCCTTTCCTACACACCCATCCTACCCTCCATCAGCCTGCCCTTGTCACGGACACTTTTCTCCTCCTCTCTCTTCTCTCCTCTCTCCCTCTCTCCTCTCCTCTCTCCTCTCCTCTCTCCTCTCTTCTCTCCTTTCTTCTCTCCTCTCTCCTCTTTCTTCTCCTCTCTCCTCTCTCCTCTCTCCTCTCTCTTCTCCTGTCTCTCCTCCTCTCTCCTCTCTCTCTCTCTCCTCTCTCTCCTCTCTCTTCTCCTCTCTCTCCCTCTCTCCTCTCTCTTCTCCTCTCTCTTCTCTCCTCTCTCTCTCTCTCTCCTCTCTCCTCTCTCTTCTCTGTCTCCTCCTCTCTCTCTCCTCTCTCTCACACTCTCTCTAATACTGCTACTGAAGTATAATCTGTAGATCCTGTATTATCCTGTAGGTTATTCTGTAGATCCCTTTCCTTCCTTTCAGCATTCAGTTCTAGTCCAGAGCAATCATTTCCAACTATCATTGTCATAGTGATCCCTTCTCTGTCCTAGTTCTATATGTTCTGTAAAGGATGTTTGACGAGTCTTAAAGAGAAGGGCAATAAAATCATCACGAGTCACATGTTGCTTTCAGCAGGTGTTTGAGCACAGAGTTGGGCTATCATCACCTTGGAGCAGCACCCGGCCTTCTAGGGCCCCACCGATGCTCAACATTGGTGCTCAGAAGCCTGGGACCAAAGTACCCAGGATCAGAGAGAGGTTTGCCCTGATGGAGCAGATCCTTCCCAGTGGGGGCCTGTAGTCATGTAACCTTTAGCCTAACCCATCTGGTCCCCAATCAAGTTAATGCTTGGCCCGTTAATACTATGATGATGGCCTAGGAGTCCCTTTCAACCTCAATGCATGTCAATGACACTAGTCTGCGGATCAGTGTTAGAGAAAAACCACCAGAGCAGGCTGAGGCCTGTGTTGCTTCCCTCTGGGCTCCAAGTACTTGCTCTGGTTTTGGTCTCCAGACTGAGTCTCCGGGATCATGACACATAATGCTTGGGTGTCTCAATATTCCAGCCTTCTCAAAATGAAGTCTTGGAGGAAAATCCCCACATGCCATGAACTCCAGAGCGAAATATGCTTAGAGGCTACGAGATAAAGAAGTTGGCTCTGAAATGAAATGCTTCTGCAGCACTTCTTGCTGGCAAACGTTTCCCAAACGTTACCGTGAGGTGAAGCATGTTTCTTTGTATTTAGAGTTCCCAGAAGTTGGAAGAGGGGGTTACCTTTCTCGTCTCTCCCTCTGTCTCAGTGCTAGGCCTCTCCTATGAAGGCAAGTACTCGCTGGATGAGTTCCAACCCCCACCCTGCTGGAATCCTCTTTGTGACCCACCCCACACTGTGACTGAGAAGGAGGAGCAGGGGTTCCTGGAATGCCTGGCGCACAATTTGGGGCTCACCCTCTGCACTAGAGGGCAGTCATCCTAAATGTGAAACAAGGAACTAGGAGTCAAACGGACACCTTCAATCTGCTGCTCATCTCTGGGGAGAGGGATGGCAGGAGCCCACTCACCCCTTATAGGTAGATGGTGAAGCTGAGAAGGGCCTTAGAAATGTTGTCTGCGGCCTTTGCTTATAAAGGAAACAGGCCAGGTGAGATCAGAGAGCTTCTCAAATGCCTCCCTCCAGGAAGCCCTTCTAGGGATCTCACTTACCCTGTTCTCAGCGGCCAGGAAGCGCCCAATACCTTGGGTGCACAATAGTCCCTGAATGAAATAGTTACCTTCTGCCTGCCCTTGGTGTAAGGCAGAGTAGCACATGGTTTTCTCTTTCCTACCACAGCACCCATCATGCCTCCACTCTACTCAAGCTGCATGGCCAAGTACTGTCACATGTACCGGACAGAGTCCCACCCCGGGGACCTTCACCTGACCCATGTAGGGCCAGCTTTTCCTCTCATAGCCTTCTGCCCTAGGGCTCTAGAGAGCTGGAGCTCTGTATGCCAGCAGATGGTACCATTGACTTAGGATGGAAGAGGGTCCTCCTTACATCAGCACTGTGGCTCTGCCAGGTCCCCTCTATGCTCACAGCAGACCGGTCAGTATGGACGTCTGAGATGTTGGTCCTGACCACCAACATCACCAGAAATGGCTTCCCCTGTCAAGTTCCGGATGGAGCAACCATGTGATATACTGATCACGTGGCTTCCGCTGAGGCGCTCGGCCTGTATTGGCAAAGCAGAAGAGGTAGGTTTGTTGGTGTGTAAGCAAGGTCTGGCCGGCATCCCGTTTCCCCAGACTTCTTTAATAATGGGCTGCAGGTGCTAGCCTTGCTTTCTCCTCGCTGGGGTTATTATCTGTTTCTTTTTGCAAAGCAAGACATCCCTGTGAAGGGCGCTGGGACCGGAGGGCGAGTCATAAAGGGTGACAAAGCAGAAAGAGAGTTGCCCTCAATCTCCTCTGCTGGGGAATTCACTCCGCCTGGTTATTCATCCGCACAGAGGAGGCGCGCCCCACTCCTAAATGGCTTCATTCATGATGATTGACTCTGGAGATTTGCCGCTGCCTTTTTGCAGAATGTTAAGCAGGGAAGGATTTGTCCCTCCTTTGAACCAGCGAGGTGAGGAGCCTTCTGGTTGCACGGGCCCGAGTGGGAGGCTGGAGGGGAAGGCAGCCTTCAGTGGAAATTTGTTCTCAAATGAGACTCTCCGAGAATGAATATGGTAATGAACCTGGGAGCCGCTCTGGCAGGGGTGAAATTGATGCCGCTGGGTGCTCAGGTATTTTTCTGACCAATTCTAAGCAGCATCTAAAACCTTCAAATACCAGTAAAAGTCTGTTTTATTAAGATGCCTACACTTCTCCTACTGACTTATTCCTTCAAGCGCAGAGGTGGAGGAAAATTGGAACTTAATCTTTGCTCTTTAGAAATTCAGTGTTGGATGTGTTCGTTGGGTGTCTAGGCGATCTGTCAGGCGCAGTTCCCGGCTTTCAGTGAAACGAGCTCGAGGGGTGCTCACACCTTGTGCTCCCTGATTCGATCACTGTGTTTCCTTCCCAACAACTTTCTATTTCCTTTTCCATCCTCTTATTCCCAACTGTTTTTGCTATGGCTAAGGCCAGAACATTCTTCTGGTGCACTACTTCACGTATATAATTTCCATGATAACTATGATGCTACTAAGCCTTCTAAGCTCCCGTTTTCATTCCATAACCGCACGACTCAGAAAGCAGATGGATCTTTAGTACTAGATTAATCCTTAGTATTCCCCACTACATAACCATACTACTCAGAGAGCAGATAGGGTCTTTAGTACTGGATTAATCCTTAGTATTCCCCACTCCGTAACTACAGTACTCAGAGAACAGATAGGGTCTTTAGTACTGGATTCATCCTTAGTATTCCCCACTCCATAACCACAGTACTCAGAGACCAGATAGGGTCTTTAGTACTAGATTAATCCTTAGTATTCCCCACTCCGTAACCACAGTACTCAGAGAGTAGATAGGATGTTTAGCACTGGATTAATCCTTAGTATTCCCCACTCCATAACCTCAGTACTCAGAGAGCAGATAGGGTTTTTAGTACTGGATTAATCCTTAGTATTCCCCACTCCATTACCACAGTACTCAGAGACCAGATAGGGTCTTTAGTACTAGATTAATCCTTAGTATTCCCCACTCCATTACCACAGTACTCAGAGAGCAGATAGGGTCTTTAGTACTAAGTTGATCCTTAATCCCCCATTCCATAACCACAGTACTCAGAGAGCAGATAGGATTTTAGTACTAGATTAATCCTTAGTATTCCCTACTCCATAACCACAGTACTCAGAGAACAGATAGAGTCTTTAGTACTAGATTAATCCTTAGTATTCCCCCACTCCATAACCATACTACTCAGAGAGCAGACGGATCTTAATACTAGATTAATCCTTAGTATTCCCCACTCTATAACCACAGTACTCAGAGAGCAGATATGGTCTTTAGTACTAGATTACTCCTTAGTACTCCCCACTCCATAACCACACTACTCAGAGAGTAGGTAGGGTCTTTGTACTATATTAATCCTTTGTAACTCCCCACTCCAGACAAGCAGGTTCATAAACCTCATTTTCCCCCTTTTTATAATGGAGTGGAATTGGTTTACAACACTGTATATAGCTTAATACTTCTATAAGTGTATAGAATTAACTGTACCGGCCACCAAATTTCCAGTGTCATTGTTATTTCACCAAATAGTTTTCTCTACTCATTCTTCTTTCCCTGTAGTAAGCCACTATAGTTGTCATTGAATCTAATAGTATTGTTGGGTCTTTTCCACTTTGTTGCTTTGCTTATTTATTTATGATTCCACATATGAGTGAGGCTATTTGATAATTGTCTTTCACTTCCTGAGATATTTCACCTAGTATAATCAATCACCTGATGGTCCATACATGTGGTCCAAAAAAGACACTATTTCATCTCTTTTTAGTGGCAGAATAGTATTTCATTATATACATGTATATATGTATATAAATATATATTAAAAACACATACATATATATGAACATTCATTTTTATATCCTTCAGATAAATGTGCATGATGGATCCAATTGTATTTTCATTTTACATTTTTCTTGTTAAAAGGAACCTCCATAGCACTTTCCATGGAAGCTTCTCAGTGATGAAGCAGAGTTCCATTTTCTCCTCACCTTCATCAGCGCTTGTTCCCAGCCACATTCACTGGTGTGAGATGATAGCTCACTGTAACTTTTATTTTCATTACCCTGATCATCAGTGATGTTGAGCATATTTATCAAGTCACAAAACATCGTTTTTAATCCATTTTCATGCTTTCCCATTCTGCACCTGAAGTATTCTCTGTGCTCATCTCTGCCCTCCACATTCCAACCTTGAGTCAGGCTATTCTTATAGGTTGTTGCTAAGCTACTTGTAGAGTAAACATGTAGGTAGACATTTTGCCCCTAACCCAGATGAACTCGTATCCCTTTCCTGCCTTCTCACCTGGAGTAGGCCATATCTTCCCCTGATGCATTCACTTGATCACTTGACATCCCGTTATTCATCGATTTGCTCAAGCGGGCACCAGTAACATTTCCATTTGACCCTATCACGTGCCACTGTAGCCCAATGGCATCTGGTTGCTTCAGGAATACAAAGAGCCTCAAACCGTTCCTTCAGGGTCTTGAGGAAGAAGTCTTACCATCTTGTAGGTGGGTGGCCACGTGATCTTTTGACATTCCGTGGGATCCAGTCATGACTCTAGTCCAGTGGCCATCTCCAAATCTCATTACATGTCCAGTCCATCTGATTTTTGATGCCTTGGCAAAAGAGACAGCGTCCCTGCTCTGGAACAGTGATGGAAGTCGGAACTCCGGATTCCTTCTTGAGTAAGGCATGTTATTCCAAGTATAGCTCTTTAAATTCCTCTTTTGGGAAACCCTGATACATTCACTTAATAATTTTAAAGAGAGAATGAAAACATATATAAATGCACAATCATTTATTCATTAATACTGAAACTAACTTCTGTTAAGCTCCAGTTTGTGTTTTCTTAAGGTACCCAAAGCAGAGAAAACCAACTCATAGTGATGCGATGTGAAAAGCAAGACTATAAAAATACCTGTTACAAATCATGTGTTTTTCTCTAGGTTTCTTGGTTACCAAACACAAAATTACTTTCAGAGAACAGAGGGTAAAAACTTGGAACCGAGGGTGGAGTTTTCTGGCCTCAGGAATCCCCAAGGAGTCCTGAGGTGCAGAGATTGGAAAACATCAGAAATTAGACCAGCCAGCACATATAAGAGGTTGACGACTTTCTGGTCTGGGTGAATATTTTTAATTGCAGAGTTGATTCAGCCCTCAGAGGTCATAAACTGAGAAATCTAGCTCTCTGTGGTGTTGCTGAAATTAAAGAGCTAATCGAATCCAGCCAATAAAGACTCTCCAGCCTGTGTGGGCTGTGAGTACCGAGTCAGAGAAGCAAACCAGTAAGCGTGAACTCAGAGGAGTAAGTGCCCCAGGTTGTGAAGCTTGGAAATCTCTCAATTGACTTTCACAAGTAGAATTATGAGAGTACTTGTGAAAAGGAAACAGAACATCAATGTGTCCTGAAGCATAGAGTTCAGCAAGCCCACTCCCAAGGCTAAGTGCCCTTATGCTCTGGACCATGGTCTGGGCTCTGTCCCAGAAGATGGGACCATCATCCTTAGTGGCTGCAAGAATAAAATAACAAAACACTGGCCCTTACGCCCCAGCACAATGTGAAAATCGCCTTGAAGAAGAATCTGTCTTCCTAATTCCCTGTCTAGGTTTTTCTTTTGGTTGGAAATTGGCTAGTTGGTGATTAAAATGAAACAGGCAAGAGACTGTTTAATCAGAGGAAATATCCTGCCTTGAATATGTTCCAACTGTGTGATCGCACAAGTTATGCCTCTTTGGGTGAACAGAGGCTGCTGAGGTCTCTTTCCAACTCCAAGTCTGAAGTTTTGTTGTTATTGTTGTTGTTTTTATCAGAACTGGGTGGTTTTTTACAGGGGTGTCCGTAAGACTTGACTGGTGGTATAGACCTGCTAGTTCAGTGTTCAGTTCTACAAGGTGGTGCTGTTACATCCAACATTGCTGGGGTCACCAGGATCACTCTGTTGCTGTTCACAAGATACCAGTGCACACCAGTTCTTTGAACCATCTCTCTGACACCTGGATCTTTGTTCTTCTTGCTAGCTACAGGACTATCTCTCTGAGGAACACATTTGACTTCGGGGATATCCCAAGAGCAGATTCACGAATTTTGAGGACAAGGAAAAAGTTTTTCCTCAGCAAAGCAAGATGATAACACTCATTACCTGGTAGAATATTTTAAATGCCCCACATATCAGACAGCAGTAATGCTTGTCTGACGAGCAAAGATTTATTAGTTGCATAAAGGAAGACTGGAATTGAGCCAGATACTAGAGATACAACTGGGACTCATGATCTAACACCATTTCACAATGAAAAGTTGAAGTTTAAGGGAAGTTAAGTCTGACAGAGGTCATGTAGCTGTTGGTAGGTGGTCATAATTTGACCCCACAGCCCTCTAACTGTGGTATATTGCATCCTGGGAATTGAGACAAAGGGACCAAAGGAGTGGTGTACACAGAAGGAGATGGGGTTCAGCATCCTTGCTATTCTTTTCTAAGGGAATCACCAGCATGAATTGCTTTTTTTGTGCTTTTGACATTACCCCTAACTCTGACAGTCTCTGAAAATTGCTGGTTTCCCTTCCAACTCCTTATAGCGCCTTCTCTAACTCCAGACTAGTCACTTGGAAAATTGTTTCTGGAAAGCTACAAAGTAGACCTCTGAATCCTGTGCTCTATTTCTATTTCTGGAAGCTAACGAGGGACTCGGTGCCATTTCTTATCACAAACTGAGTCCATGAAATAGCTCAGATGTGGTTCTTCCACAGCTGAAGTTTTGTTCCCTCCTTCCATTTCCCAAAGGTCCTGGCTCCTGTCGAATTTGTGTGAAGCTAGTAGAAAGGGGTGGGGGGACCCCTAAAGATGTTCATGTACCTCCTCTTCCCGCCACTTCTCACCTGCAACCTTCAGGTCTATATTCCAAAGAGGATGGTTCAAACTCAGAGCCTGCTGTTTTCAGACCTAATGGACTGCAACATCATTGCATATCCCTGCTCTCTCTCCCCAGGGGGCTGCAGACAGAGAGCTGCAGGACCTAACTGTCTGAGGCTGGGATCATAACTCATGCTTATTTGTTTGTTTGGTTGGTTGCCACACCTATCCGTGCTCAGGGCTTATTCCTAGCTCTTCCCTCAGGGATTACTCCTGGTAGGCTCAGGGAACTATATAAGGTGCTAAGGATCAAACTAGGGTCAGCTGCATGCAAGACAAGCACCCTGCCTGCTGTACTTTCACTCCATCCATAACCTGTGTTTATTTAGTTTAATTTTAGTTATTCATTTTTATTGAATCACCAGGAGGTGGACTATTACAATGCTGTTCATGATTGGGTTTCAGTCATATATGTTCCAACACCCATCTCTCCACCAGTACACATTTCCCTTACCAATATAGCCCATTTCCCTCCTACCCACCCCCTATAGCCTGCCTCTATGGCAGACACTTTTTTTTCTCCTTCTCCCCTTTCTCTCTCTATATAGATAGATATGTAGATGGATGGATGGATGGATAGATGATAGATAGATAGATAGATAGATAGATAGATAGATAGATAGATAGATAGATAGATAGATAGATAGATAGATAGATAGATAGATAGATAGATAGATAGATAGATAGCCTTTTCTGCATTGTGGTTTGCAATACAGACACTAAAGGGTTATCTTGTGTATCCCTTTACCTACTTTCATTACTCTGTTCTAGTCTTGCATTATCATTTCCAACTATTATTTTCAAACTCTGAGCCTGGCCAGCTACCCATGTCGTATTTGATATGCCAAAAGCGAGTAATGATTATTAAGATTATTTCATCACATATTTCCTCATCCCCATGACCTGAAGTAGTGGTTTGAGACTCTTCATGTTCCTGAAGCGAGCAGATGTCCTTGGGCTACACTAGCATGTGACAAATGTATGGAGATGTTACTGGTGCCTGCTCCAGCAAATCAGTGAACAACGGGAAGACAAGTGATACAAGTGATTTTCAAACTGGACCAGTTTGATATAACCTATGTTTAGACCCCAGCATTTGCTAAAATGTTAAAGGGTTTAGGAACATAAGGCATGGTAGGCAACTAGAAGGGAAATTGAGTGAATTGAACATCAGCTCAGTATACTAACCCTGTGCCTGGACATTGGGGTGCCAGGGATGAAACCCTGGTCAGCTGCATACAAAGCAAGCACCCTACATGCTGTTCTATCACTCCAGCCTCTCTTCTGTACACTTTATTGTTTGTTGTCAATCACACACCTTGTTGTGACACTAGGATCCCAAATGGCAGTACTGTCAGGATCACCCTCGCATGAAGGGGGCTGCTCAAGATTGAATTTGTGGCTTAATGCCAAAGCTATAATCCCTGCAGCCCCCAAAGGCTTAATACTTTCAGATCCCATTTGCATTTGAGCAAAATGTTATTTTACTTCTTCACTATTCACCAAAAACTGAATTTGCTCTAAAAAATGCATTATATTTATTCTCTGGTTGTTGGGCCATACCTGGTGAAGCTCAGGGTTTACTCCTCGCTCTGCACTCAGGGATCACTCTTGACAGGCTCAGGAAACCATTTGTTGTTCCAGGGATTGAACCCAGGTTGGCCATATGCAAGACAAATGCCCTGCAGTCTATACTATCTTACTGGCCTCCTGAATGAGGGTAATAATCCCCATTGAAAGGTTGTAATATCATCACTAACAGAACAGAGGTCTAGTTTGGAGTAGCACGTAGATGCTGTTATTTTTTCTTTTTTCTGTATTAGCTCTCATGAATCAGGCAAGATGTCAGACCTCACAAGCATGTTGGCACTGAGGCATTTGGCAGTTAACTGAGTGAGGGAAGAGGACGGCTTAACTACAAACACAGCCTGTGATCTTGTTTTATGTGTGTGTGTGTGTGTGTGTGCACGTGTGTGTGTGTGTGTGTGTGGCAGAGGGCCTCATGTATCCTGTATGTACATATGCATAGGCGTCCATGCCTGGAGACTCACCTCCATGGCAGTCCCTGGGTGACTTTGATAACCCCCTTCTCACGCAGCCTGACTTGAATGCGGCAGTTTGAGAATTCCAATTATAGACTCTCATCTCAAAACAGCCTGGAAACCATAAAGACAAGGCTCACAAACATTGTCTCATTAGTTCAGTAAAACCTTACTAATTTACCCCTAATTGTGGGGAAGGATCGTTTGCATGCGGAACTGTCTGAAAGGGGCTCGCTTTAATAAATAGACAGGACTTATTTGTAATTAGTGGTGCCTCTCGCACACAAACAATCAATGTGCTCAAGTCCTTAAAAACAGTTTGTTCTCGTAAGTGGGTTGCATATTCCCTCTGTCATCTTGAAGCAGCTACTGCTGGGAGTGACCCGGGAATAAAACCCTTTTATTTTCCTTTGCATTTCCCAGTCAATGACACTCTAACCAATGGCCAGGGGTATTGGACGAGGGCCTGCTTGCAAGGAGAGGACGACAAGGGGGTAGAGCTTCAAGTTTTGGCCCCCAAAGCCCTACATTCGAAAGCCTGCTCAGGGTCTCCGTTGCCAACTTGCTTTCTCTTTCTGGGTCAAGTTTCTTCTCTCTCTCTAAGGAAAGCGTTTAGTGAACTGGGCTCCCAGTATGTTATATCATAGCATTTTTGAATTGTAAGAGATCCTAGCATTTATCCCATTCAATCCTTTGATATACATGTGATAATAGTAGTTTTCTAGGCATTGCTCCTCTGAGGTTTCCTAAACTACCGATTATGAAATATATGTGTATGTTTAATTACACATATGTGTTTCTCAATCTGTTCCTGACTTTGTTTCCTTCTTGTAGCACCCCCGTCCTACAAATTGGCTCACTAGTCTCATGTCATGACAGACCCTCTATTTATACAACTTTCACCTGTGACCCCCTTGGAATATTCTAAGGGACCCCAGGAAGCATAGATCACCCCTAGAGGAATTCTAATATATAGGACTGAAAAGGTGAAGCAAAAGGATGGAACTGAAAGAACTTGACCCTGATCAAGGTCAAAGCAGAAAATAAATGAGCAGCCAACAGGTCGACCAGAGAAGCCGGGTATGGGCAAGGGATTCCCCACACGAGATGCAAAAATAGGTCTGGGATCACCAATGGATCTGGAAGGCAAGTATAAAGCCACTTTGAAATCTAGGATCCAGACATGTTAAAACAAAGAAAAGGCAAAATTCCAGAAAGTTTTATACCGTGACTCCAAATTGAAAGAAAGAACAAGGCTTGCTGGGAAGTCACAGCAAGAGGCCTTGGCTCTAGAGGTGGTTCTTACAAAGCTGAGGGTCCGAAAGACTCATCTCTGATTAGGGAGATCAAAGCAACCCTGGCTGGTTTTTGTTTGTTTGTTTGTTTGTTTGTTTATTTTTGTTTGTTTGTTTGTTTGGTTTTGTTTTAATTGCTTCATGCCCTCTGGAAACATGTCACATAATGGGTGTTGGCTGACAGATGCCCATGACATGGAGGGTATCTAGGTACAGATGGCTCCGACTGTAGGAAAGGTAAGTGCAGATGGCTCAGGGGAACTCTCAGATCTACACAATGGGATACTATGCAGCTGTTAGGAAAAGAGAAATTATGAAATTTGGATGGACATGGAGAGGATCATTTTGAGTGAAATTAGCCAGAAGGAAAAAGACAGATAGAGAATGACTGCATTTATTTTGCATCACACACACACGTATGTACTATATGTACATATTATGATACCAATATCCAAGGTCAGGTGAAACATGGATCAGGAGGTCTTGTCAAAGGTGGATATTATCACAAACGTGTGGGAGTAAGAGGCTAGGTAAGACAGAGAATCGAACAGTGTGCTAATAATTGTCGAAAGTGCTAATACCAACCTAGAACTGAGCATTAAATATAGGCAAAAAGATACACATGACAACCTCTTAATGTATGTATTGTTATCCACAATGTGGAAGGGAAGGAAAAGAGAAAGAGAGAAAGAAAGAGAAAGAAGGGGGAGAATATCGGGGACATTGGTGGCGGGAAATGGGCACTGGTGGAGGACTGGATGCTGGAACACTGTATGACCAAAACCCAAATATAAACATCTTATGAGCATCTTTGTAATTGTATATCTCATGGTGTATAATAAAATATTAAAAAAAAGAATTGAGCGGAACTGAAATCTGAGACTCCTTCCCTTAGAAAGCAGCAATAAACCTATGAGAACAGACCTGCCCTCTGAGTGGGAAGAAAGGTCAAGAAGTCCAGCAAGGCTTAGAGGACCTTCTTGATGGGCAAATATTAAGTAATGACCCACTCTCTTGCCTTGCTAGGGATTGAGAGTGAAGTAGACGTGGAGGCCAGGGAAAAGAGAGGACAGATAGCCTTTTTAGACGACACAGAGTGAATATGTCCATTGCTCCCTAAATTTCATATTATCAGCTCCACCTGCCCCTGCCTTCCCTTCACCCACATCACCCTTAGCCCAAGAGGGCCCAGAATGTACATCGCCAGCAGAACAAGGCCCTGACTCTTTTTCCCTTTAGAGTGTGGGTTCAGATATGGAAGCCCCAGAAATAAATCAGCCTCCAGATATGAATGTCTGCACGTTTCCTTCTCCCTGGGAAATTCCATTCGAAGGAGAATCTGTACAAGTTCTGCTTTTTTCTTTATTTTCTTTTCTGAAAACTGGTGACCTTGAGGCTGTCGGCTTAGAGCAGCAATCATAGAAAGGTCTTCCTGCCTCCCAAATGCCTCCCTTCTCGACCTAAAATCCATAGAACAAAAAAAATGATCTCATCTACCCATTCTCCCCACCCCTTTTTTAATCTTTAAACGTGAAGCATCGTCCAGGAGAGATTAAATGGTTTGCTCAAGGTCATTAGGGCATATCATGGATTAGATTGTGTTTCTCAAATCACAATGGTGTATGAGTGCCCTTGAACATAAAAAGGGGATAGTTTATGAGCCTTATAATGCAAGCTCATCCCTTTAGGGAGCCCAGACTCCAAATTAAGGGGTATAGGCACTGACTTAAGGTGACCAGGGTCTTGTTTCCTCACGGGTCTTGCTGAGTTGAGTTGACTGCCTTTCTCCCTGGCACACAGCTGAGGACAGTGTTGACTCATGGCCCCTCATGAGCCACTCTTTCCTGAGCTCCTGATACGGCTTGTGAAAGGGTTTTTCTTAAAGATCTTGATCTCTGGAAACCTTCCCAGGTGCCACCCTTGAATTTATTCATTTATTTCACTCCTGATGAGCTGTTTTTTCTGCCTTGAGTCATAAAGATGGGGTTCTCAAGGCACCTCACTAGGAGTGGGCCTTCACTTTTCTTCAATCCACACCCCTCCAGAAGGTATGGTAGGCAAAGATGGAAGAATTTACTGGATGATATGATAGAGTGTCCACACATCCGTTATATAGGGAGGGAAAGGTCATAACTATTAGAAAGAAGGGGAACAATGCTGGGAAACCACTGAATGGCAGCAGAGAAGAAAAGGCTACTGAAACCACAGAGACTGACACACATCTAAAAGAACAAGAACAACCAGTGGTCATGTGGATGTGGGGAGAAAAGGACTCTCATTCATTGCTAGTGTGAATGCCAACTGGTCTAGCCTTTTTCCGAAAACAATATGGACATTCCTCAAAAAGTAGAAATTGAGCTCTCATTTGACCCAGCAGTAGCACTTCTGGGACTATACCTGCAGAGGGTATCAAAAATCAAACAGTAGAAACACCATCTGCAATCTTATGTTCATTGCAGCAGTATTCACAATAGCCAGAATGTGGAAACAACCTGAGTATCTGAGAACAGAAGACTGGGATAAGGAACTATAGTATATATACATAATGGAGTACTATGCAGCTGTCAGGAAAACTGAAGTCATAAAATTTGTTTATAAATGGATGGACATGGAGAGTATCATGCTGAGTAAAATGAGTCAGAAGAAGGAGAGATATAGAATGACTGCATTCATTTGTGAGGTATAAAAAAATAATAGTATGAAACTAATTTTTTTAATCAAAGGTTTTGCAGCCGAGCCCTGCACCACGGAGGAACATGTAGACCTGGTGGAGGCAGCCACTGCCAAGCCAATATTGGGGATGATTGTCACTTTCCCCAGAGACCTGGCCATCGGCGGTGGGGACAGCATGTGTCCCCCATGCTTAGCGGGATGAGGGTGCATGGACTGGCATCCCAGCCCTGAAGATACATGGGACAGAGCTGCTACAGGCTCTCCCTGTGCCCAACTGATCATGAGGCGCCCAGTAGGGAAGGTGTGTTCTATTTTCCCATCTCATCAATAATATTTCCCCAGTTCATCAATAAATGCGTGGGGATGAGAGCTTACTACTGAGAGTATACCACCCTCATGGCAGAGCCTGGCAAGCTACCCATGTCGTATCTGATATGCCAAAAAACCAGTAACAGTTATAGACCTCATTTCCATGACCTAAAGGAATGGTTTGGGACTCTTCATGTTCCTGGAGCAAGCTAGATGCCCTTGGGCTACACTAGCATGTGACGGGACGTACGGAGATGTTACTGGTGCCCACTCGAGAAAATTGATGAATAATGGGAAGACAAGGGATACAAGTGATGAAAC